>JAJKFI010000160.1:739725-822370 GCA_029204185.1 Lerista edwardsae | reverse complement strand
ACACACACACACACACACACACACACACACACACACACACACACACACACTCTTACCCGATGCCACTAACTCTGGTTAGGAAATTGATAGAAGAGCTGGTG
This sequence comes from Lerista edwardsae, assembly GCA_029204185.1. Lineage (NCBI taxonomy): Eukaryota > Metazoa > Chordata > Lepidosauria > Squamata > Scincidae > Lerista > Lerista edwardsae. Next base: position 822,269 of record JAJKFI010000160.1, on the reverse strand, counting down.
TCATCCTGGCGAATCTACAGGGTGGAACCAAAAAGAGGCAGAATTACAAGTCTCGTATTACACAAGTTTGCAAGATGAACTATATCAGTGGCTCTCAAATGTTTTAGCACTGGGACCCACTTTTTAGAATGACAGTCTGTCTGAGACCTGCCAGAAATGCCCTCATTGCGATGCCAGAGCCTGCTGCTTTTCTGAGAATGCAGCAATAAGTTGGGTTATTCCTCAGCCATTTTCCAAGAGCAACGTGTATCAGAAAAGGAAGCAAGCTCATTGACAACCTTGACACAAGCAAAACTACCACACTGCCCTCTCCTCCTTTCCGGCATCCCATATTTTCAAAATTGCTGTTTAGGTGCTTCTTGACCCACTTGAAATTGGCTTGTGACCCATTGGTGGGTCCTGACCAACAGTTTGGGATAGCGGCATCATGCAGCCGGAACGCTGGGCGGGAGGAACGGGTGAGCGGCAGCCCGCCCATTGCGTTCCGGTCCGTTTCGTCGTCTTCCCCGCCCCCGGCGAAATAGACCGGAACGCAACAGGCGGGCTGCCGCTCACCCGTTCCTCCCGCCCAGCGTTCCGGCTGCATGACACCGCTGGTTTGGGAGCCACTGAACTATATGAAAGCAGAGGCGACCAGACTGGGGCTCGGGAGCAGCTCCAAGAGGGCTTGCAAGGGATGATTTTCAGGATCCAAAATCCCAAGAGCGCCCCACCCTCCAGAGAGAGGCTGGTCCATGTGCTCCACCTTCCTAACCAGATGACAGGAAGTAGCAATACTAGAGAATGTACAGTGGGAGCAGCAGAACAATCATTCAGGTCTTGAGGCTATGTGCAGAGGAGATTCTTCCCTGAAGCAATGCAAGGTGACTGTACAGAAGACAGATCTGGGGTACCATTAAGTTGGCATACAAATCTGACTTATGGGGTACAGTCCACAGGACAACCTGCATCTTAGCAAGTAGGCTTCCAAGTGAAAACACATATGAGGTTGCTTTGCAGACCAGGACTCTCTGCTCCAATTGGCACTGGATTTCCGAGGCCTCTGGCAGAGAGAGGCCTCTCTTCCCAAGCCCTGCTACTTTTGACTCTACAGATGCTGCCAGGGTTCAGGTCTGGTATTTGGGACCTTCTACAGAAAAACTCTGTGCTTGGCTGCCAAGATACAGCCCCTGCCCCAAGATTATGTCTGGACAAAAACCAAACCTTTTCCAGCTTGCGTAGCTTTCCAGTGGATAAAAACTCGTCGATCTTTTCAGCAATTTTAGCTCCTACTCCATCCTAAGAAGCATGAGGAAAGAGGAAAAAGGTTAAACAGAATTTCAGAACAATGTGTTTGCAGCATTAATCTAGGGTAGCTATTTTCAACTAGTGTGTTGCAAAAGGTCTGCAGGTGTACCGCGAAGCACAGCAGCTGAAAATGGCTGAAGAATTCCTGCAGGTGCTGCAGCTCTGTTTCTAGGGCAACTAATAATGAATAGGCAGAGCTGGCGGAAGGAGAAATGCAAATAATTGATTACTACACCCTAAAAACAGAGCGGCAGAACCTGGAAGAGTCTCCTGGAAGCCGGAAGTGATATCACAAGAGGTGCAGATCATAGAGAAGACCATAGAGGTTGGCGTGCTGTGAGCAGAAAAACGTTGAAAATCACTGATCTAGGGAGAACAGAGGTCAGACGTTCCTTGGCAAGCCTCTGGCAGTGGGAAAGAGGCTTTAAGAAAAAAAGAATGGAGAGCACCAACTCTGCAAGAGGGCCAGACTGCCTCAGTGGGCTTACTGCAATCACAGCTTGGAAGCATCACCTGCCAAGGAAGCCGGTGAAGGAAGAGTAAGGGTTAGGGTCTGTGCTACTCACAAGCAAGCCCCCTTGGCTTTTTTCACGGCACTCCATGTTTCTGCTTTGCCTGCTTATGTCACAGGATTCTAAATATTCTGCCAAAGAGCAGAGAGATGCACTTGAGGAACTGGACAAACTCTGGACTATTCTGCAGGAGAAAGAGGAACAACCCAATCTCTCACAGGCCCACAGGACTTACCAGCTTCTTTGCCTCAGCTCCACTTTTTATCTTGCTTGGGTACTTGGAGATCACTGAAGCGGCTTTCCTGCAAAAGCAATGAGGATTGGGCAGGCCAGTTTGGGCCAAAACAGTGAGCGACCTTTCCAAAAACATACACTGCTGTTGCAGTGAGGGGCAATAATCTTTCAGGTATGCAAAAGAAACATCAGACAGGAGACCAAAGGCAGCTCTTTCTTTTCCAACAGGCAGTTCTTTTCTTTTCAGTAGCAGGACCCCTTACAGAAGTACAACTTTGCAAAAACCTTGAGTGGGCCAGAAAGCAGAATTCCAACACAACATGTCGTCCGGCTTGAGCAAAGCCTGTTGCCAAAGAACTGTCTTGCTACTTTTGCGCATCTGTGGCCTTCTTTCTCAGACTGGCTACATATAATAAGATGAGGTCAAATTCCATCTGCCATGCTGTCTCTGCCTGACACCTGAGAAGATCTGGTCCGTTTGGTTTTTAACTGAAGAAGTTAAAGAGGTCTAGAAAAAGAGGCTTCAGTCTAGCAAAGAGGCTCCAGGGGATGATGACACATAATGTAGGCACATAACATTATGCATGGGATGAATAGAGTGGACAGAGGGATGTTCATTTCCCTCTTTCACAACACCAGAACCAGGAGACATCCACTTAAATTCAGTGTTGGGAGAGTTAGAACAGATAAACAAGTATTTTTTTCACCCAGCATGTAATTAATCTGCGGAACTCCTTGCTACAGGAGGCAGTGGTGGCATCTGGCCTAGGTGCCTTTTAAAAAGGGACTGGGCAGATTTCTGGAGGGAACGTCCATCACAAACTACAGGCCATAACGGGTGGTGCAACCTCCTGGTTTTAGAAGTAGGCCGTCTTTAAATGCCAGATGCACGGGAGTGGCAACAGCGGGCAGATGTCTTTTGTGCTCCCTGAGGCATCTGGTGGCCTGATCCAGCGGGGCTCTTCTTATGTCTCCCTTGGATGAAGTCCAAAAATCTGGGGTGTCAATCAGCATGGCACCATTGCACAGGAACCACAAGTGTATTTTTCAGTAAAGTACATACATCATGGAATGAAGATAGCCCTGATTCAGAAGCCCCTATGAGGGCCCAGAGTGAGATCGCAGCCCCAAAGGCTGGCCTTACCTGTAGGCATTGTACTTGTGGATGGCTCTGTTCACATTCCGCTCATAGTTGGCCAGCTCTGAAAAAGAGGATCAGTTTTGCAGGTGTGAAAAGCAGCATACATGGAAAGCCAGCATCGCTGCAGCCAAAGATGCACAGGCTAAGTGCCATCAGCGTCAGCCCCTGTCTGCTTTTGACAGCCGGTGCCATCATGGCATTTCAAACTTGCACAGCAAGAAAGGGGGCTAGTCCAAGCCGCCACGCCCCCCCCCCCCCGGGGTCGGGGGGCCCCCATCAGTTTGCGGGCCCCAAATAACCACTGGCTGCAGTAACGCTGGGCAGATGGTAGCCTCGGTCTACGCGTTTCGAAGGCTCACTATCCCTGGTTCTATTCATCGGCTATGAGGGTGAGCCTCCAAGTGGAGAGGCAGTCTACCCCCAAAGACCGGCTGCTGCGGAAGAAGCGCAGGAGAGAGGTTGTGACAGCCCCCCTCCAAGCCTTGCTGGTGGGTTTCCTGGCCCAGGCTCCCAGCGGGCCACGGGGTGGGGGAAGAGACTGCTGACCTCAAACCCTGGGGGTTCCTCCCTGTTCTGAGCACGCCAGATTCCCACGGCAAGCGAGGGCTCCGCAGCAGGGCGGGCACGATCCCGGAGTCCCCCCCCCCGGGAAGCCCCACCAGCCGCACCCACCGGTCAGGAAGTCGGTGATGCCCTCGTTGGGGTTCTCCTGCGGCGCCTTCCGCTTGCTCATGGTGGAGACCCCCTGTAGGTAGCCCAAGGTAGCCTGCCGGCCTGCCTTCGCCAGGAGGAGGAGGAGGAGCAGCAGCAGCAGCACTTCCGCTTCCGCGCGCCCCGTTTCCGCTTCCGCCCGGAGTGGCTGCAGACCAAGGAGGTTGCTGCAGACCCGACGCCGCTTTCGAAGGGGAGCCGGAAGTATCGTTCCGCTCTCTTTTGTCATACTCCCTATGGAGCGGCGGTACCAGGAAGTGACGCAAAAGCGTCCGCCCCGGAAGCGGTAGCGTCAGGCGCCACCCAGGAGGAGAGGATGTAAGTCTGGTCGGTGTCTCGGTTACTGCTTTGTTTCCCCCCCCCCTTTCTGCCCGTTTCTAACGCCGCTGCCTCGGTCTCTCCTTCCCTCTTACAGGGCCAAGGTCACCTTCAAGGTCACGCTCACGTCGGACCCGCGGCTGCCTTACAAAGTGTGAGTGTTCCCCTCAGTGAAGCGCTGGTGGAGCTTCTGCGCATGCGCTCGCTCGCCTGCTGATGACGTAGCCTTGGTGCTGGCCGACACGTCAGCTGCCCATATTCCCTGCGGGGTGCTTAGGATCTCTTGTGCCTTTCTAAAATGCACTTAAATTTTACTTTCTAAAAGTGGAAAGGAAGGAGGTTCTAAGCAGGTGTGATCTCTTCATTGTGGTTATTTTGTTCATTTCTGGGCATGGGCCTTCAGACTGCAAGAGAGGGGCAGTCAGGAGACTGTGAGCTCCTTGTCTAGGAATGATTGTAATAAGAACTGTTACGGATTTGTTATTTGCCCTCCCTTTGTGGTCTCAGTCCTAGCCTTTTGGAACAGAGGCTGATGCTTTGCAGGCTGCCCTGAGCCCATGAGAGAGGGCAGGGTAGGAATACAATTGTCTTGTTCATGGCTTTGGATGCGGTCTTGTAGCAAGGCAGGATGGAAAATTTTGCGTGAAGAATAAGGAAGCATTACAACACACCACAATCATGTAACAATGTTCCTCTTTCCTGTAGTGCTGGGGAATGTTGTCTGGCGGCACTAGGTTGGGGAAGTTGGTTTCCCAATTGCCTGGGCTAGGCTCGACCCTCACTTTTTGAAATGGTAAAACAGGTTGGATTGGGGAGGGGGAAGTGCCAGTAGTACTTATTTACCTGCTATTTTTATGCACAGAAGCATGTATTCCAAAAGTGACTTTTGGAAGCATAAAAAGCACCCCCCCCCCCCCGCGCTTCCTGACTGCGCAGGCACACTTTATCTGTGCAAACTTCGCTCTCGCTTAAGCAAGATAATGTACTGGTGACTTTGTCCGTTGTAGGTTAAGTGTGCCTGAAAGTACACCTTTCACTGCCGTCTTGAAGTTTGCTGCTGAAGAAGTAAGTTTCAACGTGGTGAAATTGCATTTCTTTGTGTATTCAAAAGATCCATAATTGCTTTTCACTTCAGTTATTCTCAAAACAGGGCAGTAGCACTATGCAGTTCATCCTTGGACTGATGCAGAAGTCTTAAGGGCCTGAACCTATGGCCCATGTTGTCGGCAGTATGTGTATACTGCCAGCTAGAAGTGTCACAAACATGCTGTAAAGCATGTTTGTGACACTTCACCCATCGCGCTGGGGCAGCTCTTGAGTTAGCGCTTGGCCCCAACATGAGCAGATGGGACGGCTGGTGTTCCAGCAGTGCTGGCCAGTGGTGAGCCTGATTGGGGGGAGGGAGGGGGAGGACTGGGAGGGGGAAGGGAGGAGCCAGCTGGCAAGGGGGCAGGATTCAGTGTTCTGCCTTGAACTGAGCGGCCGGCCATGGGGCTGCTTGATTCACCACCAGCAAAATAACTGACAGTGAGCTGAGGAGCCCCATTGTGGGCAGCGGTACTTTACCCGGGGGAAAGGGACAAATGCCCCCTTTTCCCGAGGAACCTCTGGTGGCTGTCCGGCTGCTGCAGGATGCAGCAGTAGCCATTTTGCTACTGCTGCTCCTACGGGAGCCAGGCAGCTCAGGATTGGGCTGCTCTTCTCCAAAAGGGTTGGTGGGTATTGTCCTGTTTGTTTAACGTGTTGTACTTTTGTTTCATTCAGTTCAAAGTTCCTGCAGCGACAAGTGCCATTATCACAAACGGTGAGCGTCTTGTGCTATGACTTCCCTTTTCAGACAGACCCAGCCTAGGTGGTCTGCATTATCCTGCTTGCCTTGGAGAAAGCTTTACCGAGCATTGTGGAAGTTGCTTTTGGGTTTTCGTGCAGAGAGTTGTACCATAAAGCTCGCTAGTGAATGCACGGTCAAGAATCCTTTCCTGTCTGTACCTTATTCACACACATGGGGGATGGAAAACATTCCCTTTGTCTTGCTTTCAAGGGATTAATGGAGGAGAAATTCCCAGTACAGTGGTCTTGGCCTGGAACGTTCAGGCTTCACAGTTGCTCAGTTGTCTTTTGTGACTCTTCTTACGACAGCCTTGCTGCTCTTGCTGTAAAGGAGGGTTGTTGTTGTTTTTTAAAAAAAATTATATGTGAACTAATTTTTTTTCTGTTCTTCTCACCCCCCCCCCCAGATGGAATAGGAATAAATCCTGCACAGACAGCTGGTAAGTAGCCATTTGAGGCTAGATTTTTTTTTAAGCTGAGTAGTTTCCATGTAGGCTTTTGTTCCTTTAAAAAACGTTGAAAGCTGTGGGTCTGCCTTGCAGATTTCTCTTTTGAAAATCTTGCCCTGGCTGCCAGCCAGCTCCCCACCAACTGGTTATTAGGTCCTCTTCCCTGTGTGTTTGCAAAGAAGGAAACTGCTCTTGGCTGTTGAGAGGGAAGCTGTTCTCTTACGCTGCTTAGAGTAAAAGGAGAGGCTGCCCAGTCACGTGTAGGGTTGCCTTAATGCAGAACAAGAGTCCACGTGTGTTCCTTGTTGTGGCTTCCACAACTGTGACCTGTTTTCCACCTGACCATCATGTACAGCATCTTGTATTTTTCTGCAAGACTCTGGGTAAAAAGTATTGAATGTGCACTCGTGGTAACTAGCTTTCTTCTTGTGCCCTCCCCAGGAAATGTCTTCCTGAAGCACGGTTCAGAGTTACGGCTTATTCCCCGAGATCGTGTTGGGAGAGGTCGACCTGGGCAGAGTCTGCTTGCAACTATCGAAGATAAATAGTGGATGGATCAGGAAGCATCCTTGCCTGTGAATTAGCCTCTTACCATAATGCCAACCCAGTTTATCTCCCTGTGGAATATTTGTGCAGCGGCAGCAGCAGCAAACCCCGACTAAAAATAATGGCTTTGGAGGTTGGATAGACTGACACGATCTGTTGAAGGGTTACTGAATCATCTTCTGAAGAAGCTGAGTTTTCTTCTTGGAAAAAGACTTCAGAGATGAGCTTGTAGTGAGAACACGTCCAGCTGACCTCTTGGAAGCGTGAAACACCCAAAGCGCCTTCCCTCCTTTGCGGGTGGCTGGAGTCCCTGTGCCATCTAGGGGTGTGTTCTGAGCTTTCTCTGTTCAGGCTAATAGCGTCAGTCTGGTTGTGTGAGATCATTTTATAGGCACTGGCCAAAGCTAAGATTTGCTCGTCCTCAGATATGACGGCTTGAGAAGCTTGTATCTTGAGAGATCAGAATGTCTTTAACGGCTAACTTAAGTCCCACTCATGAAGGAATGTGTCAAACAAAAGTACTTTGAACCAGAACTGTACCTGATCTTCATTAATATCTTCCACCCCACCCTCATGACTTTTTTTTAAATGTACAGCTACTTGAGATCTAAACTACATTCCAGTAAAACGTATTCATTAATTTGAAGATGGTGGGGTGGAAGGCAGTAAAGTTTCAATCACTGGTTGGCTTGTTCATAATGCTGTGTATGTCACCAAAAAATATAGTATTGCATTTTATTGTGGATAATAAATAAGTTATGATATATATGACTGAATTTTGCCACACCTGTTGCTACTTCAAAGAGAACAGACCCTGCTTTGAAAGAGGCAGCACAAAGCGAAGAAATCCATGAGCCATCATTCCTCCACCCCCCATGGTTAGGGTTGGTAAGAACAGCAGTGCTTCTATTCATCCGTTACCTCAGGTGAGAGGGAAGCCAGAAGGACACCTGGCAAAAGCCAAGGGATTGTCCTAAATTCCCATGATCGTTAGCCATGGAAGTTTGAGCACAATCCTAGCCTGGAGTTAGGCTGGCACAGTTAGGCCAGTAAAGTTTGGCTGGCCCAAGGGACACCGTAAAGTATGTTTGGACCGCTCTTGGAGTCAGAGAGGCCAGCACACAGACATGTGCCATTCTCCCTGACTCCGAGAGTGGTCCAAACGCACTTTACGGTGGCCCTAGTGCCTGCCGAACTTTGCTGGCCTCACTCCAGGTTAGGATTGTGCTCTTAGTGTTTCTACTGCTGACAGGAACTCGGCACATTTGTGAGAGGAATAAAGACACAACAGTACTAGCCTTTCTCAAAGCTTTGAAAATCTCCCCCTTGGAGGGGGAGGCTTGAGGGATAAGATGAAAACACTGGCTCTATGAGAAGCCCAATAGGGGATATTCCACATTCTACCTGGATATGGAAAAGCCTAGAAAGAGGGTCTCCGCCTAAGGGCAACATTAGCTTCCAGTGTTCAGCACCAGCTCTTTAATCATCATGGTTCCCCATGTTCTGATGATGTAAGCTATAGCCATGAGCACCTCACAGGCACTTGATCGCCTTGTCATCTTCCTTCAATAGGCCAATTGTCAAAAAAATGTTGCCCCTAAAGGACCAGTGTAGCTACTTCGGTCAGTGAACTGTATGTTCTCCTTTGTAAAAAGGATGCTTCCCTTGTGCTCAGTACAAGCTGTTGCCTTCTTGCAACCTTTTCCAACAAGCCTGCAGGAGACCCAAACTATACACAGCCGGCCTATTCGGGTTCAACGTTCGAGGGCTATTTTATCTCTCCTTTACAACCAGGCAATGATTAAAAAGCTACATACACAAAAAGTTTATTAAAAGTGACAAAAGAATAAACAGCCTAAGTGTCCTCTTCACCAAGTGGACAGGAATGAGGGAGCAACACCTCTGCTCTCCCAGGACATTTCATATGCAAAGGCAGAATCAGGTTAAGCGTTGCTATGGCTTCTGGCCAAGGGCAGACCCAGATGTAGCGATGAGGGAGGGGCTTCCCAGGTTACTGCCCAGGGTGATGAGGGTGGTGCCACCTGCGGCGGGCAGCATGCCCTGTGGAAGCAAGTGCCGGTTGGCCACAGGCTCCCTGGTGCGGATGATGGCGCTGCTGTCGTCCACGACGGAGGGCACCCTGCCCAGAGTCTCCACCGCACCAACCGCGTGGCCTTTGGCCAGGGCGGCCTTCTCTCCCCTCTGTCCCTTCATGGCCGTCAGCGTGGACGTCAGTATCACGGTCTTGGAGGCCGTCTGCAGAACGGGGCCCACTTTGGAATGCACCAGGCTGCCGGGCGGGGGCGCTTGCGGGGAGGGGGCAAAGGTCACCGCTCCTGCGGAGGCTGCCGAGGAAGAAGCGGCGGCACCGGCCTGGACCGCGGTGGGCTTCAGCGGCATGGAAGCCGCTTCCGCCATGACTGATTTTGTGAGCGCGGACAGTTTGGCGTCGGACATCACGTACAGCGTCTTCATGGGGCTCGTGGTGGTCACTGTGGGGGAAGGAGAACAAGAGGAGTCCGCACCAGAGGCGCCTCAAGTACTTCGACATATAGAATGAGGGCGCTTCCCATGCCGGCTTGCCGACCCCCGCATCTTTAGGAGAAAGCAGCCACCCCAGTGCACTCTGAAATTGAGCCTGCAGCCCCAGGCTGAGGAACAAGGGCGATGTTCAAGTTGACACAAGTTTTCTCTAATACGGGACGCTGATGCTGACGTCGGAGCGCTTGACTGCAGAAGTGAATGACTCCTATGGATCATGCGTATTGTATGCCTCCCTCATCCACAGGCTTCGTTGCGTTGGCAGGCACGTTCTCAGACGTAAGCATCAGCCTCTCGTTTTATAGAAAACTAGCTCACAGCACTAGAATACCCAGTGGGAGGAGAAGGCACACAGAAGACAAGTGTGCTCAAGCCACAGGACGCCATTCCCCCCCCCTCCTGGCCGGGCAACGGCACTGTTGCTTACCCACAGGAGGTAGCAGTGGTGGTGCTGCCGAGGCGGGCTGGAATGCGGGCTCCGCAGGAGGCGGCAGGTCCATGCCAGCCTGGGCTTTGCCAAGCTCCACCTGAGACAGCAGCCTGGTGGGAGGCGTGGAGGAGGAGGAGGAGGAGGAGGAGGAGGAGGAGGCCGGGCCACCCAAGTTCCCAACTGCACTGTCCGGAACCTGGAAAAAAACGTACAAATGAAAAATAAACGCACACGAACGGAGGGCGCCAAAGTGCAAAGTAGCAAACGGATACCAGGAAAGGGCCAAAGACCAAAACTGTTCAAGGCAAGGGGCAGCCGTCCTGAACCCACCCAGAGCAAAATGTGCGCCGCAGGCAGAACTGCTAGTTTTGGTGGGGAAAACACCCTTGTTTCTCCAGCTACATGAAATCTCCTAGAAGCGTGTTATCACCACCATTACCATTCAGGAAGCCAGTCATTTTTTCCCCTGAATCACTGCTTTCAGATTTCAGTTTTGTACATCTTGCTAGAACTGAAAAGCCCCCTCCCACAGCCGCAGCAGAGAGCGTGGGCCCTGGAGAAGACCCTCTCACAATTACCCAGAAGAGAGGGTGAATGGATGGAGAGAGAGACAGGTGGGACAGGGAGTGAGCTGTAGGCAGGGACAGGGAATGGCACATCACTGCGATTGTGGGGAGGGCTCTGCTGGGTTCTTCCGCAAGCAGGCTTTGCTGGAAGCAGCGAGCCACCTGGGTGGATTCTGTGGCACACAAAGCACCCAAGAAACACAGTTGCGGTGCCCACTGGGCAGCCAAAGCCTTTGCAGGAGGCCCTTGAGGGTTAAAAGCGGAGGATCCACCTCAAACTTTGGAAACGGTCCCTGGATGCTTCCTCACACACCTTGCCCGAGCGTGGTGGCATCAGCCTCCAGAATTACCTGGGGTGGGGTCAGCAGCAGTTGCTGCTGCGGCTCCTCCATCTGGGGCTGGATGGCTCCCATGGCCGCCTGGCTAAGGGTGGCAACTCGGCTGGCCTGGCCCCGCAGAGTCACTGTGATCGTGGTGGGAGCCTTCAAGGCTGGAAGAGAGAAGGGAAAAGTCACTGGCACATCAGGAGGCACAACGCCCAAATGCTCCCTCCCTCTGGCCAACTTTGGACAGCCACGTCGCACTGAGGCTTCAGCCCACATGCAGTGGGGAAGGGGAGGCCTCACTTTTTTCTTCTTCTTGTTTTTGCCACATTGGAACCTCACATTTGTATCAGCCCCAAGTGCTACGCAACACAGACTCTGCCCAGCAGGTGGGGCTGTGTATTCCAAACCACCCACCGTCTAGTTCAGTGATGGCGAACCTATGGCACGCGTGTCAGAGGTGACACACCGTGACGTTTTGGCTGACACACCAACGTTCACTAACACCAGGCAACTCAGTTTGATTTCTTGCATTTCATTTTTGTAATGAATTATTTGATGTGTAACATTTCTGTATGTAATACACAACATAGATAGCACCACACATGATTGGACTGTATTTTTTCATCATGAATATACAGTATAAAAATTGTTTCTATTTTGGGGATGTGTGTGTGTGTGTGTGTGTGTGTGTGTGTGTGTGTGTGTGTGTGTGAGTGAGAGAGAGAGAGAGAGAGAGAGAGAGACGCCAGCAGAGTCAACTTAAGCATTTTCTAACTTTTTGACACACCAAGCCCAAAAGGTTCACCAAAAGGCAAGAGGCACTTTTTTCAAGTGGTGTCCTCTTATATTTAACAGGGGGAGAGCAATTGTCCCTCTTCAGCCCAGCACAGTGTCTTTCTCGTGGCTGTTGCTGGTGGTGTTCTCCATCCTTTTAGATTGTGAGCCCTTTTGGGACAGGGAGCCATTTAACTTTAACGTTATTATTTGCCTGTAAACCGCTTTGTGAACTTTGTGTTGAAAAGCGGTATATAAATACTAGTGACTGATTGATCGATCATTGGTCTAGTTTGTAGGCTCTCATTTGCACTGGCTTGACAGCCGAAACAGGCCTGCTGAGAAAGCCACCAGTCCACCATCCTAATCGGAGACCAAGAGACCAGCCGGAAGAGGAAGGGATTGTTCCGGACACCGCCATCAGTTAAGCCTGTTACCTGCCCCTTGGCCAGAGATGTGAGCCAAGCCGGGAAGGCTGCTTGCCAGTTTCGCGAGCCCCCCGTTCGTGAGCAGCTGGTGGATGGTGGTGGGCTTCCCGCCAACAGAGGCCCCCAGAGACGACAGGGACGTGGCCACGGGAATGGTGCGCACGATGGTTCCTGTGCTGGTGGTGATGGTGGCCAGGTTCTGGAGGGGGGCCGAGGTCTTCAGAGCCGAGGGCTGCTGGACAAAAGAGAAAGAGGAACACATCGGGACTGCGACGCCTGGAATTTAACTGTGCGACACTGTGGAAAGCAGACAGTGCAAGCTCTCTTTGGCCTGCCACTTGTGTGCAAACCCAGGCTTCCTTCTTCATGCTTTCCCTAGCCCAGTTGAAGTCCCCTAGCCTCACAGCAGGACAGGAGGGGCCTAAGACAGAAGCCTGTATGCCAAGGTTGTGGACAGGCCAGAGCAGCCGTCTCTGGTTCTCCTGGCTTTGCAAAATGTGCACTGAGGAACTTGACTGCAGCAGCTGCTGGGTCTGAAGGAGCTTTCTCTAGCAGGCAAGGAAATGGTATCGGGAAGAGCTGTGGGATGGGCAGGAGAGAGCCTCCCTTGTCCACACCTGTGTGGTCATCAACCCCTAAGGTCATCTAGCCGAACCCTCGCTCAGTGCAGACAGCTAGGTGGCCTCTGCTCGAAAACATCCAATGAGGGCAGCCAACGACTGCATGAGGCAGACAGTTCCACTGCTGGTCAGCTCTGGCAGGACATCCTCATATCTGACCTAAATCTGTTTCCCTGTGGTTTCAACCCATTCGTTCTAACCCTGGACAACTCTTCAGATACTGGGCAGTAATCTCCCCCCTTAGTCTTCTTCTGACCGAATACACCAAGCCTTTTAAACCCATTCCTCACATGACTTGCTTTCTAGACCCCCTCCCCATTTTCGCAGGACCTGCTCCTGTCTATCCATGTCCTCCTTAAACGGTGGTGCCCAAAACCGAACGCCGTATTCCAAGTGAGGTCTGATGAGTGCCGAAGAGTCAGGCTAACAGCAATCAGCCGTTCGTTTTATGGCCAAAATCTGTGTGTTCCATTGCAGGGGGTTGTTTCTTGTCTACACAGTCGTCATTGCTCTTCCCAATTTTGTAGCTCCTTCAAGGAAACTTGAAGTTTGTTCCCAGTTTGTGCCAGTCCTACGGCTGCATTGAGGCAACCAACCCCTTCCTCAGTCTACAGCTGGAAGGGATGGGAACGAGCTACGTACACATGTACCCACTTCACCTCTCACACATGAACTAAATCCTCAATGTTTTCTGTAAAATGCATGGTTCAGTTTGCCAGTTCGGATGCCTTAGCAGATGTTCTCTGTTCAGCCAGGCACACGAGTGTGATGGGATGAGAGGGAGTGTGTGTACGTGGCTTACTGCTGATCCTCTTAATCCATGGACTGGAGGAGCGTGCCCCCCAAATCCCACCCATGTTCTGTTCCGCGATGGGCCTGGGCCCAAAACTGCCTACCTGCACGGATGGCCCCGTCGTGGCAACACTCGCGGGAAGAGCGGCTGGCTTGGCGCCAATGTCCTGAAGACTGAAGCTCAAGCCCTGGAGGAGGCTGCTGGCCGAAGCTGTCCCTGAAGAGGAGAAGCCAAAGGGAGAGACTCAGTTGCCCTCCCTGGCAGACAATCTAGGGACAACTGTGGAACAGGCAAGCAAAAGGCCAGGTCCCTTCTGCGCTCAGAAAGTCAAGGGCAACTGCAGATCAAAAGCTATCCTGAATTGCTGTGAAGCTGAGCCAGGCAAATGGTCTGACCTCTTGTCAGTCCACCCCAAAGCCAGGGTAGCCCAAGCACCACAGGAGCTCTCGACGACAAAAGGCATTCCTGGGGGGCCACCAGCATTTCCTGCACCCCCGTCTCGAAGCCGGAGTCGAGCACGAAAGAGAGGCAGCCAGCGGTTACCTGGGAGCGCGTTGCTGGGCGGGGCTTGGACACAATGGGTGCCACTGCTGGCCACGAGCCTGTTCTGCAGAGCGTGGAAAGCGCTGGGGGCTGTGCTGCTGGGGACGGCGGCGGAGGGGGTGGGGCTGATGGAGGGGCTGCCTGCCACGGAGCCGGGCCTGGAAGAAAGGCAAGAGACGGTCAGGTTGGGCACAGTAACAGTCACATCCACGGTTGAAGCAAGGCGAGACAGAGTCACACACACACAGAGGACTTCCTGATTCAGACACCAAGCCTCAGGTGGGCAACTGCGGAACGCTTATCGAAACGTTGGCTTTTTCCTTGTAAGAGATGTCCGGCCCCTTGCAGGCAGCAATGGAAGACACTTCCTCTTTTTTCTACTCTCTCAGATGCCCACTTTGCTTGTGGGCACAAAACAATTTCAACTGTGTGCGTTCGTCTGTGCTGTACAAGCTGACGGCCAGCTCGCACGTACGTTTACAGCGGTGGTCTTCAACCTTTTTTGTGCCGTGACCCCAATACAGCGGTGTTATTCTGCCGGAATGCTGGGCGGGACATCCGGGTGATCGACAGCCCGCCCGTTGCGTTCCGCAGCGTTCCGCCGTTTGCGTAACGCACGCAAGCGGCGTAATTGGTTACGCCAAAGGGCGGAACGCTGCGGAACGCGACGGGCGGGCTGTCTATCACCCGGATGTCCCGCCCAGCGTTCCGGCAGAATTACACCGCTGCCCCAATATATAAATTAATATTGGGGTCCGCCTCCCAGGACCCTATCTGCCCACCGCCTGCCTCTGTAATATGTCATATTGTCCCTGCACCGTTCACAGTAACCAATTATTCTCATCAGAGCAGAAAAAGTTGCCATGAAGCCTAGCACCAGTGAAAGCTATTTTAGCACAGTTGCTAAGAACCTGAGCAGGACTGGGACACCATCTCAAGGGGTGCACCAGATGGCCTCCTCCTTTACCTGAAGGTGCTCCAGTCCAATGGTCTTCAACCTTCTTCATTCCCGTAAGTTGCTGCAACCCCACAGCTGAGGCTACATGACCCCATTGGGGTACCAACCCCAAGCTTGAAGAACACTGATTTATATCCCTCGATTTTACAGCAGGGGAACTGCGGATCGACTCCCACTGGAAAAGCAACAGTTATTTGAGAGGAACCAAGGGGACATGAACGTTCGGTCTGTGAGGCCAGATCTGCAATAATAATAATAATAATAATACATGTATTTATATACCGCCTTTCTTAAGATCACTAGATTTCTCTAGTGATTACAACTCAAGGCGGTTTACATAGGCAGACTTTTCATAAACCCGAAGGTTTTTACAATTTACAGAAATGTTCTGTCTTTCAAGAACTACACACATTCAGATCTTCCTTTCTGGATTTAGCCTTCTTTCTTTAGCCACCCGTCTGTCTTCTGCTGGCTAATGCTTCTCTGCTCACACCAGAGACGCAGCTGACCTTCAGCACACTCCTCCTCCCACGAGGCAATCATTTTTTTCGCACATTTATCGTGCTTAAAACACTGGTATCCCAGCCTCTCCAAAAACAGACATCAAGGCGGCTGAAAACTCACAGAAACGCACCGCACTCAGTCCAAACAGAAGGAGCAACAAATCAGAGGCGATGGTGCAAACGAAGAGGGCCGGGGCGTCAGCGGCAGGTCCTGGACGAGCGTCAGCTCAGGAAGAAGGAACAGGGAAGTCCAACCTCTGGGGCACAACCGGGGAGAAGGTGCTCCCCTCGCCCTGACAAACTGCTGCCATGCACGGTCCGAGGCAGCTTCTCAGGCTCAGGGCAGGCAGGCAACCAACCAACCAACTTGCACGGTCCCGAGCCCTGCACCTGATTGGCTGTTTCAGAGACTGACAGTTACTCACTTTGAGGTGGCCAGCAATCCCGTCACCTCCTTTGCGCCCGACGCGGACTGTCCCAAGGTCACGGCCAGCGGCTTCCCTGCGGCTACTGGAAAAGAAAAGACACACGAGTGTCAGCTTCTCCTCGGCACCAGGCTTAAGCAGCCCCCTCTAGCTTTATGTCTGAAGGCCTAGGCAGAGATCCAGTATTAGCCTCCACAAATGGCCACTGCTATGAAAGCTGCAAGAAAAACCCCATCCTCGCGGGACTCACTCAGCACGGACAAGCGAAACAGATTCCAGACTCCAATAGCTTCACAACTCCTAAGAGTCCAGGACAGTCCATCATTGTCTTCAAAGCACCGGAAAGCCAGGCCTGCAAGCTTTGGAGGCAGTGAAGTGCCACTCCTGCCGGCTTTTCTCCCGCACCCGATTTCTAACCCCTCTTTCCTTTTTGCTCCATAGCCCTTAGTACTGTCACCAGCCAATTCAAATCGTAGCAGGTGTTGCTCTTAATCTGCTCTATTTTGTTTGCATCTTCCGAAAAGGCTTTATAAAATACGCGGGAACGGAAGAGTGTTAAAAACTGTGTCGTTTATTGCAACGTTTTGGATACAAAATGAAATCTGTCTTGAAAACTCCTCCTGTCCACGTATGGTAAGAGGGAATTCTCGCTTGGTGCAAGCTTACGTCTGCATTTCATTATTTTCTGTGAAAAGAAATAAAGTTTGGATCATTAAAAGAGAGAGACTTTCAAAGCTGATAAATTTATGCTTCAGTACTTAAGCACGGGTTAGTTGATTTGTACAGTAGAATGAAACTATTGCTATGTTAACTAAAGGGAGGTTTACAAAAAGAGTTAACATTTTGCAGCTTTGGAAGTCTCCATGTCCTGGTGCTCTCAATGGGATGCACTCAGGTCTACTGGACCGCCTCGATCAGAACCTTAAAAAAAGCTGGTTCATCCCAACTCATGTACGTAGCTCCCTGTTGCACATATTTATCTCTTGGCGCTAACAATCATTGCACAGTTCTTGCAATGTGATGCTTCTGGGCTATGCACTGATTCTGCAATGGTCCTTTTCCTTCCCATAAAATCATAATGCAAGAAGAGCTATAATAACTTGCAACCCAATCTGGGCCTTAAGAACATAAGAAGACCCCCACTGGATCAGGCCGAAGGGGGCCCACATTCAGTCCAGCTTCCTGTATCTCACAGTGGCCCACCAGGTGCCTCAGGGAGCACACAAGACAACAAGATGCCTGCATCCTATTGTCACTCCCTTGCACCTGGCATTCTGAAGTAGCCTACTAAAGAGGTTGCGCTGAAGCCCACAATGGACATTTCCTCCAGAAATCTGTCCAATCTCCTTTTAAAAGCACCTAGGCCAGATGCCACCTCCTGTGGCAAGGAGTTTCAGAGATTAATTACCTGCTGGATAAGAAAGTATTTAATCCAGCACAATCATCTGATTTCTTGGTATCTCTCCTCATTTGACAGGACCACTCCACATATTATATGGTGGTCAACCAACACATGCACCAACCAATGCACAGCCAATCAGTCCAAACTCCCCAACCAGCGGATGATAGAAGATGTGCATCTGCAAATGCAGTATGATGATACACCGAATGAGCACTCTCTAAAAGCAGTGTCTGAAGTGGTCTTTGAAAGGAAGAAACCAAACTGTTGATTGTTTCACTTGGCTCACAAAAGGCCCCGCAGGTAGAAAAACAACATGTCAAAACCTATAACCGATATTGTATTTCAGGCCATGACAAGGTTCCAAAAATTAAGATGACATCCCTTTGTAAACAACAAGAGAAGTCTTCCCAGGAAAGCCAATATCAGAACCTTGGGGAGCATACGGCCCCTGAAGGAGGCCTTTTACGGCAGCAGTCCAACCCAGTGGGTTCTGTAAGTTTTCCGTGGCACTCTCAGGCAGTGCACAGTTTGGGAACCACTGTGCGTTTTGGGGAGGCCAAAAACAGCCACAACAAAGCAAGTCAAAGATGGTGATCTTAAACTGACCAGACCATTGTGCCCAGTGAACCTCTGAATGTTCCATGAAGTGGTTTGTCTGCCTCCTGTCCGCCAGCACCAGAACCACCATGCAGAGGAACACCCATTTTAATCACAAAACAACCCCCTCCTGCCTGCTGCAGGACAAGCGTGATGTGCAGCTCTGGAAACTGCCTCTGCCAACGTGAGCCAGGGCCTCGGAGGCTTGTCCAGCAATCGGTTCCAGGTAGCGCGTGGCATATCTCGTTGCAGTTTGCAGAGAGATTTGGCCAAGACATCGACAGCCCACAGCAACCAACCTGCTGGACACTTTGTGGATAAAATTGCTCACGACCATCGTGACTCCTCAGTGTCTAAGTGTGAACCTGCTTAAGCATCTGCTTATCCAGGTATTATGGATTCTTCTCATCACGGACATTGGTCTGGGTGGCAGCTGTGGCAGGGATGCCTTTGCCCAGTGTGCCAACTGTACCCTTTTCCTGCCTCAGGCATAAGCTGGGATTATTCATGCATTGGTTACATCAAAGGCAGGGGCGGTTCTAATCAGAACTGCGCCCATGGCAGGGAATGACATCGCGCCCCCCCGCAACGTCATGACGTCACGGGGTATGGCTTCCCTCCCGGCTTGGAGAGCGGGGAGCGGCCGCTGCACCCTTTGAGCCAGGAGGGAAGCCGCCGGGGTGCGCACTCTGGGCTGGGGTTTAAAGCGCACTTTAAACCCGCAGCCCGGAGTGCACAGCGCCCGCTCCCCGCCCTGTCTGCCAGGGTGCGCGGGCACTTTAAAGTGCTCACGTCCCGGCGGACAGGAGGGGAGCGGGCGCAGCGGGAGCCATGTTGGGGAGGCGCGGGGGGCACCACGCCATTGGCACCCCCCCAAGGTGGCCTCAAGGTGGCGCCCAGGGCTCTTGCCCCCCATAGCCCCCCCTAGATCCACGACTGATCAAAGGTGGGCTACTGGCACACACACTGCCTGGAGCTGCTCTTGAAGACCAACTGAAAACTACAAGTGCTGCAGAAGGCTGCCACGCAGGTACAGGCGGGCACCAGGCAACATGGTCGTGTCATTTTGCTACTGCGGCCATTACACCAGCTATGTGTCCATTTCTGGGTGCAGTGCAAAGCACTGGTTGTTCCCTTTGAAGCCCTAAATGGCATAGAACCCAAAGAACTAAAAATAATGCCTCCCCTGCCCTATATGAAACAGCAATTCTCTTGTGCTCTTTGAGGGGGGGGGCCTTCGCACTCCACTGGCAGTGTAAGGTCAGCCGATGGTGGCAAGGGAGGGGGGCATTCGCTGTAGTGGCCCTTCGAATGTGGAATTCCCTCCCAGCAGAACCTGCAGATTTGGGGCCTGTGGATGTGACCCAACATGGGTCAAACCTGCGGATCCTGACCCACATCAGGAGGGCTGACCCGTAGGTGGTCTGAGCCTTGGCGAGGCCGTGCGCAGCCTTAAGTGGCTTCAGAAGGCCTTAGAAACGAACTTCCAACTTCTGCGAGATCTGGACATTTGTTTCTAAGGCCATCTGGGGGCTTTTGGAGGTCTCCTGAGCCCAAGAGAGGCTGGGTGAGCCCTCCCCACATCTTAGACCGTTGCCTAGACGTGGGTGACGGCCCCAAAGCTGCGGATTCAATTAGCTGCATTTTTTGGCATCCGCAGGGGTTCCAGACTGACTGTATTCACAAGGCAGCCATTATGTCCATGTAAAATTGAGGAATACAATCTTATTGTATTCTCTACTCTTGCTTCTCTGCTCTTGTCCAGATGCTCTTTATGTTGCATCCAGTGGTGGGATTCAAATAAATTAACAACCGGTTCTATGTCCTTCAGGGTGGCCTTCAGAGCCATCCTCTGCCTTTCTTCCCTCTCCCAACCTAAAATTAGCAACCGGTTCTGCAGAATAGGTGAGAACTGGCTGAATCCCACCACTGGTTGCATCCCATTTAAATTGACTGTAAGGTGTCACTTCAGGTGTCTCCTGGCTGCAGGAGGAATTCGTGGAACCTCCCTCCCTCCCTCCCTGGAACCCTAGCATTTGTATTCCAGACAGGACAGGATGTCTGGGATGTGCTTCCCACAACGAGCAGCTACTAGACCAGTTAAGTGGTTCCCAACCTTTACATGAAGGTAGGGAACACTGTAAGTCCTTGCGGGGAAGGGCGGTGACAGCAGGGACAGCCTCACAAGCATCGCACTGCTGCTGCCACAAAGAGCCCTGTTAAGGTAACTGGGGGGGGGGGGTAGCGTGGCCATCCAGGGGGCAGCAATCCCCTCTGTGGGCCGCGCTGCAGCCTCAAGTAGCTCTCTGCGATGATCACGCTCACTTCAAGGTTTGCGCAAGCCCAGGCACGGGTCAGATTGCTGCAGGGAGCTGTTTAGGGCAGCGGGGTGGCCCGCAGAGGGGATTGCTGCCCCGCCCCCTCAGGATGGCCACGCCCCCCGGTACCTTAACAGAGCTCCTTGTAGCAGCAGCAGCGCAATCCCTGCAAGGCTGTTGCTGCTGTCACGGCTTCAACCACTCCCCTTAAAGGGGTATACACTAGTTCCGGTTTCCCAGGAGGGTCGTGGGCCCCCAGGCCGGGAATCACTGTACTAGACCAAACCATCGCCCTAGCCTTGTGCATGCTTTTGTGCTTGCCCTGTCAAGACACCACTGGACTAATCTACCCGGACAGCAGTGACCCCCGTGCCTGCCTCCCCCTTCTCAGCTCCCCCACCCACGGGCACCGCCGAGCCGCTTTTCGTTCCTGGGACTCACTGTCCGGGGGGGCGTCCGGGGGTGCTCCGTTCCCTGGGCCGGCCGTTTCCCCGTGGGAGACGATGGTCACCTTGATCTTGGCTCGCTTGGAGGATTTGTTGCAGGGAGTTGGGCTCGGGGCCTGGGGCCTCTTCAGCTGCATGCGCACATCTTCCTTCTCCCCCATGTCGGGTTGCTGCTGCTGCTGCTGCTCCGAAGGGACTGGAATCAGACAACACAAGGCTGCGTGCTTGAAAATGGCCAGCAAAGGGTCTGGTCTCTCCCTCCCAGCAGCATAAACCTGGACTGCCTACGTGCACCTCTGTGGTCTCCCTGTGCAAGGAAAGGCAGCCTTCCACTTCCCAGGCACCAAGAGCCCTTCCCCTCTGCCTTCAGAGCTCCTGCTACTGCCTCTTAGGCAGGCAGATACCTACATGGAAAAGGCATTCAGAAACCTCAGGAAGTACCAACAAGGCTAAGCTGTTCGCTCTTGCTGTACACGGAGCAGGGAAAGCTGTTTCACTGTGAGTCAGAATGGCAGGGGAAAAACAATTCAAAAATAAATAAATAAATCTGGTGTTATTTTGCCCAGAGAAACATCCACTCTGCTGGCTTCTGCAGGCCAGGGGGCTGGCAAGGCAGCAGCTCTTGGGCTAGAGGAAGTGATGGGAGAAGAGTGGAAGACTAGAAGGGAAAGGGGACAGGGGCTGGTGGGATACTGGAGGGGACAGTGGGTCAAAGCAGAGGAGAGGTGCTGTGAGCTGCCCTCTTGGGGCTGGAACTGTCACCATTGTCAAGTGCAAACATTTCCAGTAGAAGGACCAGAGTCCACAGCATGGCTGCAATCTGAAGCATCTTTGCTTGCCAACACGCTGGACACACGCAACACAACACACAACCCTACTATTTAAGTTCAACGAGACTGCCATCGATTGGGTGGGTCAGACCCAGTTGCACAGTTGCGGGGGGGGGGAGAGTAAGTATTGCAGGTGCTGCAATGTGCCAAGTAGGCCCTTCCCACCTGCCATCAGAGCCATTCTGGGCAGCGACGGCAACACAGGCAACCCCACCTACCTCGATCCTTGCAAAGGAAAAAGAGGTCGGAGATAATGGGAAGAGGACAGGACCAGTGGAAAACAGGCAGAGCCCCTTCCTCATGCTGCTGCCTGAAGCGAGACAGGACTGGAACTCGGGGCCGGTTGGGGCGATTGCCTCCCTAAGCACCGTGGGAAGCTTGAGATTGCCTGGCCCTGCCCTTTGGAGCAAGTGAAATGGCCCGTCTGCCTCTTCCACTGCAGGAGGGCCATCTCCCTCCCACCCACCCACCCACCCCCTGCCTCCCCAGGCTATCATGCAGAAGCCTTGCCAAGCCTCAGGCGAGCACACGCATACTCCCTCCACGCACAAACAGAGAGAGACGGAAAGCTGCCATGCTGGAACTTTAACCCAGCACCATTTCCCACGCCTTTTCAAATGGGCCAGGGAGTCCAACGTCCGCTGCCTCAGACTGCTGCCTCCTGGCACTGCAGCCTCGGGAAGGACAGGCAGCTCCACCCTGCTGCACCAGCACCCAGGACTGCCCTAGTCGGCAACTCTTAAGCTCTGCTTTCAAACACACACACACATGTGCTTTTGTAGCAGCATAGCGCTACTGCCAACTGCTACTGCCAGGACTCTGAAAAGATTTGCCGAGTAAGAGAGGCCAAAAGGATCCTTTGCCTGCCGCAGACGGGGGTGGGTGGGAAGGGGAGCAGACACGCCATGCTCTTGCCTTCCACGCAGAGGTGCTTCCCTTCAGGTCCCCCGAAAGCAACGCAAGGGGCAAAAGCGGGAGGGGGCTTTCAAACGCCACCAAACCAGTGCAGGGCTGGGGAGAGGGAAGGAGCGCGACCGAGGAAAGGAGAGGCAGCAGAGGCAGAAAAGGGAGGAGATACTCACCAAAGAGGCATGAAGAGGTGCCAGGAGGAAGAGATTTCCTCACCAGCATGTTTTGTTTCAGAAAGGCAGCAAACTGAGCTGAAATGAATCAGAGAGAATTACAGCATCGCAGCTCACGTTTGGGGGGGGGCTCCCTTTACCCACCAGGAGGAGAGGAAAGCACCAGGGGGCCGGCTAGCAGAGCCCAGAAGCGCCTCTCACCATCGCCGCCACTGCCGCCACCCCCAGCAGTCTGGGGCCGCCCCCTCCAGGCACACAGCGCAAGAGCACAAAGGGAAGCTAGACCGGGAAGCAACCTCCCACAGAGGAGGAATATGCACATTGAGCTCACCACGCTGCTTAGGCAGCGTGGGAGGTCGAGACACCTTCAGCCGCCTCCCAAGCAGTGTCACTTGCCAACACAAAGCCTTTCAGTGATTTCAGAGAGATGAGGGCTTGGGACGCACATACACAGATGGGTCAGCGAAGGGTGGCTGCTGGGGGCAATTATCTGGGGTCGACACAGCATTAACGATTCCCCCTTCCTTGGACAGAGGAATGCACGACAGAAGTGGTATTCAAACTATTTAGACCGGGTCCCAGTTTCTAGAATGGCACTCGTGTCGGGACCCACCAGAAGTGATGTCATACACCTAGAAGTGATGTTCTGGCAGGAAGTGACACCATCAAGCAGGAAGTGCTGTCATGGTAACATAATCAAATGACACCCCTGAAATGCAAACTGGCATTCTTGGACCGCAGCAACTGCACAACCATGAAACATCCCTGACGGAAAGCAAGATTGGGACAAAATATGATGTAAAACGCGGAACTAAAAATAATTTTTTTAAAATGCTCACTTGAAAATTTGAACGGTTAACCCTCACAAAAGGAATATAGCAAGAGTCAGGCCTGCAGCTTCCAAGATGGCTGCTCCCAGCTTTCCGCGACCCACATGACATCAGGTTGCGACACACCAAGTGGGTCCCGACTCTCAGTTTGAGTAACACTGCACTACAGCCTGCCAGCATTGGCCAAGGGCCGCACAGCAAACAGCACTGCCGAGACTAGAGAGGACTGTTCCCGCAAGGAGGAATCGGGCTGCAAGATACGTGCCCTGCATTTGGCATTTGCAACACCCTGCTGGGCAGAAGCATCTGCAACTGAGGGTCATGAAGGGCGATGCTGAATTTGGAGGCTGGGGACACAGGCGGTGCTGTTTCTCTGCAGGTGCAAGGTCAAAGCCCTGCCCAGAAAACGCACAGAATTCACCTCTGCTAACAGCTGAAATGAGCTCCTGCAGGCAATGGGTTTCCCTCCTGAGATCCTGAAGGCTGGGGGTGGTGGGAGCTCATTTTCTGCAGCTCTTGGAAAACTGTGGCTCCTGAGACCTTACGCAACTTAGAGCACAATCTTAACCAGGAGCGAGGCCAGCACACTTAGGCCAGCAAAGTTTGGCCGGCACAAGGGCCACCGTAAAGCGCGTTTGGACCCCTCTCGGAGTCAGGGAGGATGGCGCACGTCTGTCACATATACTTTACGGTGTCACTTGCGTCGGCCAAACCTTGCTGGCCTGACTGTGCCGGCCGAAGGAGTGTGTTCTTAATGGGGAAGACCAATGCCAGCCTGAGAAGGAGCTGGGGCTCAGATCAGGATATGCTGCCTTAGCCAACCTCGAAGCAGCCAGAACCAGCTAGGCAGTATCGCGTGAGGAAAGGAAGTCACCCCCGAGGCAGTATGGCGAAGCCCAGCTGGGACTGCCTACAGACCCAACCAGACTGCAGGTCTGTCCATTTTTGGACCGACAGGCCACAGCTCTCTGGGCAGAGAGGGGAGCTGTACTACCCAGTATCCGTTTTGACTACGTTCCAGGGAGTGAACCTGGAACTTCCTGAATGCCTTACAGCCAGTGGCTCATGGCCCTCAGCAAGGCTCACCCACTCAAAGCGGGAGTGAAGTGGCAGAGTCCAGCAGTGGCACCCCATGCCCTGCGCCCGCTTGCTGCCACCAGCGATGCCTCCAACGCACCACCCACCCATCAGTTTCCCCCTGTGCTCTCATCCCCTTCTTGCTCGCTGAGCGAGAGTGAGAACAGGATCAGGGCAAGGGTGCTGCACTGGCAGGGCTGGAGGAGGAAGCCTCAAGGCTGCAGCAATCCTGCCCTGCCTGCTTTCGTTCCAGGGCAGGGACTGAGATACCCCTGCTCCCAGTGGTGTCATTCAAATGATTTAGGAACAGGAACTCACTTTTGATTGGCACTTGTCGGGAACCCGGAACCAGCCACGGAGCCCGTTAGGATCCGGAATGCCCGTTCTGGTCCGTTCCCCCTGAATGACATCACTGCCTGCTCCCCTGTATCCTCCTTGCCTGCTTGGGCACTGAGCATGGGTGGAGTCAGCATCTTCTACCCCCAGGAGGCTCCCCCCAGCCCAATTTTGCAGTGGTGGCTGGGCAGGCCCAGCAGTGGCAGCCTGGGGTGTGTATGTGTCCAGATATGCATGCATTAATGTGCCAACAAAAACGGAGGAGTGGAACGTGTGGGAGCTTTGGCCTGAGCCAAGACTGGCCCTCCATGCCGGGCCATGTTCCTCCCCCAGTGCCAACTTCGTGGAACAGTGCAACGACAATGTCAACCTTGCTCTTTCACACGGCTTTTCCAGAAAGCGCACACTGGCTCCTCGGCACACAATGCCACTCCCTGGCAGGCACACAGCAATGAAGAGTCCAGAGCTACAACGGCAAACACACTAGTGCTGAAGAGAGCAGTCACAACAGATTAATTGGGGTGGAGGGGAAAGGAGACCCACTCCCCAGCAGGAGAGGACACACTAGAACTGGGAGCTGCTGGCAGAGAAAGAGAGCAAAGGGGGCACATCAGGCCAGTGCCATTTCCCGGGCATCTCTGTGGCAAAATCACTGCCCACAGGTGGCTCATGGGAAGCAAACATTCTATTTGTTTGAGGTCACCTATAATTAGAGGTGGGTGAAAACCATTTCAGCTTTGTGCCGATTTCAGAGTTTTCCAAAGTTAGAAGTGTAGAAAGCAGCGTGGTATGTTCTTATTCAAAATTTCTAATTGTACATTATAATTGCTTTAAAAGTGTACTAGTAAGGTGGTATAGTGTAAGCTGATGCAGCCACAGTTATTACCCTTAAACAACAAATAAAAACCAAAGAAAACAGGATGGTTTCGTTTTTGCCGATTTTGGTTTGTTTGTTTTACAAAACTGAGAAGCACAAAAAAAAATTGTGTGCTTTTATTTCGTTGTTTTTGTTTTTGCAGATTTTGGCTTGTTTTACAAAACTGAGAAGTGCAAAAAATTATGTTGTGTGTTTTTATTTCCTTAGCACCATTTTCACCCACCTCGACCTGTAATTTATATCATAGGTCCAACCATGCAGAGCGGCAAGATTAATAGAAGGCAGGCTCTCTGTCCCTTGTGGGGGCAACCCTTCTGGGCTTTTATCACGCTGTCCCCTTTCAACATCCGAGTCACGCTCTTTACTTTGGAGAGAACACATTCCCCAAACGACGGATGACAAAGACCTGCGCGTACACAACGCAAGCCACAAACGACGACTCCGCCGGCCCGAAAGCAGGAAGGAAATCAAACGTGCCCGAGCGCAGACTCCAAGGCCAGGGATGGCTCTCTGTCTGCGTGGCAGTGCCCGGACCCTGGTGCCCTCGCTAGAAGTGACCGTGTACAGGTAAGGGGTTCTACTTTGGAGGAGGCGGCCCCGTTCCAAAAGTGGCTTTGCTGGGGGAAGTTTGGAGAAGCCGGCAGAAGCTTTGCTCGCGGGTCAGGGCACAAGCACGCCTCGGACGGACGGGACTTCGACAGAGCCGCGGAGACAGGGAGAACCTGTTACCTTGCGCCTGCTTGTGCGCCAGCACTGCCTCCGTTCGCTGCACAGGCCTCTTCAGCAGCTGGGCCGCTCCAACCTGGCTGGACTTCTGCACAGAGGACACCGTGGCCATTTTAGCCTTGGGGCTGGAGGTGGGGCTGCTGGGCACGCTGGACAGGTCCTGCCCAAGGGGAAGAAAGAAACCCCCTGACCGTTAGGCGCACAGCACACGGAAGATGCCCGGACACTTTGTGGCCTTGGACTCCCCATGAGACTCCAGGCAAGGCCGACAGACCCCACATCTCCCCATTCCTGATCCCGCCACAAAGCCACAGAAAAAAATGCCAAACGTTAGCCTGGCTACCCAGCAAGAACCTGCATCGGGCCTCCGTGGGCCAAATCCGGCCTGCCACAAGGTTTTCTCCAGCCTGCAGCAACTTGGTTTATTCTGCCAGAGCATTTGCTAACGTTTGACATTTTTATCATTATATATCATTTCTCGGTTTAGGCACGACATTGTTTCTTTGCAACGGTCACATTTCTCTTTGGTTCTGAATTGTATCAGGCTGATTGCAAAAAAAGATCTAAAATGCTAAAACTTAGGGTGCAAGCCTGACTAATTTTCCAGCACCAGGGTAGGGACAAACTTTCCCTTACCTCAAAGCTGCCTTGCCCTCACCCTGGTCATTCCCTAAATCATTCCCTCACCTTGAGGCACTCTGGGACTGCAGAATGTCGCACAGGCCCCATCGGCACAGCTGCGTCAGTGCGGAAAAGCTGGTTAGGACTGCACCCTTAGTCATTCATTTATAAATCTGATCTTTTTTTTAGCCCATGAAAATGTGTACAATGTGGCCCTGTGTTTGGAGGGTGGAGACCCCTAATCTACGTCCACCAAGGGCTACATCCCAGGCCCCACCCAAATGTTCATGTTGTTTCACAGAGAACGGCTAGCCACAGCATTTTCTTCCACCGTTAAACTGTAAGACAGTGTAGAAAAAACCTTTTGCTTCTCCAACCGCAAGTTTCACTACATCACTGCTCTTAATTCACACGGCCTGGCCGAGTTTATTCTCCCCTTCACACTGCACAAATGCCGGATTTGTTGTGAGCGCAAAGTTGAGCAGCGTCAGACCCCTGCATTTTGTTTTTACAAGACCAGGTTCCCTCCTCTCCTGCCACAGGAGCAGCCCTGCTGGATCCATCCAGTCCAGGACCCAGCCTCCAACAGTGACCAACCAGCTGCTTATGGCTGCAAGGTAAGCTCATAAGAACATAAGAGCACTGCTGGATCAGGTCAAAGGCCCATCTAGCCCAGCTTCCTGTATCTCACAGTGGCCCACCAGGTGCCTCAGGGAGCACATGAGACAACAAGATGCCTGCATCCTGTTGCCACTTCCTTGCACCTGGCATTCTGAAGTAGCCTACTATTAACGTAAGGAGGTTGCCCAACCCATCATGGCCTATAGCCCAGGATGGACTTTTCCTCCAAAAATCTGTCCAGTCCCCTTTTAAAGGCATCTAGGCCAGATGCCATCATCACCTCCTGTGACAAGGAGTTCCATAGCTTCATTACCCGCTGGGTAAAAAAGTAGTTCCTTTTATCTGTTTTAACTCTCCCAACCCTCAATTTCAGTGGATGCCCCCTGGTTCTGGCATTCTGAGAGAGGGAAAAGAACCTCCCTCTATTGACTGTCCCTTCCGTGCATAATTTTGTATGTCTCAATCATGTCCCCCCTCAGGCGCCTTTTTTCCAGACTGAAGAGCCCCAAACGCTGCAGTCTTTCTTCATAAGGGAGGTGCCCCAGCCCCGTAAGCATTGTTGTCGCTCTCTTCTGCACTTTTTCCAGCTCCACTGTGTCCTTTTTGAAGCTCAAAAGCTACCTGGGCAACACTGAGTAAGAAGAAGGCCAGCGTCACGCATGCATCTTCCACCGCGTTACTCAGAACCTGCATCCTTGATCTTTTGGGACATTTTCGCCATAACCTCCCCAAGGACCCTGTCGTTAATTACAAAGCACTTGTCAGTGCCACTCCCCAATGCACTTCCCACCCAGCCCTCACCTCTGACCCCGAAGGCGACGCTGGAATCTTGGTTGCAGGGGAGGCAGGCCGGCTGCTTCTCTCTGGCATGTCGAAGGACAGGTCCCTCCTAGCCGAATCACGTGTTTTCTTCTTCTTCTCCGCATCGAGGTCCCGAGGGTCAGAGCCGGAGTGGCTGTCCACTCGGGTGAGCACTCCCGTCAGGAAGTCGGCTATTTCATCCTGCAGGGGCCACAAGACACACTGACGCTATCCCTCCTCTGCTTCTCCTCAACAGGGCTTCCCCAAGTGCAATATAAAAAGGAGCATCAGGAGTCCCCACACATCAGGGCTTTCCCAGCTCTTCCCTGCCACTTTAATTTGTTATTGGATATGACAAAGGGGGAAAGACGTGGTGGTGCTGCAGGTTAAACCGCTGCTGCTGAGCTTTCCGACCGAAAGGTTGGGAGTTCAAGACTGCGCGACGTAGTGAGCTCCTGTCGCTTGTCCCGGCTCCTGCCAACCTAGTTTGAAAGCACGTAAAAATGCAAGTAGATAAATAGGGACCACTTTGGTGGGAAGGTAATGGCGTTCTGTGCGCTACGGTGTATAGTCACGCCGGCCACATGACCACGGAAGCTTGTCTTTGGACAAACACTGGCTCTACAGGCTTAGAAACGGAGATGAGCATCGCCCCCTACAGTCGGTCATGACTAGACCATTCGGTCGTGGGGAAACCTTTACCTTTTATGATAAAGGGGATTCCAGAGGACCAGAAAGGAACTTGCATTGGTGCTTGTGACACGACCAGAAGAATCAGATACCTTCCTGCTCGAAACAAGGGGCAACCCAGAAGCCTGCTTCTCCACTGTTAGCAGTGCAGGCAGTTCCAAAAGGGGTTCAGTGGGAGGCTGCCACAGAAAAGGCCACACGAAGACTACGACCTGCAGCAGCGTCCCACCAAAGCGCAACACAACAGGCACACGGCAGCTTCACAGTCACGCGGGACGCATATTATAATCTCAGAATAACATGGGACTTACCTGTATGCACCTGTCCACCATGCTCTGTGTGAGGCCTTCTGACTTCTTTTTGGCTTTGCTTATCCTATTTTTTTGAAAAAAGACAAGGCTGTCAAAACCTGTTCCATCTTTTCCTTCCTTCTTCCCATCCACCAACCACCCGGCGTTTTCCGGCACAATTCCCAACCCAGAAGTTCATGACGGTAGGCCAATCTAGAATCACTGATGATCACTGATGATTCATCTGATCACTGATGAATCACCCTCCACTCTACTCTGCTTAAGAACTAACCAGCTTGGGTGTGTCTGAAAGCACGTCAGAAACTGCCTTCGCTGGCGAGCTCTTGCCAAATTCGGAGGCAGTTCTAAAGAGACTTGCAGCCCAATCCTGGGTGCCTGTCTACTCAGGAGAAAGTTCCTGTTCTAGTCAATGAGGCGTACTCCCAGGTAAATGCGGATAGGATGGCAGCCTCAGCGGGGTCCAAAGCTTCGTGCAATGAGGATCACAAACGTCAGATTTTTACACAGACCTCCAGCCAGGTCAAATGTCCTCTCTTACCAACTTAAAAAGTTAATGGCAGTCGGTTATAGGCCCCATCTTTGCAGGCAGAAGGTTTCAGCTTCATACCTCCACTTAAGGAGGCGGGGTGGGGAACAGAAAGGCCTCTGCCTGAGAATCCAATGAGCCGGTGCTAGTCAGTAGACAATTCTGGGCTAGCTGGGCCAGTGGCCTGTTATGTCTCCATGTGAGCCAGCTCCATTTCTATTTATTCCCCATACACACCAGAAGTCTATTCAACTGAGCTTTGCTTGAGCTCACTGTACACAGGTTCAAGTGACACCATGCTGTTTCAGTTACGGAAACATCTGTATTTCAGAACGAGGCCCCCAGTGAACCCAGTTTTGAATGAGTGTACCTGAGGTTATCATCCGCTCCGCCGACAACCACCAGGCTGTTTTCAGCTCGAAGCTTCTCTCGGAAATCTTCCATGGCTTCACTGTTGCACTGGAGGGAGTTCTGACCAATCACAAAGAGCACTGGGGTCTTCATGTCCAGAAGGGGATCGTCAACGTCCTGCTCTCCAAAACAACAGATATAAGACAGCTGTGCACATCCTGTTTGGATTCCAGGAGATGGGAGGAGAGGGCAAGTTGCTTCAGGTGGCGGGGAAATGTGAGAACCGAATGCCTTGTGATGTTGTGTTAAGGGCAGAAGATTTAGTCGAGAGGGTTAATGCCTCCATTTGCCTGAAGATAAGAGCTGAAGATCTGAAGGTCGCCAGTTCGGGACTACCGGAAGACCTCATTAATTGCGACTGATTAACAGCTGAGCTGTCTTTGGCTGCCTTGTGTGAGGGGGAGTTGTGCCGAAGTCAGCCGCTTCTCTGCTGGGAGCAGGGAAGCTGCTTATCAGCCAGCAAGAAGACAAACGGGTGGCCAGAAAGAAGGACTAAATCCAGAAAGATCCATCTGTGTGTGTGTAGTTCTTGGAAGATAGAACGTTTCTGTAAAAATTGTAAAAACCTTCGGGTTTCTGAATAAAGTCTACCTATGTAAACCGCCTTGAGTTATAATCATTAGAGAAATCTGGTGACCTAAGAAAGGCGGTATATAAATACAAGTATTATTATTATAGAACAAAACAGACCCAAAGGAACGCGATAGGTCTGTATTGTGTGCAGTTGATTATTTCCAGTATGTAAGAGCACAGAAGTGCCAGAATTGCATCCCTATACACTGGTGTCAGCCTGATTAGTCCACTGCCGGATTTAGCCCAGAGTCACTTACCCCTCTGGGTCCATCCACTGTTAAAAGAGGGAACCCGAGGCACACAACTGCTGTGACGTCCTCCATCACCGAAACCTAAACGTGGAAACAAGAACACGTTCTGCAGGCCACCCACCAGGCTGCAGAACACAGCAAATGGTACACTGACAGAGGAGAGGGAAGACAAAGCATCACGTACGTGGCAGGCCACCAAAGCGCCTGTGTTCCAGCCAATCAGGATGACGGGCTTGTGGGAGAAATGGTTGTGGATCTGGAAGAGGGAGAGAAGGAACAGGACGAGTCAAGAGGCTGAGGTTCAGCTTTTCATGGCCCAGGACTAGCAGAAGCCAACCAAACACCACAGAGGTGAAGGCCAGAGGGAAGGTCAAGGGCACTCAGACTTAGGTACTCCAGCAGAAGTTCCTGCTCGTACCTCCAGCACTTTGCCTCTCACAGAGCCAATCATGTGTTCCAGGCACTGCAGCACTCCAACCCCGCTGCCGTTGTTCACCAAGTGGGTGGCGACTGGGATCACCTGAGAGGCAGGCAAAGGGGAGAGAACGTGGCAGGTTACATAGGGATTCCCATTCATTTGGAACTGCTCTGACATTCTTGGACACAATCAGTGAGGATAAACACAAAGGCCATCTCCGCCATCTTAAAAGAGCAGAGCTTGTGCTTCTTACACCAGGCACCTAAATCTTTTTGGGGCCCCAGGGATACCACCCTGCTCCTAGACCAGTGATAGCGAGCCTATGACACGCATGTCAAAGGTGACACACCACAATGTTTGGGGTGACACACCAGCGTTCGCCGATACCTGATCAAAACCTGAATTTGTTTTACTCATTTTTGTAATTATTTGGTGTTTGTTTATATACCACTAAGCACCACACATGATTGGACTGTAGTTTTAGTTTAAATAAACAAATATAAAGAATTATTTGTCTTTTGTTGGGGAGGGGGGTTGACACACCAGCAGAGTGAAGTTACACATTTCACAAAGTTTGGACACACCAAGCCCAAAAGGTTCGCCATCTCTGTCCTAGACCCTAAACGCGTCCTTACTGACTAACCCTAGAAGTGCCCGGTTGCCCTTTTACTTGCCCAGAGCACCTCCATCAAGTGTCTGCCTCGTTCCCCTTTCCTGCCATTGTTATTCCAAGCTCTCTTTCAAGCAAAAAGCCCAACAAAAGGAACTCAATTGCAACAGTGGCTCCGATCCTGGGGTTCTGGTGGAGGGAAAAATCAGGGCATGCGGAGGAGAAAGACTCTTCGCGTAGGCACCAAAAGAGAACAAGGTAAAGCGACGACACAAACCTTTCCCAAGCAAGAGAGCTGCGACTGCCAGAACCGATGGCGACGAGAAGTGGGGAACATGGAATTGGAGGGCCCAGAGGATGCCAGCAGGATGAGGGGAGAGCCAGGCAGCTTACTCTAGAAAAGACAAACACATTGCATAATAATAATAATAATAATAATAATAATAATATTATTCAATTTATACCCCACCTTTCTGCCCCATGGGCACCCAAGGCGGCTTACAACAATAAAATTACAATATTTGAGAATTAAAAGCAATAGTTAAAAAACAATATTAAAATAATTAACATTTAAAATTTAAACAGCTAACCCCATGGATCCTAAAATACTGTATATATAAAAAGAGTAAAAAAACCAGCCAGCCTGTCAACAATTAAAAGTTTGTTGGAATAGGAAGGTCTTCAATCCCTGCCGAAACGTTGTCAAAGCGGGAGCAGTTCTTAGTTCTAAGGGGAGGGTATTCCAAAGTCGGGGGGGCACCACCAAGAAGGCCCTATCCCTGGCCGCCACCCCTCTCACCTCTCCTGGTGGCGGCACAGTTAAGAGGGCCCCCCCAGATGACCTCAGAGCACAGGTAGGATTGTATGGAAGAATGTCTGTTGTTAGTCTGTTGCGGCAAAACTAACAGAGTCTTGTGGCACCTTGCTCGTTCTCTCTCTCTCTCCTTCTAAAGACTCACGGCTCACTTACTGGTTTGTTATGCGAAAGGACACCCACAGCTGGATCCCAGGGTCTCTTGAGCAAGAGGGACAGTGCCTCTGCACCTGCTGCTCCTGTCTTTGCAGTCGAAGATAACAGCATCCGATCGATCAGGGTGGGAATCTAAAATCCAGCAACAAAAACATGCTGTGGAGCGGCATAAAACAAACATTTATCGTGGACAGCATTGCCTCTGTATTCCACGTTGTGCATCTCTGTTTGTGCAAGTACATCACTGCCAGAAGAAAAACAAGTTATTGTAAATAAAATGAAAAGCTAACTTTGAACTAGGCTAGGCACACACTCTATGAGTTAGGAGCACTTTTCATATGGTGTTTGAAAGACATTGGGGCAGCCCTGGGAGTTGCCCCTGAGGAGTAATTAAGTTGTGGAACTCTCCGCAAACAGGATGCAGTGATAGCACCTGAATGCCTAGATGCCTTTAAAAGGAAATTGGACCACAGGTTACAAGCCATAATGTGTACTAAACAACCTTTTAGTTTTAGAAGTAGGCTACCTTAGAATGCCAGATGCAAGAGAGTGGCAACAGGATGTAGGCAGTGATGTCATGCAGGGGGTACGCGGGGGTACGCGAGTACCGGTTCCTAGGATTACGGCTGGCCCCGCCCATTCGCCCGCCCACTCGTCGACTCCGCCCCCTGCAACGTTTGAATTTCCTGCACGTTTGAGTTGCCTGCATGTTCTCAGAGCCAGGCAGGCAGCGAGCGGAGCCTTGCCTTGCCTTGCCACTGAAAAATGAGCTGCTCTGAGGTTTTGGAACTGTTGGAACTGTTGCTCTGGGGTTTTGGAACACTTTAACATGATGCCAGGCCTCCTTAACATGTTCTGGGGGTGCTGTTGAATACTGTTGCAACTGTTGGGTCAGTTTAAAATTGTCTGAGGCCTCAAAAAGGGCTTTTTTCATGTCACTTCCTGCCACGACATCACTCCTGGCTTATGACGTCACTTCCAGTGGGCGGGTCCCGATACATGCCAATCAAAAGTGAGTACCTGTTCTTAAATCATTTAGATGACACCACTGGATGTAGGGATTTTGTTGTATGCTCTCAGAGGCATTGGGAGGGCCTCTGTGAGATACAGGAAGCTGGACTAAATGGGCCCTTGGCTTGATCCAGCAGGGCTCTTCTTATTCTCTTATGTTCTTCATCTAAAATGCCTTATGGCTAAGCTAGCCTACAAGGAAAGGAGGTAGGAAAAGTATTGCCTACCAGTGATGTGGCTTATCCTGAAAATTTTGCATCTTCCAAAATGGATTGGGATAGGAGTTAGCCAGTTTGACACATTCAATAAAAGCAATTTTTTAAAAAAGTTATGCCATGTTAGTTTTATATGTTGCATAAATCGCAAACATTTTCCAAATAAGCCAATTGAGCTGAAATACTGATAAAGGGAAAAAAAAAAACAATAAAGGCTTAGTTTAATGTTATTTCCAAAGAGATTCAAAACCTTCTCTTGGAAGATTCGTTTTAAGACATGACCACGCAAACCACATACTTTGCCCTTGCATCATGTAAACAAAGAAAGGCACTAATAGCTATTAGTGGACCAACTCTGGTGCACCAAAAGAGCTGTCCATGAAGCACCGCTTTGGAACTGCTCAGTTTTGACTAATATGAACTGGCCCCCAATTACTGGGTTTCTGAATTGTTCCATGAAATGCATTTTCAAAAATGGAAAACTTCCTGTAGAAAAATACAGCAGTGGGAATATCTGCTAATCCGCATTGGTGCCTGCAAGAATGGCCTCGATAAGGAGATGCTTGGGCTGGCAGAAGAAACACAGAAAGGAGAATCTGGAAAAAGCAACACAGACCCTTTTGGACTGCTCAGGTTTATTACCTTTCCCTTAAGAGTCTGCAAGGCATCCAGGTAAGCAGCCAGCATGGGCAAGCTGAGGGTCTCCACCAGCGTGGAGTGGAGCCACTGGATCAGCTTGGAATCCCAGCCGATGCTCGCCAAAGCCTGGCGGACACGCCGAGCGCATTTGTCCACAGCGATCCTCCTCAGCACGGGCTCGTTGCAGGCCTTGGAGACACAGAAGAGAAGCATCCACACTAATGTCAGTAAGCAAAGGAGGCAAACCATAGATACAAAAAGGGGATCTTCATGTTTTACGATCCTGGCTTAGGCAGCCCAAAAGTGGGTTACTGCAAGCCGGAGGAGGGGAAACAGAGGAAGGTCTTACCCCTTCGTTGGCTAACCGGGCCAGCCTGTCAGACTGTAAGGCTTTGAGGATTTTATTGAAGAGCTTATTCTGGGCTCCGGTCCAGCCCGACCTGCCAAGGAGAAATAGAGTTGGCAGTGCAGTCTCCAAACGGAGAAACTGCAGCTGCAGAACATGAACATACCAGGTCCCAACCCTACCCTAGAATACAAGCCAAGGATAACTGCATTTTTATTTCAAACACACAATGAAAGAAAAGATGATTGAGAGAAAAGGCTGCTTCGCACACACAATATTTCCATACAGACATGATTCCCCATGTAGCAAAAGTGTGGGCCAACTGCATGCAGACAAGACTGACAAGACTGCGCAGATGTAGAACGAGATGTCGAATGTAGAATCATGCACTATGTACTTATTTTTTCTTTTATTTATAGCATTTGCATCCCACTCTTCAGCTGACAAGACTCCCATAGCGGGTTTCAGAATATCAATCAATGGGGAAACAAAAAAAGTAGGTGAAGATATATGATGTCTCACAGGCTTCTCCAGCTCCAAATCTGAGTTTTCCTACACAGAGAGTGACTGCACTACAATAAATTATTCTGCATGAAGCAGACATGAACTTCTCATTCTGCGTGTGCAGTTGCATCAATACACAGCTGTCCCACTTCCAAGGCCCACTGATAACCCAAAATTCCTCCACATTTCCTACGAAATTAATTAATTAATTCCAACAGAATAGCTGCACAAATCCCATAAATTACCCACAAACACAAATTCAGTTGCCAGAATCTTCTCCTAAAATTCAACATCATATATTAAATAAAAGTGAACAAGGCTGGCAGGTCATTCAAGTCTAGAATAGACTAGAATTCAAGTCTCATTCTCTAGCTCTTCTCATCTTCCATCACATTTTCTCTTCCTGCTCTAAGGCATAATTGCTCAACTGGGCAAGCACACAGCCTGAAACATACTGTACATGAACTGGACAAGTCCTTATCAACTTGCTTGAACTATACAACTTGGAGGATGCAATTTAGTGAATTGGGGGTGGGTGGATGAATGAGTCGATACACTTTCTTGAGAGGTGAGAGACCAGAAATACGGGCAAGGAAATCCCAGTATGGTTTCAAGATTTCGCTTTTACAACCATGATGGATTGAAATGTGCCTTTAAAAAGAAAAAGGGAATCTGCAAGCAAATGAATTTCTCACTAGATGCCACTCTCTGCAAGGCAGTTAGCCAGAGTCCTGGTTGTTTTCAGACCTCCCCCCACCCTGAGCACAATCAATGATGCTACAATTCCATGGCAAAAGAGTGCACACAAAAACTGCACTCTAGAAGCCTGAAAGCGACTAGACTTCATTTTACCTTCCATAATCTTTCATTATAAGCACATCAGCTACTAAGGAGACCTCTGCTAACTAGGAAAAGAGGCCCCTTCTCTCTTCCATTTAGCGCAGAGGAGGAGGAGAGAGAGAAAAAAAACCTGTATTAATGCACCTAAGTGTAGCATCCCTTCCAGTGGCTGTTGCCTCCCCTCCTCTGCCTGTTTGTGTCAAGCAGGAGACTGGACCGTCTGCATGCAAAACAGAGATTATCTATACACTCTCCCCTCATGCAGAGCCATAGCAGTAGAGGACACATCTGTACAGAAAGTGACCTCTCGCCTTCCCTCAACCCCCAAGTCCTACCTGTTCATATGCTCTTCCCAGTCATCAGGTGGAGGGGGGGTGTCGGTATCTGTGCGGGCAAAAATCACATGGCGCTCACACTCATTCATCACAGTGCGGGCTTTCTGGTTGTCGTAGAGGGGCACCGGTGTGGGGGTCACCGTTTCCACATCAATGGGGACATCTGCCTCTCTGAAAGCAGATGCAGGAAGTTTATAAAACAGAACATGCCGTCTCCCTGCACCATCTTTGTTAAGGAGGAGACTGCATGCGTGATGGCGTGGGCCAAATTATGCAGAAAGGCAGCTCCGAACTAGGGTGGAAGAATCCTCCATTAGCTCAGTCTGAGCGTTCGCTCACTGTACGTGTGCATGAAACATATGCACCGATACACATCCAGAGGAAGGAACAAATACATCCATCAAGAGACACACACTAGATCAGCAGTTTTCAACCAATGTGTCGAAGATGTTTGGAGCACAGTGGTTGAAAATCGCCGAAAGACTCTTTGGGGTTCCATGGCTCTGTTTCTAGGGCACTGGAGTGAAAGAAGCGGGGCAGACGATTTGTTACTACAGGCAGTTACCCTAGAAACAGAGCTGCAGAACCCGGAAGAGTCATTGCAAGAGGTGAAGGTCATAGAGATCAGTATGATATGATAAGAGAAAAGAAATGTGGAAAATCACTGCTCTCGACTGTGAGGACAGAAGCACAGTGCTTCAGGAAACAGTGCTTCAGATCTGAGGGCGCAATCCTAACCTGGAGGTTGGCCGGCACAGTTAAGCCAGCAAAGTTTGGCCGGCACAAGAGTCACTGTAAAGTGCATTTGGACCACCCTTGGGAGTCAGAGAGGCCAGCACACAGACATGCGCCATCCTCCCCGACTCCAAGAGTGGTCCAAACATGCTTTACAGTGGCCCTTGTGCTAGCCTAACTGCGCCGGCCTAAATCCAGGTTAAGGTTGTGCTCTGAGTCTATGAAACAGAACAGACCATAAACCCCCAACCCATACTTGCTTCCAAAAACCCCAAATGCGGCTCTCCCGCAGCAGAGAGCGACACTCACACAGCGCTGCTGTCTTGATGTCTCCTGGGAGTGACAAAGAGCAGCCGAGTGGGGCGGGCACTGCTGGCATCCGGATGGGCACTCCAGGGCTTGGCGTAACTGTGGTCCAGGAAGACTAGGTCCAACTCTCTCTCATGGACCGACAGCTGAAACAGCAGAGAGGTCCCCATCCTTCGTGCCGAGGTCTGGAGGTCCCGCTCGTTGCCGCGATAAGACATGTCTCGGTCAGGCACCGGAACCGCTAGCACCGACACAGGCGTCTCTTACAGGGCCTCATCTTTGCTGGGGGGGGGGGGGGAGAGGAAGACCAAGTCAGCAAAATAAAAGGATCTGTTTACCCACACACACACACGCCTGCTTTCACCAAAACACTGCAAATGCTACATTGGCAAATTCTTGCCATCAGCATAGGACCAACACACAAGCTCCCCTTTCTCCTTTTCCAGCCACTGCAGCCGAACTATGATTTGTACTCTAATCACCTTGATGATCTTCCCATAAGCAATCCATCTCAGATCAACCAAGAATGTTAGCCCAGCCCCTCGCTTCATTCATCTTCACTGCCATCTACCTCTCTTTAACCCACCTCTCCACACACCTGTCAGCCTTCACCCCAACACAGATTTCATAGAAACCAGAGCAGAGGCATTTATGGACGCACAAAAGGATCAACTTGGAGCAACATTTCATTCACGTAAGGTTTTCGATACAGTGCTGGCGACTTATACGGTGGGCTTTTTAAAAAAATGACTGGACAATATTCTTCCAGAAACGGACCTATCAGCAGGTAGGATGGCTATTTCATCAGCTCAGGTTACCACAACAGAAAGCAAGGCATTCAACCTCCACCTTCATACCTCTGACCACCAGGTGCCGCTTAAGTGGTCATCGAGCTTGTCACGCACGCTACTAGAGATATCTGACTGGCCACTGCTGGAAAACCCAGATGCTGAGCTATTGTGGTCCTTGGTCTGATCTAGCAAAGAAGCTTTTCTATTCTCCGCAAAAGCTCTCCAGGATAGAAATATCTTAAGAAATAAAATAAACCTATCAGTTCTTTGCAGCACTTAAGACATATTCTGCTTTTAAACTTCCAGTGTTGTCATATTGTTAGCTAACTGCAGCTAGCGACGAGAAAGAGATGAATTAATGGTCACCATATATACTCGTGTATAAGTCGATCTCATGGATAAGTATAGAGCATGTTTTAAGCCAAAAATAGAATCTGCTATGACTTGTAAATAAGTCGAGGGTTAAAAAGGGGGGGGATGAAATTCTTTGAAAATGAGTTACCAGTAATTGTTCTGAGGCAGCACCAGACAGCCAACTAAAAAACTGAGTCATTTCATTTTCTTCTGAGGCAGCACAGAAATAGAGCTATTCTCCAAACAAGAAGGAAAAAAACATGAAGATGCTTATGGGAGTTGTAGGCTTTGTGAGGAATACAGTACAGCACTTCCATAGCAGCAGCCTTTATAACGACTACAATTCCAATAAGCACCTTACCTCTCTGCCTGTTTGGAGAAGAAGGAAAACGGCTACCAGTTTTTTGCTTGCTGTCCGTTGGTGCCTGAGAATAATTACTGGTAAGTAAAATTGCTGGTTTTTTTCTAACCCCCTTTCTGCTTCTTAGCCCCGCCCCCCCCG
Organism: Lerista edwardsae; assembly: GCA_029204185.1. Taxonomy (NCBI): domain Eukaryota; kingdom Metazoa; phylum Chordata; class Lepidosauria; order Squamata; family Scincidae; genus Lerista; species Lerista edwardsae. The sequence continues at coordinate 782,429 of JAJKFI010000160.1, read as the reverse complement.
CTGTTTGCCCCGCCCCCCCCCCCCAGCAAGAGGCACTCACCTCAGCTAACTGGGCAAGAGACACTTTTCCAAGTGGGGCCCCTCTTATATTTAGCAGGGGAAGAATAATTGTCCCTCTTCACCCCAGCACAGTGTCTTTTCTAGTGGCTGTTGCTGGTTGTGTTCTGCATTTTTTTAGATTGTGAGCCCTTTTGGGACAGAAAGCCATTTAACTTTTTTTTGCCTGTAAACCGCTTTGTGAACTCCTTGTTGAAAAGCGATATACAAATACTCTTTGATTGATTGACCCAGGTATAAGTCGACCCATGTTTTCAGGCATAAATTTTTAGACTTATACATGAGTATATAGTGCACTTAAAGACTGTGGTTTGCCAATACTTAAAGTAACACCTTCAAAGTTACACTGTCCTAATACTGCTGCTGCCAACGATTCAGATGAATTCTCACCACCAAATGCCCTTGTTAGGGGGCCATCCCAACGTACACAACACAAGAGCTTATCAGAATTCCTGCTGCCATTTCCTCTCTTGAGCGTGCTGCAAAGAAGAACCTCCTTCATGTCCTACTGCCATCAAAGACAGGTGAGCACTGGGGGAGGCCTTTGCGGCCACTAACCCCAAGATCTGGATCAGCCTCTTCCGAGGCTACACTTGGCCTGGCCCCCTCACTGCTTCCACAGGCAGCAAAAGCAATCTAATTTCAGCAGATTTTTTCAGAACATCGTCATTTCACCACCACATGAAATTTAACACACCAAGCGTATTATCCTATTGTGTTTCACAGAAGAATTAAATGTCAAGCATGTTTGCTAGGAAAGACCTTCCCGGCTGCATTCTACTTGTTCCCAAGCAAACGGATACAGGACTGAAGTTACAAGCTGATGTTTTAATAGTTCTTAATTTTAAGGCACGCTCTAACTCTTGGTGCTATGATATTGTTTTTAATTGATGTTCTACCTGCAAGGAGAAAAAGCTTAGACTAGAAAACTCATACAACATCCGTTCCTGAGGAGCCACAACAACTGAGACGTGCAACATTTAAACGACCACACACAAACAACTCTTCGCCAACTTCCACACTCATCTCAGGTGCTTTTGGCACCTTGGCTTGTCGGAGAGGGCTCAAAACATACAGTATCTGTTTTGTCTGATATTTGGATGGTGGGTGGGTGTTTGTTCTCTGTGCCTCTGGAATAGTGCTGTAGCTTGACTTCCCCTGGGGACAATTTGTCCCCCGCACATCATGGCCGGACAAGATGTGTTGGGTTTTGCCTCGCTGTGTGTACATTTGTGTTTTATGTTAAAATTAATGTTTTAATGCTTTAGTCTTTGATTTTTTTATTATTATTATTGTTGTGTTGCATTGTACTTTTATTATGCAGCTCCGTAAGCCGCCTTGGGCACTTGCTTCGGCCAGGGAAAGGCAGGACATAAACTCTTCAAACAACAACATGCAAACATACAAAAAGCACAGAAACTAATAAAAGCTTGGACACGAGCACCACGCGAGTTTGCAAACGTTATTATGGCTATAGCTGCTGTCCCGGGCTTTGTGGTCGCTTTCAGAATGCAAGCCCCACGGGGCAGGGACCCGTCCTCTCGTGCTTGCCAAGTGCGCCGCTGGAGCAGCTCCCAGCAAAAGAAGACCCACTCCCCCATCGTCCCGAGTACAGTCAGGGCAGCAGCCGAACGACTGGCTGGAAAAGGCAGCCAGGCCGAAAGGCGTGGCGAAGAAAGAGTGCCCCCGAGCATGTGCAGAGTGCATTTGCCACAGAGGACCCAAAGGGACCAGTCCCAACGCCTCTCCACTCCACCCTCCAAGGGGAAGCGCGGGGGGACCCCAGTCCTACCACAGGGAGGCACCTCCGCAGCAGCAGACAACAGGGAGAGGCTCCGCTTCGTCCCAAGACGTCTTGCTGATCAGCCGGAGTAGGCCTCAGGCTCTTTGGCGCACTGCGCATGCTCGGAGGCTGGCGAGCCGCCGGCAAGACCCGGAATCTGGAGTGTTGAGAGCCTTGGTTGAGAGCATAGAGGTATAATACACTGGAGTCGCCATGACGTCATTTTCTTGAAGCTTCCGGCGCACACAAATATGGCTGACTCAGAAGTTTCCCGCAAGGACGAGGTTGCCGCGAATTCACGAATAAAAATCTCCCTGCACTTGTGTAAAAGTTAATTTCAACGTCTTTAAGCATGCCTGCGTGTTCTGCATACGGGTGTGCGAATCGCTGTACGAAAAATGGGATTTAATTTCCACGGAAAGGTTCGTGTATTCCCATTACATCGGTTCAATAGAACTACAGTTCAGGGAGTGCTTTTTTTTTTTTTGAAGCTGTGTAATTTCTCGTTGTTCCTAGCAGTCTTATTCACCATTTTCAGACACCCACTGTTAATGGTCTAGATTTAGAAGGAAAAAAAATATTTTCCCCCTCCTTTTTCCCCCCTTCCCGTTTACACGTTTTTTCCCCGCCTTCCATTTTCTACTGTAATATTTTCAAAATTCTGAACATTAACAGAATTTGTTTTATGGGGGGGGGGGTGAGTGTAGAAGTTTAAAAAAAATACTCTTAATAGTGTAGATTTCAAAAAATAAGTCTGTCACAATAGTGCAATCTGAGTTTAAATAGACAGCAAGTAGCATTTCGTCCGGTATGTTCAGTGCTATAATTATGAGGAATTTAACCTTGTAATTGCGTATTACATTATAATAAGGTTACCAATAATGTTTCTACATGATCACACGTTTTTATTTTCGTAAGTTTTTATTTCAGGAGTAAATTATTAAGTCCTAAACTACCAGAAATAAAAAGCAATCTGAAATGCTTGGAATAAAGATTGTCTGGGGCACACAAACATGGCCGCTAAACCCGCCCCCTGGCTTCATTCAATTCCTATCAATTTAACAGGGATGAGAGAGACGGATGGGGCGCGCCGACGACGGAAAGGAAAACGCGGCCGCAGGAGTCTTGTTTTCACGGATCGGGATTCCTCAGGGCTCCAACCTCAAATACGGCGTTTGGCTAGGAGAGTCGCGCTGTAGGTTGAATCTTCGCCGCCCTACACAGCCAGGACTGGGAGGTAAGGGCGCGCGAGAAAAGGTCGCGCCCGGCTTTGCATTCAGTCCTCTCTGCACACTTTCCCGTGAGTAAGCCTCACTGGGCGCAGCGCGACTTACTCCCGAGTAAACAATGCGTGGTGGGCTGCTGCGGTTCGGTTTCCCCGGTCCCAGACAGTAACGCGGCCAGCCAGCCAGCAGGGGTCGCTGCCGAGACGAAGTGCCGCCAGCACAAAGGGGAGGGGGGAGGGGGCCTCTCTTGGCGGCGCGTGTTGATGGTGTCATCGTCGCCTGCCTACGTGTCATGCGCGGGGGCGCTGTACTCGGAAGCGAGCCGGTGTTTTGGCACGACCAACGGCCGGGCAGCGGGGGCTTCTTTACTTCGGCTGTGGGCGGCGAGGAGCTTTTGGGGCAGCGGTCGGGGGGCTGCCGCCTCCGCCTCCGCCATGGGTAGGAAGACAGGCCTGCCGGACAGGTGAGGCTGTGGGGATGGGTCCGCGTCCGCCCTCTAGCAGGCCTGGCTGGGGCACTCAGCCTCCCTGGCTGGCCTTCATCGGGCGCTTCCTGGCCCACAGATAGTCCCCAAGCTGTGAATGTAGCAAGGCGTATACATGACTCTTACTGCACTGCTGAAGCAAGCAGAAGGAAATCTTTCTTTGCCCAGCGCGTAGTCGTCAACCTGTGGAACTCCTTGCCACTGGATGCGAGGGTGTGCCCGCCTGGATGTCTCTCAAAGGGGACTGGACGGATTTATAGGAGGAAAAGTCCATCCTAGGTTACAAGCTGTGATGGACATAGTATGTTCAACTTCCTGGTTTTAGGCTACCTCAGAATGCCAGGTGCAAGAAAGCGGCAACAGATGAGGTGGACTTTTGGCCTACGGCTCTTCTTATGTTATGAAATAGTTTCTGTCTCTGCCGTGAGTGCTTCCTCCCCACCCACCCCCACAACTACAATACAGAGGTAGCCAGTGAGATTAAAGATTGCAGTGAGATTAATCCATGTTAGGTGCTTTGTCCCTACCAAAAGGCTTAGTTGAAGGATGCTGTCATCCTATCCAAACACTGTATGGGATTGGAGCCCCAATGTTAGATCTACTCATGATTTTTTAGTGTGCTTTTTTATTCCCATCCTTGTTCTGCTTTCTGGACATGTATATAATTTAGGAATTTTTTCTCCTAATGCTTTTGCTCAAAACAAACCTCTCTTTTCTAGATGGACTCATTACCTGCCTCTTGGGAAAAGGATACCTGGCACACGTTTTATTGCATTTAAAGTTCCTCTTAAGGAGGTAGGCATTGTTTGGTAGATAATGGTAATTCAGTGTTTTCCATATCATGTTTTCCTGTTTTTTAAAAAAAATGTTGGTGCCCCTGTAGGAATTGGGACTGGCAGTGTAAAATGAATCAGGTTCAACCAGATATGGTGCTGATTTTACTAGAAACAGGGAAGCTGGTGGGTTTGGTTGAATGTCTGTCAGTCAGTGTCGCTTCAGTGTGTATTTTCAGCTCTGTGTATGTAGGAGAAAGGTATATAAGCAAGGGTAAACAGTGTTTGGAGGAGGTGATGGAGACTACAGGCCAAAACTGCACTGGGTCACAGGATAGATGTGTGTCAGAGGAACACTTGGGAGAAGAATTACTTGTCTGCTTTGCTTTGTACTTGTGACCTAACCAATGACCATATTCAGCATTGGAAACTCCCCATCTCTTTCCTAGGTCTGGCTTCCTGACAACCTTTCTGACTTCCTTGAGAAACTGTCAGAAAATTTTGCATATCACTGTTTATGTAGGGATCATGCTTGTTCCCATTCGGTTTGCATTATGAGATCGGGGGCCATGTCTCATCTGTGTGGGGCAGTTGTGGGTAGACTTGCATTCACAGGATTCAAAGCAAACTTTCTGAAAGGGTGGGTGTCCAGGTTCTTGGGGATTGCCAGTCTGAAATAATCAGAAGTAGGCCTCTAGAGCAGTGTTTCTCAAACTGTGGGGCAGGACCCACTTGGTAGGTTTCAACCTGATGTCAGGTGGATCGCGGAAAGCTGGGAGCAGCCAGTGATGTCATGCAGGGGGAATGCGGGGGAACTCAGTTCCACTAGTTAAAATTAGGGCTGACTCTGCCCACGTCACTCTCCCTCTTCCCCCCTCCCAATTCCTCTGCAAAAAGCTTTTCTTCTTGGTTGGCCGGCACTCAGAGGGTTAAAGGGAGCGACTCCGGATTCCTAGGGGGGCGAAGGCAGTGATGTCATTCAGGGGGAACGGACCAGAACGGGCGTTCTGGATCCTAACGGGCTCCGTGGCTGGTTCCGGGTTCCCGACAAGTGCCAATCAAAAGTGAGTTCCTGTTCCTAAATCATTTGAATGACACCACTGGAGCAGCCATCTTGGAAGCTGCAGACCTTATTCTTGCTATATTCCTTTTTTGAATGTAAACAGTTTGTATTTTCAAGTGAGGGTTTTTAAATTTTGTTTTTTGTTTAATGCTTTTATTTATTTAAAAAGTTTATATCCTGCCTTTATATCCCACTGAAGGGGATTTAAAGCAGCTTACGTAAGCTCAATAAAACAATATTAAAATCATAAACAAATACTAAACATTAAATACAAAAACTAATTTAGAAGTTAAAACATTAAAAACATAACCACCATGATTACCCAACAATTAAAGCGTCAGCCCACTGTCTCACTCAAACGTCTTCCAAAATAAGATCTTAAAATCCTGTCGAGAGTTCTCCAGCAAGGTAGCAGTTCTTGGTTCCAAGGGAGGGAACTTTTGCATAACATTTTGTTCTAATCTTGCTTTCTGTCTGATGTTTCATGGTTGTTCAATTGCTGCAGTCCAAGAATGCCAGTTTGCATTCCAGGAGTGTCATTTGATTACATCAGAATGACGGCACTCCCTGCTTGATGATGTCACTGCTGGCTGTGACATCACTTCCAATGGGTTCAGACATGAGTGCCATTCTAGAACTTGGGTCCTGGTGCAAAAAGTTTGAGAACCACTGCTCTAGAGAGCAGTAGTTGTCCTTTCTGGGTAGCTTGCCAGCTGTGTGCTTCTCAGTGTTTCTGCAATACAATGATGTGATGTATTCAAGACATACAAGGGTGTACAATTGTAGTAATGTTGTGCTTTGGTAATAGAATCATAGAGTTGGAAAGAGTCTTCAAAGCCCTCTAGTCTAGCCTCCTTCTTGGATCAAAGTGTGTCTCTCATAACAGCTACCTAGAGCAGAAAACTGAGTAATATCTCTCGTTTTCAGAGCTTTGAATGGAGACTTCCCCCAAATGAGCGTTTTTCTCCCCTGGATCTTATTAATCAAGTCAGAGAGCAGCAGGAAGAACTTGGCTTGATTATTGATTTGACGTATACCACTCGCTACTATGAACCAAAGGTCAGTCTTCTTAGCTTGCCAAATTTGCCTTGAAGGGTTGAGGCCTCTGCAGTGGTCTTTGTAGAATTGGGATCCTGCTCCTCATTCATTTGAAAGGCACTTGTATTGCTTTAAACAAAGCTGTATCTGTGTTTCATTCATTTTATTCATTCATTTCATTCATTCCAGAAGGATATGTCTGGGGCTCAGCTTACTAATGGCACATGTGAGATACAGTCAGACCTCTTTATGTGCGAATTCTCTTTTCTGCAGCATTGCTCCTTACTTCATTATCTGTGCCTCTGTCCTCATTATCCACTATGCAGAGACCTTCAGAAAGCTGCAGGGGCCTTCAGAATGGCAACTGCAACCAGTGCCGACCCTTTTAAAATGGCTGGCAGAAGCATCTGCCAGCTATGTTGAAGGGATCTGTGCTGGCTGTGGGTGCCATTCTGAAGGTCCCTGCAATCTCTGGAAGGTTTCTGCAGCATTTAATTCAGAGAACTTTTGGCAGTTCCTGCTGCACTCTGCTGGCTTCCTGAGGGTCTCTGTTGTATTTGTGTGATGGCAGATAAGGTACCCCTTGCTTCTAACTCTATTGATCCCAGAGGATCAATGGTTCATTATCTGCAAATTCACTATCCACAAGGATTTCCAGGAACCAGCCCCAGTGGATAATGATGACTGACTGTATTTTGGGTCCAAATGGGTAGAACTCTGATAAACGCTCTTTCAACTTTCCGACGCAGAAGCCCACCTGGTATCTGTCACCTTGGGAAGACCAGAGTGACTTTTAAGTCTTGTTTGTTTGTTTCCCGAAACCTTTGTTGGCATACAATGACTTTTATTTTAAGTCTTTACGTATAGCAATAGCAAGTTTCTAAGACTATGGCGTTCAACTTCTTCTCATGGCCCATTGGCCTCTCTGGGCTCCTCTATGGTCTCCTCCTCTTGTGATGTCACTTCCGGGAGACGCTTCCATTGTTTATGAGATGCAACTGTGTGAAGTTGACCTGCAAAGCATGCGTCAAAGACGTTGACCCTGGCTGAGTCACACAGTGCGACTCAGCCAGACGGATCAGTAGAGTCACAGAACTATTATGTGATGCAGTCACTAAGCTACAGGCATGTTGGAGTTGTGTTTAGGAATCAACAGGGCTGGACAAATGGTGTCACCTGGGCAAAGGTCTTCTGGGAAAATTGTCCTCAGCCAAGGAGGAATTCCAAACTTCAGTCAGCCTGGAAGAGAGCTGGCAGTGAAGTGATTGGGCTCCTATTTTAAATCCTTTTGCAGCAATTCTAGGAAGACTAGGGAGGTCTGTAAGCAGGGAGATCTGGAAGGTGAGCATTTCAGATCTCTATTTGGGTTTGAGCTCTTCTGCAGCTAAGTTTAGGAAGGATTCCATGCGGTGACCTTGCTTAATGTTTGACCAATACTTGCTTGTTTGTAGGAGCTGCCAGCAACACTGCAATATTGTAAGATTTTGACAGTTGGGCATGAAGTGCCAAGTAAAGAGACCATTTTCACATTCAAAAGCGCAGTGAAAAAGTTCCTGATGGAGAACCAACATAATGGTGAGCACGATTAGAGTGGACTTGGGCTTCTGTCGTCCTCCTGCCCCCCCCCAAACATGCTGCTGCTGATTCCTACCACCCCTTGTTAAATTTAGTTCTGCTAGGATACTTGAACACTTAGCGATGGCCTCTGGCTGTCAGTGCAGCACCATCCATGTGCTTGGGGTGAGCAAATAGGCTCCTGCCCCAAAGAACTTATAATCTTAAATTTGAAATTGGGAAGGAAGGGCTGGGATCCATAAAGGATAATTTTTACCATCATTGAACATGTCTGCCCATAATTAAGTGACTGCTTTTGATTACTGTGAACAGAGTGTGAACAGTTTTTATGTGTATATACTTTTTGATTTCCCCCCTCCTTTGCAGGCAAGCCTTCATCCTGCATTAGTTTGTTTTGCCAAGGCTTCTGTATATGATCCTCCTGTGTGATGTACAAGCTTGGTATCATCATACAAATAAATCTATTTTTTGCTTTCTCTTAAAAAAAGAATAGAGAATATTGGCTTTATCAGATATTGTGTAACAAGCAGGTTGACAAAGATATGTCTTGGCACCAGAGCCCAAAACCTATTATGTGCATTTCTTGTCCCTTAGACAAACTTATTGGTGTTCACTGCACACATGGCCTGAATCGAACTGGTTATCTTGTTTGCAGGTAAGTTGCCTTAGAAACATCTGCTTCTTAAGGTGGCTTCCACAGGGTCTTTGTGACCCCCTGAAAATAGATTTGCATCCTCTTGGGGGTCCTGCAAAAGCAGCTGTATTGCAATCACTGTCAATAGCAGCTGTACAAAGAAGGAAAAAATTACCAGGTTTAATTCTACATTTTACATACCACAGAATAACACCCCCCCCCGAAGTAATTAAAACCAAACCAGGGACAAAAACTGTAATGTGAGAGATTAAAACCAGCATGAATGGGAAGAACAGTAAGAGGACAAGAGAACAAAACATTAAAATAACTTTAAAAAGTAAATTTTGCCCCACCTTCCTGTTGGTTCACAGTAATTTGAGGGCTACATTCTAAGCGCGTCTAGATATTTTTCCCCCAGTTTATACATTGCTTGCCTTAACTATATCCTTGTATTGTTCTTTGTTATGAATACTGTATTTTCTACATCTTGCTGTTGTATTAAGGTACCTAATTGATGTTGAAGGGATGGATCCAAACACAGCAATAGAGCGTAAGTGTTACACTCTTATTTTCAGTGCTTAATAGGTCGATGTAGGGTGGGGATGTCTGATTCTGTTTATCAAAAACCGTCTCTTTGACTTCAAGAAGGGAACGAGTTCAGCATCATGTCGTGATAACAAAAATGCCCCCGCCCCCACCAATTCTCCTTTTGCTACTGAGATGCTGGCAGGAGAACAAATGTGGCATTTGTGGCTTGGCAGAAACCAGCGGAGGCAAGTGCTCCCCTCCCAGGCTTGCCTTAGGCCCTGGCTTAATACAAACAGCAGATCTCCCAGTACACCTACCCCTCCCTGTACTGTAGATTTGCAGTACAAAAACAATACCACTCAGAGTTTGATTGGAGGAGCTTCAGAGTTGTTGGAGGAGTTTTTGTTATGCAGCGGTTCTCAGGGCACCGATTTTTCAGGGAAATGTTTCCAGAACAGTTCCTCTGCACAGTTTTCCTGGGAGTCTTGGCGTGTTGCAGGGAACGTGTCTCTGCTTACATAGGGCGCTGGTGGTGTCTCTTGGGCCTCTGTCACCCTGAGCAAGTGTGACATGCATTTTGAACAAGCCCCTGTAGAACTTGCTACATGTTGCTAGCAGTGGAAGAAGCATGTCTCGCACTGCCAGCCAAGAAACTGGTGGGTTCCCTGCAGTGATGTCATCCGGGTGCGCCAAGAACCGGAACGCCCAGATGATTGGCAGCTCTCCGCCCCAATGGCGGAGCCTGGCCACGCCTCCCTGCGCCCAGAATTGCTCCATTTTGGAGCAAACTGAGTGCAGGGGAAGGGCGCAAAGACACACGGCTTCTGCCACGCAACGGCGCCCTTCGCTGCCAGCCCCTCCAGAGGAAGCGGTATGGTGTACCGGCCTGTTCCGCCAGCATGCCATCACTGGTTCCCTGAAATGGAACTTGAGCACACAGCTACGCTGCCTGTGGGGCACAGTATAGGGTTTGCTTTTAGCTGTACGGGCATTGGCAGATAGCCTACAGCAGCTGAAAGCACCTCAAAGGATGGAGTGTCCTCCCAAGTGACTTTTCTAAGCTTGTTTTCTCCCAGTATTTAATAGATGCAGGGGGCACATGATTGAGAGGAAGAACTATATTGAAGATCTGATGGGACTCTCTGACAGAGGGTGAGATGCTTCTTCTGTTATTCCATTCTACTGAGTTTGGTATGAATTATAAGGCATGAGTGGGTGGTGGGTGGGATTATCTTCATTAAACGGGCAGAGTTTCTATTTAGGAAAGGACTTGGAGTAAACCAAGAGGCCAAAGCCTGGCGGATGCTCTGCCATTGGGTTCTTTACAGATCCGTTTTGTCTTGATGCAGAGTGGGACTAAAATGTTTCATTCTGGCTCCTGCTACAGATACAGAAACCATGGATCTGGCGGGGGAACCCTATCCAAATTAAAATACTCTGTGTGCCACCATGCACATTACTCAGGTTTCTTTACTAGCAGCGGAAGAAAAGTTCCTTGCTTAACTGTGAAACGTGGCATGCAAGCAGGAGGCCTGCATGCTCTAGAAAGGAGAATAGCCAAATGTTAACAGGAAGTAGTTCCTGGTTCCGGCTGTGTCCTTCTAGCATGCAGGCCTCTAACATGCTAATTACCGTTTAAAGGTAATGGGCCGGGGGGGGGGGGAGATAAGTGAAACTATGGACCTCAGATCTGTAGATCAGGGGAGACGCCTAAATCTCTTGCAAGCCAGAGATGACTTGTGTGCATGAGATGCAGGGGAAGGCAGAAAAAAATGCAGCCTTCTTCCCAGTGTGGAGAGAGGACTCTTTGTGCACACTCATGCAATGGGACAGAATTTCAGATGCTGCCAACAAGGTTCTAGATTAAAAACTGGTCCACTTTTGAAACGGACTACATTTTCTGGAGCAAGCACCGTTTCAGAGTCCTGCAGTGCTAGGAGCTCTCTCGGCTTCCAGCTGAGAGGTTGTATTGCTGGCCGTTCCCTGGCCGCTTGCTCTCATCACACCTTCAAGTCAATACTTGCCTTAAATAGAACTTGTGGTTCCCTTGCTTTCTCTCTCTTTGCAGAAATCCTCGTGCAGTTTCAGGGCATGACTGGATTAAGGGGCATGTCGGTCCTGCACAACCTTCTGGTGCTCGAGTGGTCGACTATTGCCCACAGACGCTGCCGCCATTCTCGTTGGAATCAACAAGGTTTCTTTAATCCTCCTTTCTATGTTTTGTGTGTTTTTTCTCATTCTGTGTTGATAAACAGAGCAATACATAAATTAGTCTTAAGCAATTGCATAGTTGAAAAAGAAAAAAGGGCGGATAAATAAGTAATCAAAACATTGAGTATTTCTACACACTTCACACTTGAGATACTTTGAGGAATGGCCTCCCGACATTTTTCAAATATGCCCATACGCAACTGAGGTTGATTTTCCATGTCAATATGATGTCTTTATGCCATTTCCTCGAATACCAAAGTATCACCCATCCATTGGGCTCAAGTGGGTGATTTTTTTTGCCTTCCAATTGTCTTTCTGCTGTCGTAAGGGTACAGAAAGTCTGTTTATGTTGGCCAGATATTAATCTCCAGGTTACAGGTAAATAAAATTGCATACATATCTGTAAATATCACAGGTTGCTGTAGCACTATCTTAATAGTACTAATTACTTCTCTCCAAAAACTTACAATAATGGGGCATGACGACAACATGTGTAAGAAATGCATTCAAACTCCTACATCACCAACGTCTAGTCCTTTTAGCTGTAATCTCTGTGGTGTCCAGTATACGCTGGAAATTATTTTTTGATGTGTTGTAGTCTAAGATCCATGGGTATTACGGGTATACCCTCAAGTGTCCCAGCCCATTGATCACTCAGGATAGTGCGATTCAGTTCAGAATTCCATCTGATTCTGAGCATATGTGTGTCAAACATATTACATGACAATAGATATTTATAAACGAATTTTGCCAACTTCTTCTTATGAGGCAGATAGTGCTAAGGGGCCGAATTTAGACACTAATAAGTGCCACAATTGTAAGTATTGCTAGCATGTAGATTTTGGAAGATCGTATTGCTCTTAGTCTCTCAGGGTGCAATCCTAACCTGGAATTAGGCCGGCACAGTTAGGCCAGCAACATTTGGATAGCACAGGGGACACCATAAAGTATGTTTGGACCATTGTCGGAGTTGGAGAGGCCAGCACACAGATATGTGCCATCCTCCCCGACTCCAAGAGTGGTCCAAAAGCGCTTATGGTGACTTTTGTGCCAGCCAAACTTTGCTGGTCTAACTCCGCCGGCCTAACTCCAGGTTAGGATTGTGCTCTCAGAAGAATTCCTGGTCCTGATTGATCAATTGATCTAACGTGAAAATTGCACTATCAGACCAGGTCCTCAATAAAAAAGATTCCTTGTAGAGCTTTAAGATTGGATTCACTCATAATGTTAATCTGGAATGTGAACAGGAATAAAATTCAAATTTTCATGCCATCATGTTCCAGATGTATCTCACCAAGGTTACCTCCACAGGTATCTGTTGAATACTATGTGTAGACCCCAAAGCAATCCATTTGCACATTGGGACTAATGACAGATGCTTCTAGCCTCACCCACGGTGGTATCTCACTTTATTGATTGTCCTATTTATTGCCAGAAGTTAATAGGTACACCCAATGGTTCAAGCTAAGATAGGGAGGGTCAATGTCTCCCTCTTTATATGCCAGCTGTATCCCTTTTAAGGATATCCTTGGCATTGCAAAGCCCCATAAACACGGAGTATAAAACTTGTTAATATAACTTTGTGGCATTTATAAGAGTATTGCAGGTAGAACATACATGATACTTCCCCGCTGCCCTTTCTAGGTATCTAAATGAAAATGGAACCTTACAATGGACCCTCTGGAAGCCAAAGGATTTCTGTCAGTGCAGGAAGGATAATGACAAAATTAGATTACCATGATGCATGATAAATCTGCCTAGATGCCTTTAAAAAGGGATTGGACAGATTTCTGGAGGAAAAGTCCATCATGGGCTATAGGACATGATGGGTTGTGCAACTTCCTTATGTTAATAGTAGGGTACTTCAGAATGCCAGGTGCACGGGAGTGGCAACAGGATACAAGCATCTTGTTGTCTACTGAGCTTCCTTAGGCACCTGGTGGGCCACTGCCTACCTACAGGAAGCTGGACTAGATGGGCCTTTGGCCTGATCCAGCAGGGCTCTTCTTATGTTCTTAGACGTTCCGGAGGATGCTCTGCTACTCCTGTCTGCAGAAGAAACTTAATTATTTTCCTCACTAGCCCATCCTTTCTCCCCATCAGGCAACAGATGGGCACCCCTAATTTTGCTGCTTGCTCCCTAATCCAAGACATTTTCAAGTACAAGCTGGAGGAATGCTGCTTCCAAGCAGTAGAGGTTCTAGCATGTAGAAATTTTGCTCGAAGGCAATGGCTTGCACAGGGCAGAAAGTAGATAAAAATCCATGGCTAGACCCCAAATCTGGGTATCTTGTTGTGCTTTAGCCAGAGTTTCTGACAGCTAGTTGCTCAACCTTAGCAGTCTGCTAAGCTGACTGCTCATATTCCTGATGCAACAACAATTCAGCCTCTGAGTCTCGGTGTTCTTTAGCTGTAAAATGGGCCTTTGTGCTTAGGGTTGTTAATACAATTGGCTGTGGCTTAAAATTGCCCTTTTTTTTTTTAAAGTGCCTGGCTGGCCTTGGATTAAAATCATTTCAGTCCTCCCTCGGCCTCTGTGTTTTGTGCCTGCTCAATAGCAGCATTAACAGGCTATCTTAGATCAGGTCTTTGCAGAAGGGAAGAGGCAGGGGAAGAGTTTGACTCTCTGGTCTGGGGTGTCCCATCCCTGCGCGTGGCTCATGGACTGTAGAAGATTGTCTTGGTTCTCTGAGCAACTGTTGTTTGCTTAACAGTAGCAAAGTGGACCCCACTAGCTTGGCACTGATGCTCATGCTGTCCTAGAGCATCATTAAGTACCACCTGTTCTTGCCCACTCTTGCCTCTTTTCTTTTTTCAGGCACTTCCCTTGTCAAAGAAGCAGCAATGAAGAAATGCCACGAAGGTAAGCATGGCTGAGGTTCCTTCCCGTCTTAGCCAGCAATGTGTGGTACAGACCACACCACTTCTGTGTGGTGCAGAAGGTGAAGTAATGAGAAAACATCCCTTGTGCAGGTACAAATATTATTTTTCCCCAGGGCAGTTCACAGGCAGAATGGTGTTTTTTTTTTTTAAGGGGTGGGGGGTGTTCTGAGGCTAATAACCCCTCTTGGCCAGTGGCGGATCTAGGGGGTGGCAGGGGTGGCAAGAGCCCTGGGTGCTGTCTTGGGGCCGTCTAGGGGGCGCCAGTGGCCCCCACAACATTGGCTCTCAACTCTGAAATCTTGTCTCTTTTCAGAAGACGCCATCGGAACCGGAACTCAAACCTCATCGTGTGTTACGACCACAATCCGTCTGCTTGTGGTCCTCAGTATCCCCCTGCAACTGACCTAGACCTACCCCATCAAAGATGGGGTCATCTCGTAAGACCCGCTTGTGAGCCTGTGCTCTACAATCCATACCACTACCAGCAGCAGCCAGCTTCCGAAGGACCTAACTTTCCAAGGCACAACCCTCACTACCAGCAACACCCTGGGAGGTATAAAATAGACAGGCGACCCAATCGGAAGACGTACTGACCTGAAACCTGGCAGCTGAGGAAGGACACCAGCTCAAATCCATGAATGAGCCAACCCAGCAAGAGCAAATCCCTGTCTGCTACGCAGATGAGACCCTCCTGGCCCTGTTGCGCCCACAGATTTGCTGGGTAGCTGCTCTCGAGGCTCCAAATCCTGAAGTGTCTCTGCACAAAGGGTCGCTGGCAGAAGAGTGTATGGCACTCCCTGGCTGCCCCGTTTTCTTCTGATGCCATGTCTGGGACACACCAACATGCCTGCTGCAGAAGTTGCTCCTACGGCGCAAATGCTGTGTACCTATTGAGCGCAACACAAAGTTTAAATAAAAATAGCCACTCCCTATTTATAATGCTTAACCACGGTATCCCAAGACGTCCCTAATATTAGAAGCTCACTTGATCCTTCTTGTCAGTCTGACTTCACAGGCTTGTTCATGTCATTTCTGCAGCCCGGGAGCTCATTCTGCATAGTCCAGTTCTGTAGGGTAAAAGTAAAACAACTTTTCAACCAAATGAAATCTGTCATTGTGCCTGGTCATGCAGCGTTTCTTTTTCTGTTCCCACAGGACTCTGTGGGGTAGATGGAGCTCTCCCTCCCCCCCCCCCCGCAAAAGTCACAGGGGTTTTTTTTTGTATGTGATTGGAATTTCCCTTAAAAACAAGTTTGGCTGCTAACTCTTGAGTGTGTGCTTGTATTTATTTTGTCTTTTGCTGTAAGCAGCACAGTCCTTGTTTGGCTGCAGTTAGTTCTTTGCAGGTACCCTAATTCAGCGGTGTCATGCAGCTGGAATGCTGGGTGGGAGAAACAGTTATCCCGCCCAGCGTTCCGGCTGCATGACACCGCTGCCCTAATTTCTGCATTCTCTAGGGGGAGGGGGAGAGGGGTGTAAGGGAGAAAAATATGGCAGTGCACCTCCTCTAATTTGTGGCAAGGTTGCATGTGTTAAGGGCAGCAATAGTGAAGGCAGACCGAACTGGTCTATGGGGTTGACTTTTTGGTGTATGCCTCCTGAATGAACAGTTTGTTTCAGTGATGCTTGTGCAGGTGACCTTCCACCAGTTACATGGCACATTTCCCTGTTAATTAGTAGAAATCCAATACCTGGCTTGAGGAAATGAGAATTCCCTTGCTGTCTGGTAGTCTGTCTACCAGCTCGGACTCGTCAGCCTATTTAAGAATAATTATGGAAAAGCAGCATAGAAGTGTAAAATGCTCAGAGCAGCATACAAGTAAAAAACAGGAAACACAAAGCCATCCAAAAATGACATTACTGTATCAATTGCCGAAACCAGAAAAGCACCCTTCACAAGCATTGATCACTGAGAGGAATGAGCTGCATGTGTAAACAAAGCAGTTTTGACCAGGTAGCAAAACAGCCTTGGGGAGGGGGAGTTTATGAACGTGCAAAGGTTATACAGGTGAGGCACAAGTGAAGGTGGAAGTGAAATTTGCATCACTTGTATATGAGGGGTGTGTGTGTCCGTGTCCCAGGTGAGCTGTCTGTCTTGTTTTCCTCACATCAGTTCAGTAGTTGTGTAGGGCTGCAAAGCTCAAGTGATGAAATGTTCTGATCAAAAAGGTGCCCTGAAATGTTCCCTAAAGTCAGCAGTTTTTCATAACGGCTATGATGCCCTCTGAAAATGCCTGTTTTATACATCTTCTTAAAATAAAGTACCTAGATATCTCAGGCTGATTCAGACAATTGTGAGTTTTGATTTAAGGCTGCAATCCTATCCACAGTTTGGGAACCAGCCATTGTAAGGGAAAGATCAAGCTAATAAACGTCAAGCTTTATAAAGGTTAAGTTTGAACATCATTGCCACCAGATGCAGTGCTAGATGCAGTCCAAACACCTGCCTGCATTTGGTGGGAGGAATGCTCTTCTTGGACTCTGATGTACTTCAGCTTGGCCAGAATGTTTTTCCCCCACTACTTCATGCCCTTCCTATGCAGTGCTGTTTGATCTGCACTAAATAACATTTTCCCTTTTGTGATTCATATGCTTCCTAAACTGTGTGCACTCTGAGTTGTTTCTTGAAGCTGACGTAGTCCCAGTTCCTCCTGCCCACATGCCTTTCGCACTAAGTAATAGCAAGGTAGATAATTATGAAAGGGGTGGATGTTCATCTGTAAAGTCCAGCAAGGTTGTTTGCTTCTAGACGGGCGTGCCAGCTAGACAATAAGCTGTGGCCATGACTTTCCAAAGGCTGGGAATTTCTGAGCAGAACAGTCCTTTGTGACATGGAAGGCCAGTGTCTGTGCTGTCTGGTTGTAACAATAAATGGGTAATTTCCCATCTATATATATATAAAATCAGATGTGTGTGTGTGGGTTCCGCATAGGCTCTGTAACGCCTTGAGCGACGTGCACCAAACATGGCACATGCATGCCTTGCGGCATGGCGACAAACACTGCGGGGGGTCAGGCCCCCCAGCGCCCCTGGGAGTGGGCGTGTACAGGGGGTCCCACGTGAAAACGGTCAAAAATGGCAGAGATCGGCGTAGAATCTGTAGTTGCCGGGGTCGCTGAGACGAGCGGTGATGCTCCCGATGCCGGGTTCGGCATCCGCCCTCGGCGTGGGGGGCAAGAAGGGGTGTGAAACAAAATGCCCACCGTGACCCGCTGGAACACCTGGAGCGATTGGCACCAAACTTGGTACACGTAGTGTATGCCTTACGATCTGGCAACAAATACTGTGGGGGTATGACACCCTTAGGGGTGAGGGTGCAAAGGGGGTGCCATGTAAAAATACTCAAACGGCCAACATTAGTGTTGAATCCATAGTTTCCGGGGTTGTCTAGAAGCTTGGGATAATTTGTTATCCGGGCAATGCCAGGTAGCAAAAAGTATTAAATAAAATATGTGAATGACTGTGTCTTGTGCATAATACTTGAACTCCATAGTTGGGTAGTTGCTCTCTTTTCTCTCTCATGTTTGCTCTTGGCCCTATTGAGTAAATCTCCTGATGTAGCTGCCAAGTTAAACCTTTCTTGCTATACTTACACTGTCCTGTTCCACACTATTCAGCTTTCAAAACCACAGGGGAATTTTTTTTTTTCAAAACTCCTTTTTTAAGTGTTGCCATATGCTCACCCCAAAATCTCCAGAAGTTCCCCCCCTTTTCTTTGTATTACTTTTTGTGTACAGTAAAGGGGGAACTTGCAGTGTTGCTCTAGATCAATGATTTTTCAATCTTTTTCATCTTAACTTTGTCAAGGCACACCATTAGTGTTTTGACAATGAGGAAGGCACACAGCACTGCTGGTATGGGGCTCACTTCTCCCGAGGGCCCTACTAAGAAATGACCCTCACCCAAACTCCTGCAGTACATTAGCAGACCATTCCCAGCACACCAAAGGGCCACTGGTTGAAAATGCCTCCTATAGATTTGTATGGACCCTGTTTTAATCTAAATGGGTCATGGTCTTCTACTTGCAGAGAGGGGACTTCTCCTCCTGTTTGAAGGGATGCTCAAAGAATTAGAAGTTTAGACTAGTGGTAGTCCCAGGAATCTGTGCACAACTGTGAAGGCAGCCGTGGAGGTTCCTGTAGACAGCAAAGATGGACATCTCCCACCAATGTGCCTGAGGCAGCTGCTTCAGTTGGCCTCATGCATGGGCCCGCTTTCACAGGCAGGTCAGAAAGCAGCGGATGCATAGAGTTATGAAAAGGCTTTTGATATGCTAACTGCACTGCACAGTCCACTGCAGTTGGACTGACAGTTCAACTGGATCAGTTTTTGAACAGTTCAAAAACCGGAGGAGAAAAAAATCCAGAAAGCATCCCACAAAATGAAACCTATAGTAAGCCAACTTTCTTGGTTATTTACCAATGCTGGGGAGGGGGGGGGGGAGACGAGCTGCTGCCACCACTCAGTAAATTGCCACGCTACAGTTCTGGATCTCTCCCCTTGATTTCTACGGATAGCTCTCGCTGGGAGCGCCCAAGGGGGAAGAAGTCCCCAGAAATTGGAATACGACCCCGAATGACAGAGCAAGCCCATTCCTGCCTACTCGTGCGCAAGTCCCATTGCGATCAATGGGGCTGACTCCCAGGAAAGTGGATTTTAGGCTTGCAGCTTTAGCAATTGAAGCTGCGAAAGCGTTCGCTTCTTGCACGACCACCGCAGGTGGGGGCAGGCGGGCGGGCAAGAAGTCGACCCAAAGGCCTTTCAGAAGCGAACCCGGAATATAACCATCAGTGCTGTGTGTCTAGCCGCCTTCTGACGCCTATCAACACAGAGAGCGGGAGAGAGGGGCGGGACAGGGCCTCGCTTCCTCTGTCGTGTTTCCTGTGGGCGGGGCCGAGCGGAGAACCCGGAAGCAGCTCCTGCAGGGCTGGTATCGCCGCCTGGCTGAGCCTCCGCGTCGCAGGTCAGACTGAGCGCGCCGGGCCGGGGGCGGCTCCTTCTCCCCGCAGCCCTCGGAGGGAGCTGGGCGAGAGGGGCCGTGCAGGGTGCTGGGCGGGGCAGCCGCCGCCTCCCCAGGAGGTCTCCAGCCTGGAGCTGGGCGGGCACCCTTGGGCAGCCTCCCTCTTGCTGCCCCTTGGATCTGCCCAAGGGCGAGGGGTGCCCTGGGGTGCCCCAGCCCAGGGCCGGCTCTAGGAGTGGCAGGGCCCAATGCGGGGCATTCCTGTGGGCCCCCCCACACTCCCCACAGGGCCCCCCACTCACCAAGAAGGGCACTTGTGGTGCCATACTCAAAATGTGGCACCTGGAAATAGGTGGTGGTGACAGGATGATGTCGCTGCCAATTGCTTCCAGGAGGCCCATTTTGGGCACTTCAGAAGCTGGGGCAGCTGAGAGGGCCCAAGGTAAAGCTGCTGTGCTTGCCTCACTGACTTACATACAATCCTAAGAGATCCTGATCGCATCAGCAAGCAATATGCTCACTGCACTGGCGCAGGGCCCGCTGTGATGGCGTTGGTCACATTGGCTGAAGGCCGGCCCTGCCCCAACTGCTCTCCTTCTGCCCAGGAAGTAAGTGGGTGGGTGACTGGCTTCTCCTCCCCTGCCCCCGGCAGCCTCTTGGATAGGCGGGCCCTGACCAGAATGCCTTTTGCAGTGGTGTACTTGGGTGTGTGTGTGTGTCAAGGGGACGAATAGTGATGGGTGCACCCTGCCAGGGGGCATCACCGCATCCCCCTCCCCTGCCCAAAGCGGTTTTGTTTTGCTCCCAGTGGAATCCGCCCCCTGCAAGTATTGGAGGAGTCGGTCACCCATTGGAATGGAGCAGACCCACTCCAAGGAGCCACTTTGCGTGGCTGTAAGCGGCTCCCGACTCCTCCAAAACTTGGAGGGGGCGGGCGCCGCTTCCAGGGGCATGAAGCAGCTCTGCTATGAGGTGCCTCCTCCTTCCCCCATTTTTAAAAGGGGAGAAAGAAAGGAGGAGGCAGCAGCCCAGAACCCCACCAGTGCAGGAAGTAATTGTGGTGATGGGATCACATCACTGCAGTTACTTCTGGGGTGGAGGGTGTCCGATTGGGGGTTGGCCAGTCCACCAGAACTGCCACTGGCCTTTTGTTTCTAGGCGGTCCTGCAACACAGCGAGCTGCACATGAGGGTCAGTACAGGCGGCTTGGTTGGGTAGAAGTTTATTTATTTATTTGATGTATTTTTATATCGCCTTTCTCCAGATTTCACTGGACTCAAGGCGGTTTACATGGGCAGGCTGTTCATAAACCCCATTTTTCAATTGGGGTTTTTACAATTATTGTTCTATGTACCATTTCTTCAGATGTTTCCCTTTCAATGTGTGGTCATGATCCTGGCTGCACTCTTGCACCTTCTGAGCCTTTACAGTCCACCACAGATCACACTTTGGCCAGTTCTTTTGTCAGCCGACTCCTCCACACTCTTCCCATTCCTCCACAAGCTCTGTCAGTGACTTCCGGTCTCCCATCCAAGGCTGATCCTGCTTAGCATCTTCAGGCAAAGGCAACCTGCTGAGATGGGCAAGTTGCCACCCAGAGCACTTCAAGCAGTGATTTTTCAACCTTTTTCCATGTCAAGGCACACTGGGAAGGCCCTAAAATTGGCAAGGAACACCAGCCGGGTTTTTTTGATGATTGATGTGGCACACGGCACTCCTGGCCCAGCTAATAAACGACCATCCCCCAAACTCCTGTGGCACCCCTGTGGGCTATTCACAGCACACCACCGTGCCATGGCACAGTCGTTGAGAATCACTGGCTTGAACCTGGAGCGCCTGCTGGGATGCCCCACAGCAGCAACTCTTGTGAAGGAGCAGAGGTTGGGGTGCAGCTGTTTGCCCAAGGCTCACATGGAGCTCTGTGGCAGAGAGGGCTGCATGTGTGTTTATAGAACACCCTGTCCAAAGGGGCTTGCCATCTAAAAATCAACAGATGGAGGAGACAATCCACTTCTTGCAGCTATATGCACTTGGGTCTTGTTGGTTGGATGCAGTTTAAAGAGGGGTGCTGCAAGCTGAGTTTCAAAGAGGGATTTCAGGGAAGGGAAAGTCTTAGCAACATTGCACAGATACTCAAGTGGGAAGTTTCAGGCTTAAGGGGCAGGATGAGCGGGAGAAAGAGGATAGAGCTATTTAAGATTCTGTGACGGCTAAGACTGGTGAAATTGGACCTCTAAAGAGGTTGTCTTCATTTTCCACAAGCTGAGACCCACCTCAAGCCCTAATCTGCAGTGTGAGACGCACCTTCAACAGTGCCTGTACTTGTTGGCAAACTCCAGTGACCCTCAGGATCATTTGGCAGCACTGCCGCAACTCTCCTGTTGAGGATCTCCGCACTGCATCCAGTTCTCAGCCCCAAGGGCCCTCTGCTAACTTAACTTCCTGCAGGTTTTCAGATGGGAGGTTTCCATTTAGGTTTCCATTTGGACACAGGTGACTTCAGTACAAAGAGGCAGCTTGATATGATGGAGAGCGGTGATTAGGCCAGCTGCATTTTCGCATTGATGTGTTGAAGGCAAATAGAAAAGACAGGCTCATGATGTGCTTTGAGGTTCTTGCAGTCAGAGAAATAGAGGTGCCTGGTCTCATAGCATCGCCAACTGATGCTACTATAGAGGGAGCACCATACTTTGGGCCAGGATGAGGCATAGGAAATGGAGGCACTTACAGCAGGGGTGGCCAAACTTGTTTAACCTGAGAGCCACATACAATAAACCTCAAGATGTCTGAGAGCCGGAAGGGCTGTTTGAGAGCCGCAATATTTAAGATGCATTTGCATTCTTAAATATATTTACTCACCATGAACATTGCACTTACCCTTTAATCCAGTGGACTCTTGAGTTTTTACCCAGTAAATAATCATAATGCTTGAAAATTGATTTACCTTTTATATTAATTGTGCTGCAAAAAGGAGCTCACCCTCCATATTTCTGCAAGCCGCACATTATGTCAAAGAGCTGCATGTCTCTCCCAACACCTGGCTTATAGCTTTGCTTTTGCAAAGGGTGTGCTAAAAGACACGAGAGACAGGCATGTATTTTATGAAGAATGAGAAGCCAAGGGCAAGTTAAGTGTAGGGTTGAAATACCCGGGCCTTTTAGGCAGAGTTCTTTGCTAGTTCTCAGGAACTGAGAAAGGATCAGTGATTTCTTCTGCTGTCATAACCGTGCCAGTAGCACGACTTGTCTTGTATCTTGTAAGATTCTGCACCAAGCACATTGCAATGTAGGGGAAATGTATTCGCTGACTGCATGATGAGGCTTTTCTAGGAGTTATAAGGAAGTTTCCTCTTAAAACTTCCTTGTTGAATTATTCATCATCCCCTTATGAGCTGGTGTTTCCCGAGAGGAGTGTGTGGGTGAGCACATGTCTGCTTCTTAAGGTCTTTTGAGATGCGACTGATTGCAGAAAACCCTGAGGGGTGTCTGAATTCAGGTTGGTTTGACTTGTTTTTACCACCAGCCTCAGTCACCCAATTATCAGATCAAACGTTTCTGAATCCACACAAACATGCGAGTGTCGATGACCCCTGAGGTCCCTTGTAGCCCGTGGAGGTTTGCAGTCTGAGCATTTCTGGCCACGTGACTTAGGGTGGGCCATCTCTCTTCTTCCTACAGACCGACCCCTATGCCTGACCACACAGATGTCAGCCTGCCCCCAGAGGACCGAGTCAGGGGTCTCATCCAGATGGGGAGTAGCGTGGAGGTGAACGAAGATGTCCCGCCGCGGAGGTACTATCGGTCCGGGGTTGAAATGATCCGGATGGCAACCATCTATTCCGAGGAAGGCAACATTGAGCGTGCCTTCATATTATACAACAAGTACATCACGTAAGGCATTTCAGTTGCTCAGTTATGATGCAAGAGCCTCTTGTTCTTGTGGGTTGTTTGTGTGAGGACCAAGCTGGGGTCACCCAGAGCTCTGTTGGATTCTAAGAACTTCTTCCTTTGCTGTGAGACTCACAGCCCAATGAGTCTGCGTGGGAGCAGGCAGACAGACTGGCCTGTGCTGCATCCTACACAGGGTAGGAGGCAACTGGAGCTCACGGCAGGGCATTTGTCCCCTTACTCCGGGGTACGCCCCAGGCAACCCTATGAGGCTGCTTGGATCTGCGGCAGTGATGTCATGCAGGGGGTACGCGGGGGTACGCGAGTACCGGTTTCTAGGATTACGGCTGGCCCTGCCCATTCGCCGACTCCGCCCCTGCAACATTTGAATTTCCTGCATGTTTGAGTTGCCTGCATGTTCTCAGAGCCAGGAAGGCAGCGAGCGGAGCCTTGCCTTGCTTTGCCACTGAAAAATGAGCTGCTCTGGGGTTTTGGGACTGTTGGGTCACTTTAACATGATGCCAGGCCTCCTTAACATGTTCTGGGGGTGCTGTGGAATACTGTTGCAACTGTTGGGTCAGTTTAAAATTGTCTGAGGCCTCAAAAAGGGCTTTTTTCATGTCCCTTCCTGCCACAACATCACTTCCGGCTTATGATGTCACTTCCGGTGGGCGGGTCCCGACACGTGACAATCAAAAGTGAGTACCTGTTCTTAAATCATTTAGATGACACCACTGATCTGCGGCCATGAAATTGCTGGCGCATGTCCGAGCAGACCAGATTGGGGTCAAGCCTGGGTTGGCACAAGGACTTGTGCCTTACACAACGTTTGCGACAGCCCTGAGCAGACGCAAGCAGCACATGTCAGCCCTGGAGGCAGAACAACATAAGAAGAGCCCCGCTGGATCAGGCCAAGGCCCATCTAGACCAGCTTCCTGTATCACATAGTGGCTCACCAGGTGCCTCAGTGAGCACACAAAACAAGATGCCTGCATCTCATTGCCACTCCCTTGCACCTGGAGGAACCATGGGTTGCACTCTCAGTTGCTCGAATTCTGGTTAAAAAATGCCTCTGGATTTAGCTTGATGTTAAAGCCAAGAGGGTTCCCAGCAGAGCCAGCAGAGGAGCAGGCAGTTCGTTACTACAGGCAGCAGCCCTCATAACAGAGCCACAGAACCCGGAAGAGTTTTTCAGCAATTTTCAGCTGCTGTCTCCAAACTCCCGCGGCCCAAGGGTTGAGAACAGCTGTTGTAGCTCATCGACACTGACCAGCAGAGGCCATCCAGGGTTTCAGGCAAGGATTTTTCTCTACCCTCCCTGGAGAATGGCTGCTGGGGATTCAGTCAAGGACAATCCAGCGAAGAAAACCCAGTGGTGATTGGAGTCATCTGCTGGTGGGCTCTAACGGAGGCCTTTGGGAATTTCCTGACCTGCCACACCCAGACTGCAAAAGCGTCTCCCCCGTATCGGCGCATAGCGTTTGTTCCTTGCTCAGCTTGGCTGATTCTCGGCCAAGAAAACACTTCCCTGCGTACGTTTGCTTGACAGTGCCCTGATCCCTGGCGACACGAATTGGTCAATAGCCCACCTGGTGTGTGTTTTCCTTCCAGTCTCTGGGCTCCAGGCTGGCTCCAAGTCCTGATCCTTATCACTTGAGTTCAAGACCCCTTCCGGTGGCTTGTTGCTGAGGCTCCATCTATGCCGGTCTTAACAGTGTATCCAAGTTGGGGAAATGGAGGGGTGGCAAAGGGGAGTTGGGGTGGGAAAATGCTTCAAACTGCTCTCATGGGGCACTATCGGACCTTTGGCAAACCAGGCCCCTGGGATTCTTTCAGTCCTTTTGCAGTGTGTGTGTGTGTGTGTGTGTGTGTTTTTACAATTCTAGCCAGTATTAGCGGGTTTGTCTCTGGCTCACTCCCCAGAGATTTTATTTATTTATTTAAGAAATTTCTACCCCGCCTTTCCTCTGCCAAGGCAGATCTCCCTCCTGTGTCGAAAAGCACGATGCCTGCCCAGGGAATCTCCTACAGGGCAGTTTAGTTCACTTTCCGAGTCTTTAAATTAAACCAGGCTACATGGAAAAGACCTCTTCTCTTCTGTCTTGGGGCTGAAAGAGGTTGGCTGGCCAGCTGTCTTCTGAGTTCAGTGCCTTACAGTTAACCCATTCTTCTTAGTACGGGAGCAGACCTGTGCGCAAGCTAGTTTCCTAGGCTTGTCTACTCAGAAGTAGGCCCCACGGAGTGTTTATTAAGGCTTACCCCAACTAAGCATACGTCAGCTTGTATCCTGACAGTTGCCCATACTGTTAAGGCCTAGGGACCTATTCCCAAACCTTTTAGCACCAGGACCCGTTTTTTAAGATGACAATCTCATGACCCACTGGAAAAAAATCTAGAAAGAAATGTTCGATTAATTAATAATAAATTAATAATTGGGATCCTGTGCTCCCTTGGCTGCTAGAGACCTTGCATATACTGATGTGCGTGTAGACATTTGCCAGACCCTCTCTAGAAGTGGAGTTCAAGGGCTGTTCCCACAAACGTTTGCAGTCACTCCAAGGTACCCAGAAGGCTGAATTGGAGAGCAAGATGTGCAGTTCGGGACCTCCAGGCCAGGCAAAGGACTAAAACTGGGTTCACACCAGCTGTGTTAACGCTGCCAGAACGCTGGGCGGGACATCCGGGTGATCGACAGCCCGCCCGTCACGTTCCGCCGTTTGCGTAACGTACGCAAGTGGCGTAACTGGTTACGCAAATGGCGTAATGCTCTGGAACGCGACGGGCGGGCTGTCGATCACCCGGATGTCCCGCCCAGCGTTCTGGCAGCATAACACCGCTGGTTCACACGTGATCTACAGCACGCCAATCGCTAGGGAAAAGTGGCATTTGAATTTGAGGGCCTGAGGATTACTTTATTCCACAGGCTATTATTCCAGCTAACAATTTTCTTCTGCAAGCTGTGTGAGGGCTGCAAGGTGTTCTTTTAATATTTTAAAAAAAAAATTGCGACCCACTGAAAATGGGCTTGCGACCCACTGGTGGGTCCCGGCCCACAGTTTGGGAAACACTGGCCTATCGGAAGTTGCCTCCCATCTTGTTTCAGGGGTGTTCTGCACCAATATTGGGTGCTTGATCATTGGAACGGGAGGCTTGTTGGCCCAGCCCACCCTCTGCTCCCCCCTCCAGGCCGCTGCTGCTGCTCCTCCCCCCCCAGCCCCGCTTGTGTGCACATTTTCCTTCCCCAGCCCGGTTGCATTCAGTACATTTTTTCCCGATTAGCGTCGCTGTCGGCCTCCCTGAATCTGCCGGTGCTGCTTCCTCCACTTTTATGGGCATCGCTCTGGAAGGAGAACTGGCCAAGGGGGCCTGTGGAGTGTAAAACGCTTCCCTGCTCCCTCCCCTGCTGGCAGCCCCCACAGCGCTCCTTCGCCAAACAAGTGCTCTCGCGGCAGCTCTGCCCTGGCAGTCAGGAGGGAGGGAGGGAGGGAGGGGGCTCTGCAGCTGGCTGGCTTTGCAAGTGGGGCTTCCGTTCCAGGGCTGATGTGTGCGAGTGCCCTGGCAGGGAGAAGGCAGCGTGGCACGGATCCTGCACAGACACGTTCAGCCACCTTCTGCCTTCTTGGGAGATGGCTCTGGTCTCCAGTCATCGGGCTGGGGGTGCAGCAATCCAGTCCTCTTGGGGTATTCAGGCTTCTTAAGAAGCTTGGCATATCTTCCTTCCATAAAAGGAAGTACTTTTTTTACCCAGCGGGTAGTTAATCTGTGGAACTCCTTGCCACAGGAGGTGGTGATGGCATCTGGCCTAGATGCCTTTAAGAGGGGATTGGACGGATTTCTGGAAGAAAAGTCCATCGTGGGCTATAGGCAATGATGGGTTGTAACCTCCTTACATTAGTAGTAGGCTACTTCAGAGTACCGGGTGCAAGGGAGTGGCAACAGGATTCAAGCATCTTGTTGTCTCATGCCTCCCTGGGGTACCTGGTGGGCCACTGAGATACAGGAAGCTGGACTAGATGGGCCTTTGGCCTGATCCAGCTGGGCTCTTCTTATGTTCTTATGTCAGGAGGGGCTACTTGGGCTACAGAGCCCACGTGCTAGAAAATCTCGGGTGGGGGTCCAGTGCGTACACAGGACGTGCTTTCCTAAAGTCTCCCCTTGGTGGCAGGTCTGGCCTGGGTCCTTCTGAAATGCGAGTGAGGTTGTCTCCCTAGCACTGTTCACTGTAACCAAACGTTATTATTGGGCAGAGCAGAAAAATTTATCTTGAAGCCTGGCGCTAGTGGAAGCTATTTTAGCACAAGCGCTAAGAACCTGAGCAGGACTGGGCCCCATCTCCTGGTACACCAGATGCCTGCCCCTTTACCTGGTGGTGCTTCAACCTTTTTCGTTCTATGAGTTGCCACAACCCCACAGCTGAGGCTTCGCAACCCCGTTGTGGTCCCGACCCAAAGGCGGAACACGGATTTACAGGGACAGCACATGGGCTCAGCTGTCACTTAGATACAAAGCAGTCACAACATTCTAAAATGTTGGAGTTGGATGTGGATGTTGGACCTACAGCCAACAGATGTGGATCCAGTGTTGGATGTGGTTGTGAAGAAACATGTGTCTTCACAAAGAAACATGTTTGTGCTGCTGCGCGTGGCACCCGGAAGTAGTTGGTGGTGACATGATGACATCACCGCCAACTGCTTCCAGGAGGCCCATTTTGAGCCTTTTGGAGGCAGGTGGGAGCGCCCAAGGTTCTGCCTGCCCCACTGACCTGCAGCCCATAGAGATCCATCTGCAGCAGCAGGCAATCTGCTCACTGCCCTGATGCGCCCCCCCCCCAAAAAATGTGGGGCCCAATGTGAGTTCTTTAGACTTTCAAAAAGAGTGATTTATTAAAAACCATCACTTTCTGCTTCACGGCATCACTTCCAGCCCTGGGTGTTAGTGGGGTCCCAACAGGTTGTCTTTTAGTACTGTAATCCGTGGGGTTTTTAATAAAAAGCCGAGACATCACCCTGCCAACAAAGGTTCGCATAGTCAAAGCAATGGTTTTCCCAGTAGCAATGTATGGCTGTGAGAGTGGACTATAAGAAAGGCAGAGCGCCGAAGAATAGATGCTTTCGAATTATGGTGTCAGAGAAGACGCCTGAGAGTCCCCTGGACTGCAAGGAAATCCAATCGGTCAGTCCTACAGGAAGTCAAGCCTGATTGCTCCCTGGAAGGACAAATCCTGAAGCTGAAGCTCAAATCCTTTGGCCACCTCATGAGAAGAGAGGACTCTTTAGAAAAGACCCTCCTGCTGGGAAAGATGGAAGGCCAAAGGAGAAGGGGGCGGCAGAGGATGAGATGGTTAGACAGTGTCACCGAAGCGATGAGCATGAAATTGGTCGAACTGCGGAAGCTAGTGGAGGACAGGGAGGCTTGGCGTTCTGTGGTGCAGGGGGTCGCGAAGAGTCGGACACAACTTAGCAACTGAACAACAACAGGTTGTCATCCCTAAAAAGGGGGTCCTGGTGCAAAAATGTTTGGGAACCACTGCTGTAAATGAAACCAGAAGTCCCACTCTTCTGGATTTGATGGCAGCACCGACAGGGTGCTTCATAGTGGAGAGGTTGCACTCACCCTGCACCACCCCTAGGCATACAAATGCTTTTTCAAAGCACAGCTCTTTCTGTATTGCAGTGGTCACCCCTCTTTTTTTCTCTCTCTCCTGCTCTCAGGCTCTTCATCGAGAAACTCCCAAAGCATCGAGATTACAAAACGGCCATCATCCCGGAGAAGAGAGAGACCGTGAAAGTAAGTGGCAGCTTTTGGGAAATAAAAGTTTGTCATCACTGCATTCTGCTGCTCCTCTCAACAGTTGGCGATAGAGCTGTAGAGTGGCAGGGATTTTAGTTCACTATATTCATGCAATCGACTTCTCTGCCTTGATAGGCAGGATGAAAATACTAGTGGGGAGGGGGATATTGCATGTTGGCTTTTCCTTGCTCTCTCCCCACCCCCTGGCATTTTTCATATTGCTATTTTCTTCCTGTGTACATCCTGTGGCAAGGAGTTCCACTGACTAATTACCCACTGGGCTGAAAAGTATTTCCTTTTATCTGTTCTAACTCTCCCAACACTCAATTTTAGTGGATGTCCCCTGATTCTGGTGTTGAGAGAGGGAAAAGAATGTCCCTTTATCCACCCTGTCTATCCTATGCAAAGTCCTGTACCTTCATATCTTTCTTCCTGTTCTTGCTCTTCTAGAAGATTCAGAGTACACTGGGCTCACCTTATCTGTAGGTCCAGCATCTATACTGTCCAGGTGCCGCATGTGCGGGGGCCCCTTTTGAAAACGGTTTTTAAAAACTAAAAATGAGTAAGAAAATAGCATTTCCTACTGTTGTGCCTTTTAGTTTTGTAATCCATGGGGTTTTCCCAGTAGCAATGTATGGCTGTGAGAGCTGGATCATAAGAAAGGCAGAGCGCCGAAGAATAGATGCTTTCGAATTATGGTGCTGGAGAAGACTCTTGAGAGTCCCCTGGACTGCAAGGAGGTCCAATCGGTCCATCCTCCAGGAAGTCAAGCCTGATTGCTCCCTGGAAGGACGAACACTGAAGCTGAAGCTCAAATACTTTGGCCACCTCCTGAGAAGAGAGGACTCTTGAGAAAAGACCCTCATGCTGGGAAAGATGGAAGGCCAAAGGAGAAGGGGGCAGCAGAGGATGAGATGGTTAGACAGTGTCACCGAAGCAAAGAGCATGAAATTGGGCGAACTCTGGAAGCTAGTGGAGGACAGGGAGGCCTGGTGTTCTGTGGTGCAGGGGGTCGCGAAGAGTCGGACACGACTAAGCGACTGAACAACAACAACACTGTTGTGCCACAAAACTGTGCCATTTGTAGAGCTGAACCCCTCTAAGCCACTTCTGGGTTGCATGATGCATTCTGGGGCAAGGCAGGACCCGGACGTGGCTTAGAGGAGCTCAGAGGAGTGCTCTGCAGCCCTGCAAATGGTGTGATTTTGCAGTGTGACAGTAAGGAACGTTATTGTCTCAGTCATTTTTACTTTTTAAAACGGTTTTCAAAGGACCTCCAGTATTTGTGGATATTAGTATCTGCGGGGCTGAGGGGGCAGAACTGAATCCCTGTGGATACTGAGGAGCTACTGTACTCAGGTTTGTCCCCTGTCTTCAGTGTATGAATGTTTGGAGCTGCTTCGTGCAGAATCTGACCTTTGCTCCTTCCGGTCCCAAGGTCTTCTCCTCTGAGCAGCAGGAGGTCTTCCAGGCCTGAGATCTTTGCTGGCCCTGTTACCCAAGCTCCTTCTAAGACCAAACCTGGGTCTTCCAGTTCCAAGCCTGGCGCATGGCCTGCGGCACTAAGCAGTTCATCCCTTGACTTCTCTGTGCTGGGCTGCCTCTGGCAGTGGTGGTTCCTCTGCAGGAGAACATCCTGGTGGATGATACCCTGTGACTTGGCACCCTTAACGATGCCTTCAAGACCCCTCGTGTCTGGCTGTGTTTCAGCTCTCAGCTTCTGAAGACCTCTGATCTTTTTTCCCCCCTTCCAGAAACTAAAAGAAGTCGCCTTCCCCAGAGCCGAGGAGCTGAAGAAGGAGCTTTTGGAAAGATACAACCGGGAATATGCCCAGTACAACGAGCGGAAGGTCAGTAACGGGGGCCTGAAATGCCTGAGCCTCCCCATGACACAAGCTCCCCTGGGTAGGCGGGTGCCTGCAGGCCCTTTTGCTGTCCAGAGCACCGGTGCGTTTGGCCCGGAGTCCGTTTGCTCAGGCACATCATAGGCACATGTGCTGCGCACAGCTTTGCGGCTGGGCACGGAGCCGTTCCTGCTTCCCTGACCTCCGAATAAGCCAGCTCTGCTGCAGAAGTGGAGGAGCGTCTTTGCCTCCCTCCGGCTCTCCATCAGAGGATTCTCAAGCGGCTTCCCTCCCCAGCAAAAGTCAGGTGTAATGTGAGTGCACCAGCGGTGTTATGCTGCCGGAATGCTGGGCGGGACATCCGGCTGATTGACAGCCCGCCCGTTGCATTCCGGAGCGTTAAGCTGCTTGCGTACGTTACGCAAACGGCGTAACGCTCTGGAACGCAACAGGCGGGCTGTCGATCACCCGGATGTCCCGCCCAGCATTCCGGCAGCATAACACCGCTGGAGTGTACTCATCTCCCATGAAATGGGAGAGGACAAACGGAGCTGTCTGGGCTCAACAAGACAGGCGTTTGGGGTGGAGACCCGAAGTGGGATGTAACAGAAAGGGGAGGCAGAGAGGAAGCAGCTAAGAGGGAAATGTGGGGGGGGGAGTAGGGACACACACGGGGGGGGACACACACCTGGTTTGTCCTGCTTCCCGTTTGGCCCCACGATGCTCCACTTGCCATGTGGATGAAAGGAAAGGCTCCCAGCCTATGCTGGGTCTCCTGTACAAGGCAGGGAGCCTCTAGCCTGTGATCCTCAGTTGGCAATGAGAGTGACTGGGGGAGGGACAGCCTGGCAGGGGCCCCCGAACCACACCCAGGGCTCAGTAGAGGCTGTCCCTCTCTGGGCGGCTCTCCCTCCTTCTGCCCCACATTCTTGTGCTTCGGTAGAGCAACCTCTCCGCTTTCAGGGGCAGAAGAAAATGGCCTCTTGCTTGTGAGAGGCACATCCTAATGGGACTTGGGTTCCCAGGAAGGGAGTTGCAGTTCTCAGTCGTTTCTACTTCCCCCCACCACCACTTGCCTGTTTGGAACTCGTGCTTGCTGTGTATCCTCGTACTGCAGGTCAATCTTGGCGATCATCATTTGTATAAACTGGGAGAGCGCCGTAGTCCTGGGTCCTTCCGGGTACACTCGGTGGGCCAGCGGAGATTCTTTAAGTCAGCCATTGCCAACCTTTTCCTAAGGCACGCTGATCTCCACGGTCCTTGCCTCTTGCGACGTCCCTTTGGAGTCCTGCGGCTCTGGCTGTAGGGCAACAGTCTGTCGTGACGAATTGTCTGTCCCTGTTCCCCTGCCAGCTCAATTCATGACTATGGACAGTTGCCCCGGAAACAGAGCTGCAGAACCCGGAAGTGTCTTTTCAGCGGTTTTCAGCCGCTGATCTCTCACAGCGCACTTGCTGTGTGTGTGTGTGTGTGAGACCTTTGGCAGCGCACCAGTCGGAAATCGCTGGTTTAAGTGGAGATTTGAAGCTGGGACTGTCCCCTTAGCTCGACCCCCTCCCCAATTAGTGAAATCTGCTTTTGCCCACTGTGGCAATTGGGGGGCAGCTGGTTGCATTGCCTGCTGCCCCCCCCACTTCCCCGCCCGCTCTCCCCCTTGCAGAAGAAGCAGGACGAGGAGTTTGCGCGCAGCCTGGCGCTGCAGCGGCAGCTGGAGGAGGAGCGGCAGCGGGTGGCGCTGATGAAGCAGCAGCAGGCGGAGCAGGAGCAGTTCCACGCCTTCGAGGAGATGATCCGGCGCCAAGAGCTGGAGAAGGAGCGGCTGAGGATCGTGCAGGAGTTCGGGAAGCTGGAGCCGGGCGCCGACGCCTTCACGGGCACTTTGGTTCCTGGTGCAGTGGAGCCCCCCACTGACCCCAAGGCCGTCATCTCCCCCGCGCCGCCTTCGAGCCCCGGCGGAGGGACGGTGCCGCCAAAGCCCCCCACTGTGGACCGGTCTCTGAAGCCAGCAGTGTTCGGCGGCTCAGACAGCGGTTAGTATCTCTTGGAGTTAACTTGATCCCCCTAATTGTCTGGTGGCTGTTAACTAGCCTGCTGAAGAATTTGCAGGAAAATCACTTCCCTCCCCAAACTTACAGCCCCGTGAAATACTGCAGCATCTGAACAATTCAAAACCCTGGCCAGGCTAGAACAGGGGCTCTCAAAGCTCTCCCTCCCCCGCCGTAACCTACCTGTTCGGCAGTGGAGGGTGTCATGATCCACCTCCTTCTCCAGTGTGGGACCTCTGGAAGGCTCCACAGGCCTCTTGAAGGAAGTGAAAGTTGCTTTCAAGAGCCTGGAAGTGACTGTCTGGCTGCTTCTGAAGGCCTGTGGAGGCTCCATGTGGCCTCCCAATTGCTCCAGTTTAGAGCCAGCCAGATGCAAGGGCAGGTGGGAAGGCCCAGCAGACAATAGCCAGCAGACATCGGCTCACGGCCCACCAAGTGGGTCGCGACCCACAGTTTGATAAACCCTGGACTAGAAAGTTCTCAGCAGAAGACCAGATCCGTATGTTTTTATGTTGCCATCTGATGCTTGTTATTTGTCAGAGTCGAGACTGCCCAGAAATTTTTAGAATTTAGAATAGAATTTTTATTGGCCATACATGGAATTTCACCATACATGGAATTTTACTTCGGCCCAAAAGCTCTCACATACATCTTAAACTAATAAATTATACCATCCCATTAACAAACCCCCACTCAGAGGCGGATCTAAGGGGGGGCAAATCTGTAAATTTTGCAAGAAGCCTTACCTTGCAGTGGAAAACACTCCTCTCCCGCACTGTTCTAGCCAATCCTCAGAGGGAACAGCAACATCTTGGCGTTGCTTACTGGCTACAGCAGCAAGGGAGAGGAGGGATTTACATGACAGGGTAAGCCTTCTTGCAAAACTTACAGATTTGCCCCCCTTTAGATCCGCCTCTGCCCCCACTAACTCTAAACTTATCCAAATCAAAACCAAAACATCAACGTAATCAGCTATTCAGTAGCCCAATAGCACGGGGGAAAAAACTGTTCTTGTGCCTGGTTGTTTTAATATACCATGTCTTATAACGACGTCTGGAAGGAAGAAGTTCAAACAGATTGTAGGCAGGGTGAGAGCGATCTGCCGCAATCCTCTCTGCTCTTTTCCTCATCCGAGCAGTATATAAATCGTCCATAGAGGGCAAGCTGACTCCTATTATTCTTTCTGCAGTTTTGACTGTCCTTTGGAGTCTATTCTTATCCTGTTTAGGGATTGAGAAATTGGGAAATTTCTCATCCCAATTAGTCATTTTCTCTTCCACTGCTCCCCGGCTGGCACGCAGCCATAGGAGCACAATTCTGTAGCCAGGATTGAGCCCAGAGGTACCTTCTGCTAGGCTGGAAGAAGTGAGTTACCACCAGGGCCACTGACAGGCCAAATGCAGAATGATCAGAGCCCTTCAGGAAGGTCTCGCGTCTCCAGCTGAGAAGCTCCACCCTCTTTCTTCCACTCGGACCCTCAGAAACTCTTGAGTGTCCCAGAGCAGGCAGGCTTGGAGGACTAGTTCTGGAATAAGCTTGACCTGTTGATTAGAGGAGCTTGGGTTGGAGCATGTCAACAGGCCCTGTCCCTGAACTTCCTGTGTGTTTTTCTGTCTGGGCACTAAAAATATTTCCAGTTTTCCCTAAAAGCATCTCTGAGAGGGCGCTCTCAGAATGAGACTTTTTTTTTTTTTTTTGGTAATGGGGCGATTACGATTTATTCTTCAAAGCAGAGTGCTGGAAATGGGTGGGTTGTGCAGCCCACTTTCCATTTTGAGACTGCAGAATCATAGAGCTGGAAAGGGCCTTCCAGGCCATCTGGTCCAATCCCCTGATGGGGCAAAAAAAGAAGAAGACAATCCTCTCTAGAGCATCTTCAAAAGGTGCCTATCAAGCCCCTGCTTCAAGACCTCCAGTGATGGAAATCCTTCCACTTCCAGCAGCAATTTCCTCCTGATATCTCACCAGAATCTCCCCCCCCACACACACACACAACAGCTAGATCAGGTACTTCTCATGTCCCTCCTCAGCTTTCCCTTCCCCAGCCTAAACATACTGAGTTAGTATAGGGCTTATTTTCCAGACCTCTCCCCAGCCTCATCACCCTCCTCTGAATCGGTTCCAGCTTAGCTGCATCCTTCTTAAAATGTAACACCCAGAATTGGATGCAGTCCCCTCACTGAGGTCTGGCCAATGTTGGGTAAAGTCAAACTGCTCCTCTTTGGGACTTGGAAGTTACGGTTCTGCTAATGCCACCTAAAATTGCATTAGCCTTTTTTGCAGCTACATCACATTCATGTTCAGCTTGTGATCTAGTGTAACACTAGGAACCTTTCCACATGTAGCACTGCCAAGCCAGCCATCTCCCATTCTGTACCTGTGTCTTTGGTGGGTTTATTGGCAGGACCTTGCATTGATTGGTCCCTATTGAACTTCCTTTTGTTAATTTCAGGGACAGACAACAGTTTCTAGACAGTCACCTAAAAACAGAGCTGCAGAACCTGGAAGAGCTTTTCATTGATTTTCAATGCTGTGCTCATAAGAACATAAGAGCCCCACTGGATCAGGCCAAAGGCCCATCTAGTCCAGCTTCCTGTATCTCACAGTGGCCCACCAGGTGCCTAAGGCAGTTTAGTAGACAACAAGATGCTTGCATCCTGTTCCCACTCCCTTACACCTGGCATTCTGAAGTAGCCTACTATTAATGTAAGGAGGTTGCCCAATCCATCGTGGCCTGTAGCTCATGATGGACTTTTCTTCCAGAAATCTGTCTAGTCCCCTTTTAAAGGCATCTAGGCCAGATGCCATCACCACCTCCTGTGGCAAGGAGTTCCATAGCTTAATTACGTGCTGGGTAAAACTGTATTTCCTTTTATCTGTTTTAACTCTCCCAACACTCAATTGCAGTGGATATCCCTTGGTTCTGGTGTTGTGAGAAAGGGAAAAGAACATTCCTCTATTGACTCTATTCCTCTATTGACCCTCCCGTGCATAATTTTATATGTCTCAATCTCCTGCTCCAAACTTCTGTGGCTCACCTGTGGCCCTTTTGCAGCACACCAGTTCAAAATTGCTGGTCTTGCTGCTGTTTTTAAATTTTTAATTGTATTTTAACATTGTTTTTAATTGTTTTTTAATGTAAACTTTGTTTTTATTGCTTTTTTTATTGTAATGCCGCCTTGAGTGCCTTCGGGCAAAAAGGCGGGATATAAATTCAATAAATAATAGTAATAATAATAATAATAATTAATAGGCTGCACCACGTCCAACTGCATGTGGGGCTCACATGATTGCAATAATCCTGCGTGCAAGGAGACCCCTTTGTAGAGAAGGCACGAAAGGTTCCGACCTGACCTGCACACATGTCTTAGCTCATCCAAATCTCCTCCCATCTCTGCAGGCACAACCGTCGATGGACTTCGCCACGTTACCGTCCCCAAAGAGCTCTGCCACAAGTTTCTCCAGCTGGCTGATGCAAACACGGCCAGGGAGGTGGAAACGTGCGGAATCCTCTGTGGAAAGTTGGTGAGTGCACTTCCTGGATAAGTCTGTGCTGTTGTGTGGCTGCTTCAAGACCCCTGCGTGAGCGGCTAGATTCTAGGATTCAGCTTGTTTTTTGTCCCTTAAAGTCCCTCTATCTCAAAGCTATTTTGCAAGTGTGAAAGAGGAAAAACAGGCTGTGCTGGTGTGACGTTGTGGAGTGTTCAGGAATATTCCGACTGCTTGGGTGAAAGAACCAATTTTAAAGGTTCTCTGTCAATGTCTCTATCAGATGTATATCCCCCCTTTTTTACTGGCTGTAGAGGCCATTTAGGCCTCTAAGAGCGCAATCCTAACCTGGAGTTCGTCCGGCACAGTTAGATCAGCAAAGTTTGGCCGGCACAAGGGGCACCATAAAGTATGTTTGGACCACTCCTGGAGTCAGGGAGGATGGTGCACGTCTGTGTGCTGGCCTCTCTGACTCCGAGAGTGGTCCAAACATACTTTACGGTGGCCCCTGTGCTGACCAGACTTTGCTTTATTTACCTCAGAAATTTACCTCAGAAATTTACCTCAGAATGCCAGATACAAGGGAGTGGCGTTTGGACGACACCCGGAGTCAGGGAGGATGGTGCATATCTGTGTGCTGGCCTCTCTGACTCCAAGAGTGGTCCAAACATACTTTACGGTGTCCCTTGTGCCGGCCAAACTTTGCTGGCCTAACTGTGCTAACTAAATTAGCCTAACTGTGACTAATTCCAGGTTAGGATTGCACTGCAAGATATGTTTGGAATAAGGTTTGATCCACTTGG
This sequence comes from Lerista edwardsae, assembly GCA_029204185.1. Taxonomy (NCBI): domain Eukaryota; kingdom Metazoa; phylum Chordata; class Lepidosauria; order Squamata; family Scincidae; genus Lerista; species Lerista edwardsae. The sequence continues at coordinate 745,356 of JAJKFI010000160.1, read as the reverse complement.
GGTGGGCTGCCTCATAGAGCTCTTCCACCTTGCAACTACAGCACTAGACTCCCTCGCCCTGTGGCTGCTGTCTAGCGATGCTTCAGTAAGGGCAAAAAGCGAACTCTCCCTGAAGCCCCTGCCCTCAATTCAAGAACTGGCACAGCAGAGAATTATCTCTGTGTCGGGAGGTTCCTTCAATGCACTTGTTTCCAGAGGCAGCTGGTGGGTGGGCTTTGGAGCCCCCCACATCATTGGGCCTTGGTGAAGGTTTGCTCCTCCCTCCCTGCGGTCTATACCTGTCTCAGGTGTGTGTGTGTGTGTGTGTGTGTGTGAGAAAGAACCAGCCCTCCTCAGAAGCACCCACTGTCCAGACCAGTCTGGGCTCAGAGCAGCTGCCAACATCTGAGCTTGGGGCTGCTTTGTGGAAGGCCGGAAACAAGCCTCACAAAACGCCTCATACAGAGCAGGAAGTGCATGTCCTGGATTTGCAGCAGGGCTGGGAAAACTGTGCAGGAAGTACGGCGGGAGGGTCCTGGAGGGGCAAGTCTGGTGTCAGTGGACAGACAGGAGAAGTGCTGCCTAGAGAGGCTGGAAGTTGTGGGGGAGGATCATCCTGGAGGACCTTGTGAAACTGGGAGGGGGAGAGAGAGGACAGGCAAGAAAGCTCCTGGAAACTCAGGAGCCAAGTAAAGGGACCAGGGAGGCAAAAGGTGTGTGTGTGTGAAATCAGTCTCAACAGCTCAGATTCTCTAGCTGTGAGTTGGGTGTCGCTGGGAGATCTTGGAGCAGGCAGTTTGGCCCTGTTGGTGAAGTCACCGGGACTGCCTCGTGATTGCACCGGGTTGTCCGTCTGGCTGCTGCTCTGTGCCAGCTCCTCCCCTTCTCTCCCCCAGATGAGGAACGAGTTCACGATCACCCACGTCATCGTCCCCAAGCAGCACGGGGGCCCCGACTATTGCAACACGGAGAACGAGGAGGAGCTCTTCCTCATCCAGGACCAGCACGGCCTCATCACTCTGGGCTGGATCCATGTAAGCTTTGCTCCGGGCACTCCGGGCCCCAGAGCCTTTGGGCGAGTCGGGTCCCGGTGGGTTCCGTCTCTGGCGGTGGTCTTGCACTTGTTGGCAACTTGGCGGCGGCTGGTGGCAGTAGGGCAAAGGAGGAACTTGGATCCCCAGAAGATCCCAAGGCCGCTGTTCAGCGGTGTTATCCTACCGGAACGCTGGGCGGGACATCCGGGTGATTGACAGCCCGCCCGTCGCGTTCCGCAGCGTTACGCCGTTTGCGTAACGTACGCAAGCGGCGTAATTGGTTACGCAAACGGCGTAACGCTGCGGAATGCGGCGGGCGGGCTGTCAATCACCCGGATGTCCCGCCCAGCGTTCCAGCAGAATAACACCGCTGCCGCTGTCTGTGGGACATGTGCCGAAGAACGTCACTGTGGTGCCAGGGAGGAGATCCAGCGGGGATTGTTTTGCTGGTGGTGCCCAAATGCCTTGGGCTGTCCTGGCGCTGCCTGATGCATTTCCTCTCTGCCCCCAAATTGGGTTGGTCCCCAGTCCATGCCAATGTTCTTGTGCTATTCCCCTTTGTATTGGGAAGCTTGCGTCGGAAAACATACCTGTGACTTGCGCTCTGTGTTAGTTAGGGTGCAATTTGTATTGAAGTCAGGTGCAGCCAGTCCTTAACGCTCTCCTCCTTCGCATTTAGACACATCCTACCCAAACAGCTTTCCTCTCCAGCGTGGACCTGCACACACACTGCTCCTACCAGATGATGTTGCCGGAGTCTATAGCCATTGTCTGTTCGCCAAAATACCAAGAGTAAGTATTTTGAACTTACTTAACGCAGATGAACACGGTCAACTCTGGTTCTGCATTCCACCAGCAGTGTAAGCCTTGGCCAAGACTAGGGGGGAATATGAAAGCAAATCCCAAACGAAATCTGGAATGAAGGACACTCCCGAGGTATCAATAGATGGCCGTGGCTGTCCTGTTGTAGACCCTCAAGTGATGCCTGTAATCTCACTGGAGTCTCTTTTTTAAAATGCAAATTTCAGATATAATTTTTTCTGTCTCTTGTTCTCATTCTTTAACCCCTGCTTAACTGGGCAAGATATGCTTTCCCACATGGAATTCCTGTTATATTTAGCAGGGGGAGAGTAACTATCCCTCTTCACCCCTGCACAATGTCTTTTCTAGTGGCTGTTGCTGGGGGCAGAGGCGTTTCTACAGGGATGGCAAAGCTCTAAGTTTTGCAAGAAGCCTTACCCTGTCATGTAAATCCTTCCTCTCCCTTGCTGCTGTAGCCAGTAAGCAACGCCAAGATTGGCTAAAACGGTGCAGGAGAGGAGTGATTTCCACTGCAAGGTAAGGCTTCTTGCAAAACTTAGAGCTTTGCCATCCCTGTAGAAACGCCACTGGCTGAGGGTGGTCTGCATTTTTTTTAAGTGTAAGCCCTTTTGGGACAGGGAGCCATTTAACATCATCATCATCATCATCATCATCATCATCATCATTTGTCTGTAAACCATTTTGTGTTGAAAATACTGTTAAATACTGTTGATTGATTGATTGATTGATTGATTGAAACTTGCACAGTGCCATTTTTGGGCGTGTGCCAAAGTCATAAAAAGTGCACACATGCCTTGGCCATTTATGGATAATTTTGTTTGTGCTTGCTTTTCCTAGGACAGGTTTCTTTAAACTGACGGATCATGGCCTGGAGGAGATCTCCTCCTGTCGGCAAAAAGGATTCCATCCACACAGCAAAGACCCCCCTCTCTTCACTGTAAGTGTCTGAGCACAAGAGCCCCTGTCTCCACTGCAACGACCGAGGCAAAGTGGGCAACAAAAGGCCCAAAGAGGACCAGTGATGGAGCTTTTCATTCCTGACCTGCTGTGCCCCAAGAGGCTCCCTTCCTCTCCGCATCCTGAATCACCCTGGGATTTTTTTTTTTTTTTGGCTCATATTTAAGTGATCACGAAGTTTAATGAAAACGTTCCTTAAAAAAAATACTTTCGTTTCTCCAAAATAGTAAATGTTCACCAAATTTTAGACCACCTAATAATTCTAAAATGATAACCATGTACTGAGTCCTCGTCATTTTCTTAAAGTTAAAAAATGCTTTTGTCTCCCAAAAATGGTAAATTTCCATGACATAACCCTAACCGTAACCCTAACCCTGTGTTTGGGGCATATAATTCTGCTAGCTAAATAATAGTACTGTCGCGTAAATTAAATGTCATGTTATACATTTGGTGAACATTTACAAAATTTGGTGAACATTTACTAAATTCGGTATAACCATGGTTTGGTTTTGGACCACAGTGCTAGGGGCTCACGGTTTAATTTGGCAAGCATTTAATTTGTCCCCATTTTTTCCCCTTCTCCTTCCTGCAAAGTGTCAGGACCTGCCGTAGAGAGAAGCAAGATGGGATGGATTTGCCTCCCAGCTCAAAAAAAAAAACAACCCCTGGAAAAGTCTGCATGAGGCGTGAGTGCCCCAAGAGCAGCTGCTAGTAGAGGGCTTTGCCTTCCCTGGTCTTTTGACCTTACCTCTAAGGCAGTGGTTCTCAAACTCTAGCACCGGGACCCACTTTTTAGAATGACTGTCTGGGACCCCCCAGAAGTGATGTCATGGAAGTGCCATCGTCGTGACGCCAGAGCCTGCTGCTTTCCTAAGAATGCAGCTATCAGTTGGGTGATTTCTCAGCCATTTTCCAATAGCAAAGTGAATCAGAAAGAGAAAAGCCCATTTACAACCTCGATACAAGCAAAACAACCACACAGCCCTCCCCCTTCCCAGCAGCCCGTCTTTCCATATTTTCAATATGGCTGCTCCAGGTGCTTCACGACCCACCTGAATTTGGCTTATGACCCACTGGTGACCCACAGTTTGGGAACCACTGCTCTCAGAGAATCAGGGATGCAGCCTCAAGCAAGGGGCAGCTGGAGCCCCGCCCCCTTGAAGTCACAGCCTCCTGGTTGGCTGGGTGAGAGGTGGGGGGTGGGTCTAGAAAGTCCCCTGACCTGCCTGCAGCCTAGTGGCAGTGACTGGCCTCCAAGGGGTGTGGGCGTCCTTCCTGCGCCTCTGCACGGTGGCAGGGGTGGTGGTGGGGTCGGCAGCTGTGTCCGTGACCCTCTGCTCCTTTCTCTTCCAGACCTGCAGCCACGTGACCGTCCTGGAGCGAGAGGTCACGATGCTGGACCTCCGGTAAAGCCCGGCGCCTTCCTCACTCCTGTGCCAGCAGCTAACGGTCCCCTCGTAGACTAATTGGTGGCAGCGCACTAACTGCCTCCCTTCTGTGCGGTGAATCCTAAGACTCTCCCCGTGACGGTGTGGAGGATTTTGCCTTCTCTTTGATCCCACACAGTTGTTCAGTGTGGCAGCGGCGGGGAGGGGAGGGGGATAATAAAGGATTTTTCTTTTTTCAGAAGCCAAAATGAACACTAAACTTGATTTAACCCGCGTTCAGTTGCATATGTACGGAGCCTCCAGCGGACCCTAGCCAGTCGTTTGAAGACAGGATCCAGCCCGTCAGCCTGCTGTTCTTCCTCTCCACGTCAAGCTGCAAAGATAGAACTGGTTTTTTCACAAGCACTGAGGCACGTCTCCTCGCTGGACGCCTCCAAGCGTCCCTGGAGTCCTGGCCCGCACCAGAATCTCTTCGAAAACCAACCTGTTCTTTCAGACTTGCTTTTTGGGGGGAGGGGGATTAGGGTGGCAGCGGCGGTCATCATAGGAATAGGGGCTAAATTCCTTAGAGCACCTTGGTTGCAGAATTACCCATGGCCTGCTAAAGGGTGAATCCAGCGGCGTCATGCAGCCGGAATGCTGGGTGGGAGGAACGGGTGAGCGGCAGCCCACCCGTTGTGTACCGCTCCGTTTCGCCATCTTCCCCGCCCGGGAACGCTCACCCGTTCCTCCCGCCCAGCATTCCGGCTGCATGACGCCGCTGGGTGAATCTATGTGCTATTGTGCTTCAGACGTCCTTTCCCAGTATGTGCCAATATAGAATGAGTGTGGGAGTTTGGGATTCTCAGCTGTGAGCTTCAGATGGGCAGTTCCCTGAATCCTACACTCTTACTTTAAAGCCCAGAGCAGCCGCAGATTAGGCTGACGGTCCACTGAGATACTGAGCATGTTCTTAAGAACGTTTTGGCATTGAGTCGGCTCACTTTCCATCTATGGCAACATGAGGGGGGAGCAGTGGGATGGACCCCAGAAACCCCGTCTTGGAATTTAACCTCTGCAAGTGCCTCTTCTGGCCCCTAAAATGAAACTGGCTCAGTAATTGACAGCGGCGTCCCTTTGAGCAAAGCGTCCACCGCTGGCTGCCCGAGCATGTGGCGGTGGGTGGGGCTGCTCTGCGGGTGGCGATGAGGACAGTGTGCTGGAGCCACATCTGAGCATTGCCTCTGAGACTTCTGAGCCTGAGTTGGTGGGCTGTGGGCAGGTGTGCACCCGTCCTCTGTGAATGTGGGCAGAGGTGGGTTGTCAGAGCAGGAGGGTGTTCTTTGGAGCCCCTTCTCATCAGACAGATGCAGAGCATGAACAAGCACTGCCTCTGCCTCTCTCTCTCTCTCTCTCTCTCTCTCTCACACACACACACACACACACACACACACACACACACACACACACAC
>JAJKFI010000160.1:717549-739715 GCA_029204185.1 Lerista edwardsae | reverse complement strand
CACACACACACACACACACACACACACACACACACACACACACACACACACACACACTGCAGTCCTTCACACTCAAACTGCTGCTTTCCCGTCGGGCTCAGGAGTGACTGACAGGAACTGCCCCTGGGTAAATTCAGAGCACTGGAAAACTCAGCCCCAAACACCTCACTCAGCCTCTCCCTGATTCTGCCCTTTGCTCTCTGCTGTTGGCCAGGTGGGCCGTTCTGCACCCGGAAAGGCAGCTTAGTGGTTCTTGCGGCCGGTTTGTTCCTTGCTGGCTGCTTCTGCACTCCCACCTCCAAGGCTAGCAGAGCTCCTCCTGGCAGCAGCCTCTGCCTTTGAGCCAAACAGAGGTTCCTCCTCCCCAGTGTTAGATGCAAAAAGGGACCGATCCTCTTTCTTCTCCCCAGGTGGTTCGTGCTTGTGGCACGGCTGAAAGAGTCACCTGGGGGCCAGGAATTCCTTCTCATGCCCTTCCCCCGTCTACTGATCTTAATAGGAATCTCTAGCGCACGGATCAGTTCTGAGTGGTGCAACACCACATTTAAAATCTTTGCTCTTGGTAATATGTGATAGTTCTAGACCAGTGCTTCCCAACCTGTGGGTTACTTACAACACACACACACACCCCAGGGTAGCAGGAAACGACGCATTCCCCCTTAAGTGGCCCAGCAGCGCAACACTGATGTCACTCCCAGGTTTGTGTTGCCACTGTCGACTAAAAAAGTGGGATTTGAACGTACCTGTCTGCAGTGGCAGCTGGAGATGCTGCAAAACCCAGGTTCTTGCCACTGCCAAACACGGGCAAGTCCCAAGACCCCTTTTTTACTTAGTTGGTGGTGGCACAAACCCGGGGATGACCTCATCCCTGAGTCGCTGCCCCCTTTACAAGCACCGTGAAGGCTTACAGGCTCCCTTACTTTGAAGTCAAGGTTGGGAACCGCAGTTCTAGACTAATGCTCTTCGGAGAAAGCTGCCTTTGCTCTTGCCGAAGGAGGGCTTCGCCTGCCCTTGTTGCAGGATGCCTGCCCCTCCTCACTCCAGCTGGCAAAGCCAAGGGTGCACCCTTGAACATAAACTGGCGATGCCTACCTTGAGCAAAGAATCATGGATTTTATGTAAGTGGGGCATTTTGGGCGCCAAGGCTCAAAGTGTAGTAGTGGGAGCTGGTGTCCAGTGATGTGGTGTCCCCCCCCCCAAATATTCTGTTCTTTTATATGAAGGGAATTGGGTTACATATGCAGCCCCCCAACCCACCCTGGCCTCAGCCAGCCTTGCCTTACACTTGTGTGCAGAGAAGCCTTGGCATGTCAAAATAAACACCTGTGGCGATCATGGAGCAGATGTGTAGTTTTCTCTCCCACCCCTGGTTCCTTGGGTAAACTTCCTCACTGTAGGAGTGGTGCAGTAGCCAAGCTGAGGGCGCCGTCCAAACCTGGAGTTAGGCTGGCACAGTTAGGCCAGCGAAATTTAGTTAGGCTGGCACAAGGGAAACCGTCAAGTATGTTTGGACCACACTTGCAAGTCACCGAGGCCAGCACACAGACGTGCGCCATCCTCCCTGACTCTGAGAGTGGTCCAAAACACGCTCTATGGTGGCCCTTGTGCGGGCCAAACTTTGCTGGCCTAACTCCAGGTTAGGATTACATCCTAAGCCATTGTTTGCATGTGAAAATAGCTGTCATCAACGGAAAAACAAGAGAGAATGCTTACATTCCCTCAACCCTCTGGGTTGCTTCTGCACACCCAGGTTTGTTTGGAATGGCTATCTTTTTGTCAGGGCCCAATTGGGGGGGGGGTACAGGAGGTAATTGTACCTGGGCCCAAGGTCAAAAAGGTGGGCTAGGAGCCAAAGGAAGAGGAATTTCCTGGATCTCAGCTGGCCTTGTGGAGATTGAAATATCTTTTTATTTTTATTTGAAGAATTTCTATCCCACCTTTCCCATGTCAAAGCAAATGCCCAAAGCCCCATTATTCAATGAGGTGTTTTTTTTTACACAAATATACAGTTTTCTGTGATTCACTGAATCCTCAGGGCACAATCCTAACCAAGAGTTAGGTCGGTACAAAGTGAACCACTCTCAGAGTCAAGGAGGACAGTGCGCATCCATGTTGGGAGAGTGAGAACAGATAGAAGGAAATACTGTTTTTACCCGGCAGGGAATTAATCTGTGGAACACCTTGCCACAGGAGGTGGTGATGGCATCTGGCCTGGATGCCTTTAAAAGGGGACCAGACGGATTCATGGAGGAAAAGTCCATCGCGGGCTACAAGCCATGGTGAGTGGTGCAACTATTTTTATTGTAGAAGCAGGATACCTCAGAATGCGAAATGTAGGAGTGTGGTAATGGGATGCATGCATCTTGTGGTCTTGTGTGCTCCCTGAGGCATCTGATGGGCTGCTGTGAGATACAGGAAGCTGGACTAGGTGGGCGTTTGGCCTGATCCAGTGGGGCTATTCTTAAGTTCTTAAGGCCCAGACTGTTGCAAGTTATTATAGCTCCCTCCCCACAGAGAGGATAGCAAATTCTGTTTTATTTACCTCATATTAACCTCAGAATTTTACCTCAGAAATTTACCTCAGAATGCCAGATACAAGGGAGTGGCAACAGGATGCAGGCATCTTGTTGTCTTGTGTGCTCCCTGAGGCATCTGGTAGGCCACTGTGTGATACAGGAAGCTGGACTAGGTGGGCCTTTGGCCTGATCCAGCAGGGCTCTTCTTATGTTCTTAAAGGACAAAGATTTGTTCTCTGCTGCTCCAGCGAATAGGACTCCCATCTAGCAGACATAAGCTGCAGGAGGGGAGTTTGTGGGGTAGAGATCAGGAAGACATTTTCAACAGCTTGCAAATGGTTTTCTCGAGAGCTGCCCAGCCTGCATGTTCCATTCCAAGCGCACGAGACTAAGTACAGAGAAACCAGCCTGGCTGCTCCTCGCCTTGCCGCCAGGACACTCCACGGAGACGTCAGTAGCGCAAGAATATTTCCCCCGGAACAGTGAAGTCTTCCCCCTTGGCAGGAGCCAGCGCAAAATCCATCATTCGGAGCCGTTGGGAGAGCCACAGCCCCCTTCAGAATGTGTTTTGAGCCCTCTCCAAGGATGAGGTCACTAAGGGAGTCGGTGGCCATATATGACGATGGAGGAGGAAGGAAAGAGCTCTGCACCAGAGGTGGCGGCAGCAGCACGGCTGGGTCCTGCTCAGAGGCGGATCTACAGGGAGGGCAAAGCTCTAAGTGTTGCAAGAAGCCTTACCCTGTCATGTAACTCCCTCCTCTCCCTTGCTGCTGTAGCCAGTAAGCAATGCCAAGATGTTGCTTTTCCCTGTGAGGATTGGCTAAAACGGTGCAGGAGAGGAGTGATTTCCACTGCAAGGTAAGGCTTCTTGCAAAACTTAGAGATTTGCCCTCCCTTAGATCTGCCTCTGATGATGAGTGCTGGGTCTGCAGGAAAAAAAGGGAGCAGGGTGGTGGCCAAGGTGGAAGCTGCTTTTGGAAATTGTGGACCACTTTTGGTGTCAGGGATAATGGCGCCCATCTGTGCGCTGGCCTCTAGAGGTGGATCTACAGGGAGGGCAAAGCTCTAAGTGTTGCAAGGAGCCTTACCCTGTCATGTAAATCCCTCCTCTCCCTTGCTGCTGTAGCCAGTAAGCAACGCCAAGATGTTGCTTTTCCCTGTGAGGATTGGCTAAAACGGTGCAGGAGAGGAGTGATTTCCACTGCAAGGTAAGGCTTCTTGCAAAACTTACAGCTTTGCCCTGCCTTAGATCTGCCTCTGGTCCTGCTCTGCACTGGAAACCGAACGATTGGCAGGGCTCAAGGTGTGAGCCTTGCAGGCCCACGTGGGGGGGGGGCAGCCAGCGTCTAGGTGCAGGGCCGGCAAGGAGGAATGGCAAAAGAATTCTGTCCGGCTGGAAAGGGGGCAGTCCTGCAGACTGCCTGGGAAAGGCTTGGGGGGATATCCTGGGGGGGGAGAGATGTGGCGGGGGACATTTGCCGTGGGGGCTTGTAAGGTGGGCAGAGTCAGCGCACTGCACCCAGAAAATCCCAGCGCCAGCCATCATGTCCCATTAACAGTGTAGGGTAGCAGGCAATGGCAATCATTGACTCTGACTCGGGCATGGGGTGGGAACAGTGGCAGATCTAGGGTGGGCAGGGGAGGCACGAGCCCTGGGCGCCGTCTTGGGGCCGTCTAGGGGGGCGCCAGTGGCCCCCGCAACATTGCGTGGGTAGACCTGGGAGCCCAGGTAGCCCATGGCTGGTCCCAATGGGTAGACCTGGGCTCCGTGGAGCCCAGGTCTACCCGGGGCTGCTTCTGGTGGATAGACCTGGGCTCCCATGGGGGCGCACTTCTATTGGATGCCCCAGGCTCCATTTTGACTAGGTCTGCCCCTGGGTGGGGAGAGCTACCAGTCAGCCAGAGAGGAGGTTATCTAGAGCAGCAAGCTCCAAACCCCAGCCCATGGGCCGGATCCAGACCCTCCCTGATCCTTCCCTGGCTTGATCAGCAGTTTGTATTTCACTGGGGAAGCCGCAAACCACCCCAACTTTCAGGGGTTATTGCAGCCAGCTGTGGACAGGGTTTCCAACCCAGCGACATGCCCAGTCCCAGGGAGCAGCAGATGACCCGGGCACCCGATGCGGGGAATGGGAAGGGGACTCTCCCAGCCAATGAATGAACAGTCCCACCTCCTGCCCTCTTTGAGTGTGAGCAAGGGCCTGACCTCAGCTTGCTAGCTAGCAAGGCAGCAGTGGCAACTGTGGAACCAGCTGGAGAGCGCCTGAGTTCAGATGGAGATCCTGAGGTCTTCTCCCCCCTCCCAAGCAACTGATCTCTTGCAGGGCACACATGCACACACACACACCCTTCAGTCCTGCCCTCAGTGTGCAATGTGCTCCAAGGAGCTGGCCAGTTCCCAAGTCCTAAAGACTCAAGGCCAGCTCATGCCAGGGAATCCAAGGGAATCTTCACTGTTGGGGCTTTGGGATTTGCTTCCACACACGCTTAAGCCTCTACACTTAAGCCTCTGCCTGCCACCTTCATCTTGGGGGCAGCCTAATAAGGAAGTGTCTGATCTGGGCAGCCAATCGAGCTCCCGAGCCCACCAGCGTCGATCAGGATCCCTTCTGCTGCTGGTGTTGGGGTGGAGTTCAGGTCCCTGCCGCTTAACGGCAGCCCACGGTGGTTGGGGGAGCTTCCCAGGCCCCTTCCCACCGGACTGTGCTTGACCCAGACAGGCAGTGCTGCCAAGGAGCACCCGTGACATTGGCAGGCTGCCTGCCCGCCTCTGGGGAAACGACGTCTTTCCGCTGCCCCAAGCCGGCAACATCGAGGGTTAGACCAACTAAGAGCAGCCGAGAAACCTCAAGCAAGCAAGCTGGAATTCTCCAAAATTGTTCAGCGGGCTGAAGGTGAAGCAAAGCAAAGGGCTTATGATGTTGTGGATGCCAGGGATTCTGGGACATGCTCTCTGGAATACGTGTGGGTGTTCAAACACAGGCACGCACACTGTTCCCCCTGCTGAGATCTCCAGGAGAAGCTGTGGGGGGGGGGGAGCTGCCTGCCCCCAAAGCTCCTCATCTGCCCCTACAAAGGAACTCACGAGAAGCTGCCAAGAGTTTCCTGGGAGTCTCTCTTCTCCACGGCTCCAACATACTCAGGGAGCAATCCTAACCTGAAGTTAGGCTGGCATAGTTAGGCCAGCGAAGTTTGGCTGTGACAAGGGCCACCATAAAGTGCGTTTGGAGCGCTCTCGGAGTCAGGGAGGATGGCGCATTTCTGTGCGCTGACCTCTCTGACCCGGAGGCTGCAATCCTAGAATGCTTTCCTGGCAGTAAGCCCCATTGAACACAATGGTACTCACTTCTGAGTAGTCATGCATAGGATTGTGCTGTGAAAGTGGTCCAAATACGCTTTATGGTTTCCCTTGTGCCGGCCAAACTTCACTGGCCTAACTGTGCAGGCCTAACTCCAGGTTTGGATTGCGCCCTCAATGTTCCAGCCAGCAGTGCATGGGGCATGCAGCTCTTCAACATGTTGGAAGATATTCTGGGCTGGTCCAAGAAGTCCAAGTGTCCGAGACCGGGAAGCCAAATGGACTCCGCCTCTCCCACTCAGTCACCTGCGTTGCAATCTGGCAGGACGTTCTCCTGCCCAACACGTACACACACACACCGAACACACACAGAAACACATATGCACGCACGCACGCACGCACCACTTTGCATGTAGGAAGTCCCAGCAGGCTCTGTCCCCAGCAGCATCACCGGGGAGGGCGGAGGAAAATCCCTTGAATGCTGCTGCCAGTCCGTGCTGAGAATACTGGGCTGGATGGACCAAGGGGTGGACTCAGCAGGCAGCAGCCACTTTGGATGAAATGAAGCGCTGCGCTCTTGTTCAGCTGCTGTGCATTTCACCCCACTGTGCGGCCCAGGGGATTGTCCCCCAGGAGCCGGAAGCGCCTTCCCGCCCACGGTGCTGCCCCATCACAGAGGCCCACATCTGCTCCGCCGCTCCTCCCTGGCAGGGTCGCGCTGAGGACACTCGCATTCCGGCCTGGAACCCGGCTCCCTTTGCGGCTGTGCCAGCTGCAGCCGCGGCGAGGCCTGAGCAGAACCCGAACGAAGAGCAGATGCTTCCCAAGATCCAACCAGAGGCGGAGAAACTCCCCGCTGCCTTTTTAAGGGAAATAAATGTACACAGGAGCAAGACGGAGGCTCCTCCGAGAGTCAGCAGCAAGGGAACGGGGAGGCTGCTGTGGCTGCCTAGAGAAGCTGGTGGTCTGCAGCCATATGGGGAAAAATGACTCGCACCTCTGCCTAGCTGTCTGCCCTCACACTTGGCGGGGCATTGGGAGGGTAGACATGTGGCAGAGGGAAGGAAATGGGCATTCAGCAACCAGGAGCAAAGGGTCCAAGTCTTTGACCACAATAACCCCGTTATCCTGCCAGCATTGAGAACAGCGATTTTCAACGTTTTTCTCCTCAGAGCACACTGACCTCTTCTCTATGGTCTTCTCTATGGCCTTTGCCACTTGTGATGTCACTCCCGGCTTCCGGGAGACCCTTCCGGGTTCTGCGGCTCCATTTCTAGGGCAACTGTCTGTGGGCACGAATCGTCTGACCCATTTCCTTGGCCGGCTCTTCCGCTTCCTCCTCTGCTCGGCGGGCAGAGGACAAGGGACAGACGATTCGTGATTATAGTTTCCCTAGAAACAGCGCCGCAGAACCCGGAAGAGTTTTTCAGCCATTTTCAACCGCAGTGCTCCAAATTCCTGCAGCACACCAGCTGAAAATGCCTGCCCTAGAGCAGTGTTCTTCAACCTTGGGGTCATGACCCCAATGGGGTCTCAAAGCCACATTTGTGGGGGGGGGCGGCGGCAAGGGAGGGAAACCAAAATGGTCACCAGTCACACCATGTCACTCTGTGGAGGCGGCAATGTGCAGTTTGGGGGGGGGGGCAGAGGGTTGCCTCTATCATTCGTCAACATTTCACACGTGGAAGTATTTACACGCTGCCTGCATACATAGGATTGTCACTGAGCCTTGCTCCACTGTTAGACTTTGCTGCCTGCTGCCTGCCATCTGCAGTAGCCTGTCTGGCACTGATCTAAAAGTTAAGGGGATGTATTATCCTGACGAGCAAAAAGGGTTGTGCTCAGTAATGGCATCTAAATGATTTAGCAACAGGTACTCACTTTTGATTGGCACTTGTGTCGGGGCCCGCCCACCGGAAGTGAAGTCATAGCCGGAACCTAGGAACCACCCCCAGGAACCGCCACGCCTCCTTGGTAGGCCACGCGGCGGCCCGGGAGAAGGCCCGGGAGTCCTGGGCCTTCTCAGGGGCCACTGCGCAAGCTACCGATTCCCCTCCCCGGAACCACTGCGCCTCCTTGCGAGGGAGCCCTCCCCTGCCGTCGGTCTCCCTCGCTCCACTGCCTGCCTGTCTGCCTGGCTCTGAGAACATGCAGGCAACTCAAACGTGCATGGGGCGGAGCGGAGTGCCGACGGAGTCAACGAGTGGGTGGGAGAATGGGCGGGGCCAGCCCTAATCCTAGGAACGGGTACACGCGTACCCCCGCGTACCCACTACATGACATGTCTGGTTGTGCTGAATTTAAAAAGAGCCTTCTCCACTGTGACCCGTGGGGGACAGGGAGTGGATGGCAACAGGGCAGGGGTGCGTGGATCGGATCCTGGGAGGAGGCAGGATCAACAGTGGGTCCCTAGCCTCATAGTAAAAAGCCGAGACATCACCCTGCCAACAAAGGTTCGCATAGTCAAAGCAATGGTTTTCCCAGTAGCAATGTATGGATGTGAGAGCTGGACCATACGAAAGGCAGAGCGCCAAAGAATAGATGCTTTCGAATTATGGTGCTGGAGAAGACTCTTGAGAGTCCCCTGGACTGCAAGGAGGTCCAATCGGTCAGTCCTACAGGAAGTCAAGCCTGATTGCTCCCTGGAAGGACAAATCCTGAAGCTGAAGCTCCAATACTTTGGCCCCCTCAGGAGAAGAGAGGACTCTTTAGAAAAGACCCTCGTTCTGGGAAAGATGGAAGGCCAAAGGAGAAGGGGGCGGCAGAGGATGAGATGGGTAGATAGTGTCACCGAAGCAATGAGCATGAGATTGGGCGAACTCCGGAAGCTAGTGGAGGACAGGGAGGCCTGGCGTGCTGTGGTCCAGGGGGTCACGAAGAGTTGGACATGACTTAGCGACTGAACAACAAAAGCCTCATACTTTATTTACTTGTTCATTCATTTGGGGGGGGGGTCATGACCCAAGAAAGGATGGCCACTGCCCTGGAGCATAGTTCCAGGTTCCCAATAGCCACACTGGTTTTCCTAAGCTCTACAATTAGAAGTCTGGATTCAATGGCTAATGTTCACCCCCATATCAAATCTGCACAAAAAAGTCCAAAATCCTTTCTCATTCCTGTACATGTTTTTTTCCCACCAGTATAAAACCTGATTCTGTTCCAACATAACCAACTGACATACCCCGAGGCTCTTATGCCAAGTATCATGGTCCAACCGCTTAATAACGTAAGAAAAGCCTCACTGGATCGAGCGAAAGACCCCTCTAGTCCAGCTTCCTGCATCTCACAATGGCCCACCAGATGCCTCAAGGAGCACACAAGACAACCAGATCCCTGCATCTCATTGCCACTCCCCTGCACCTGGCACTTGAAGGTAGCCTACGTCGATAACCAGGAGGTTGCACATGCCCATCTTGTAACCGAGGATGGACTAGAAATCCATTCAGTCCCCTTCTAAAGGCATCTCGGCTATACACCATCACCATCTCCTGTGGCAAGGAGTTCCACACATTAATTATCAGTTGGGTAAAAAAAATATTTTATCTGTTCAAACTTTCCCAACTCTCAATTTTCCCACCTGGTTCTGGTGTTGTGTGAGAGGGAAAAGAACATCCCTCTATCCACTCTATCCATCCCTTGCATAATTTTGTATGTCTCAATCATGCCCCCCTCCTTCAGGGGGACATGGGACAGATCTCTCTTTGTCCCGTCCCATCAATGCCCCACTATTGCCGAAGTCTCTTTGTATCTGCTGTGCATTGTACATACAGCAATTTCTTGACTTTCATCCTCTTGTCGATCATTGCTTTGCTCTTTCAACCATTTTCAATTTGGACCACATTTCAAAGTTTTGTCTACCTGCTTTCCTCTTTCGTTTGATTTCATCTAACCTTCCAGGACCATCATCTAAGTGCTTGTGTTTATTTTTCTTTTATTTCTGTTTATTTTGGTTTTCCACATGTTCACACATCCCTGTTGCTTTACTGAAACGTTTCCTTCAATGGTTTCTGCCTTTTTTTGCAAGCAGAGCCAGGAAAAATGTCTGAGTGGAGCTGCAAAAACACCTACAAATCCTGTGACCCTTAAAGACCAACACCTTTATTTCAGGATACGCATTCATAGACCTTTGTCCGCCTCATTAAATGCATGAAGTGAAATCCTCCCTATAGCTATAGGGGGAAAACCCAGTGCAAAATAGAAGAGTGAATGGACAAGACTGGTGTAGAACAAGGGGAACATTGTGCAAGCAAAACAGAAGGACAATTCAGAATTTGGGATCATGACTTCATCATGATGTTAAGAGCGCAATCCTAAGCCGGAGTGAGGCCGGCACAGTTAGGCCAGCAAAGTTTGGCCGGCGCAAGGGACACCATACAATGTGTTTGGACCACTCTTGAAGTCGAAAGCTTTCCTCTAGCACAGGGAATGCATCAAGGCTCACCCCAGACAGGCGTCCTTGGGGAGGAAGGGATGCACTTGACATCCTTCAAAGCACCAGGAAATCCTAGGCTGGCCGTGATAATCTGTAAGGTAAAGGTAAAGGTTTCCCCACGACCGAATGGTCTAGTCGTGACCGACTGTAGGGGGCGTTGCTCATCTCCGTTTCTAAGCCTGTAGAGCCGGCATTTTGTCCGAGGACAAGCTTCCGTGGTCATGTGGTCGGCGTGACTATATGCCGTAGCGCACGGAACGCCGTTACCTTCCCACCGAAGTGGTCCCTATTTATCTACTTGCATTTAGGTGCTCTTGAACTGCTAGGTTGGCAGGAGCTGGGACAAGCGACCGGAGCGCACTCCGTCGCGCAGTCTTGAACTCCCAACCTTCCAGTTGGAAAGCCCAGCAGCAGCGGTTTAACCCGCTGCGCCACCACATCCCAGATAATCTGTACTGCCCTGCATAATAAAACTGGGCACATTTTTTGCAAATGGGAGAGGGCATCATTTTGGGTGTCACTCAGGATAGAAGAATCGAGTGGGAGACAGGCAGATCTGACCCAGAGGGCCAAATCCACTGGGAAGGCTCCCTACACAAATCCTAGATGTGCGGAAAGGGGGGTGCCCCTTGACTTCTGCAAGAGGTGGGCAGGGGGACGTCCTACTGGATTGGCCTAGGAAGGTGGAGGGGTGCCTATTCCTGCCTGTCGCAGCAGGCTGGAGGTTCTCTGTGATCCGAGGAAGGAGCAAGTCCAGTCCAAGGCTGAGGGGTCAGACAGTTTATTGCAAGACAGACCAAGTGAGACAAGCAGCAGGAAACGTACAGAGTGCTGCCTGACGGCGTGAAGGTGTCGAGGGTCGGGGCACGGATATATGGGGAAGTGCTTGCTAACCTGTGCGTCATTGGTGGGAATTTGGCGAATGATGGAGAGTAGGGCTGTTGCCAGGGCGATTAGGCTGTGTGCAGGTGGCTACAAGGATGCTCCCATGGCCGGGGGAGAGGGCCTTCACCACAGGTGTTAGCAATCATCAGCCCAGGATGGCCTTGTCCAATCAGCGGTGGACAGGTCCCTTGGCTTGGGGCCACGTCTCTGCTGCCTCCCCCAGCAACAGAACCGAGGAGGACTCTGGGCCACGGCCGGCCTTCAGCCAATGTGACCAACACCGTCACATCCGACCCCGCGCTTTGGGGGCCCCTGCACCAGTGCAGTGAGCATATGGCTTGCTGCTGCAGTCGTGATCTCTCAGCATCGTCGGTCAGTGGGGCCAGCAGAGCAGCTTCACCTTGGGCCCTCTTGGCTGCCCCAGCTTCTGAAGGGCCCCAAATGGGCCTCCCGGAAGCAATTGGCAGTGACGTCATCCTGTCACCACCAGCTATTTCCAGGTGCCGCACTTTGTGTGTGGCACCGCAAGTGCTCTTCTTGGTGAGTGGGGGGCCCTGTGGGGAGTGTGTGGGGGGGCCGCACAGGAATGCCCCGCATTGGGCCCTGCCCCTCCTAGAGCCCGGCTCTGGGCTGTGAGGAGGCAGACAGTCTCTGGGCCCTGCGCAGTGAGTGCCCTTCGCATCTTTGTCCAGGGCTGGCCTTGGCCTTTCTTGGTTACTTTCTCACCTCGCTGCCTGGAGATACTGTGACTTCCTTTTCCAGTGCAGCATATAAGGACTTGCCTGATCGGAGTGTAGCCTAAAAGGAGCAGATTCACCCCCAAGGCGTTGCCTTCCAAGGTTGTTTTTTTTCTTTCTTCCTTTCTTTCCTGCATACATTTTTCTGGCAATCATAATTCACTGGGCCAGCCTCAGCCACCATCAGCCCAAGGTCAATATAATGAAATAAAGCACCTTATATGGCCAACAGACTATCCGTTGGCCTTTTTAGGGTCTCGGTGTGGGGAAGATCCGCCTCTGAGGTTTTATAGTCTCACTGGTATTTATACGGACGGCATCGTCAGAACAGAGTCCCCCGAGGAAAGGAGCTCTCCAGTGCACTCGGTGAGTACCCAAACCGGACGCACGCTTGCATCGGGGCTCTGGCAGGGCGAGGAGGGAAACTGCTGGAATGGCTAAAAAGAGGTGGATCGGACCACGTTGCAGCGAAGGCAGCCTTGGACTGCCCCTGCCTTCTCGCTCCTTGCATGGCCTCTTCGGGAACTCAAATAACATCTGGACTGAGAAACCATTGCATGATTTGCCTTGTTTATCTCCTCTCGCTTTCAGTGACCCCAGCGGGAAATCTGGGGCTGTAGAGCCCTAAGCTCTGTGACTTCACTGAAGCACCAAGAGCCTGGCTCTCTTTTGGTTTTTGTGAATGGGTGTCTCTCACATTAGTGGCAAGAAGAGCAAGAAATCCCTGCAAGTATTACTGCAGACAAATGCAAGGACTCTGTGCCTTGCAGAGCCGGCAAACCTTCTGGTAAACAGAGGCTGCAAAGGGAATCTGTCTGTCAGATCACATGCACCAGGCAAAACTCTGGAACACCATAGTTGGGAAATGCTTTAAGGGAAAGTGGAAAGAGATTTCAATGACTGTTCCTGTGGCTGTCAAATCACTGGAGTTGGGCTGTCTCTGTGTTATTGGCTAGTTGGGATTCTCCTTCCCTCTAAAGTCTTGATTCAACCTAGTCGTCTTTTGAGTGCTGGCTGCAATGGAATCGGCTGTACTGACGATCTGAGCGTTTCATTTTTCTGAACACGACCAAAGCAGCACGTTGTGTTCAGATCTCGGGGAAAAATGTGGGGAGTGGCCTTTTTTTTTCCCTTTGGAAGCCAGGGGCTGGAAAGCTTATTTCCATTTTTGGGAAAAGCATGCTCTGGACTGCATGTTTCTGTTTACTCTCAGAAGAGTAAGGCATTCTGGACTGGAGAGGCACTCCACTCTCACTCTGGTTCATGCTGTCTGCTGTCTGGATGGGTAGAAAGGTCAGAGGCTGTGTTGGAAGAGAGATTCAGGATTATTCCAGATTAGGGATTATTCCAGATTAGGGACATGATTGAGACATACAAAATTATGCATGGAAGGGATAGAGTTGATAAAGGGATGTTCTTTTCCCTCTCTCAAAACACCAGAACCAGGGGGCATCCGCTAAAACTGAGGGTTGGGAGAGTTAAAACAGATAAAAGGAAGCACTTTTTAACCCAGTGGGTAGTTAATCTGTGGAACTCTTTGCCACAGGAGGTGGTGATGGCATCTGGTCTAGATGCCTTTAAGAGGGGATTGGACAGATTTCTGGAAGAAAAGTCCATTGTGGGCTATAGGCAATGATGGGTTGTAACCTCCTTACATTAGTAGTAGGCTACTTCAGAGTACTGGGTGCAAGGGAGTGGCAACAGGATCCAAGCATCTTGTTGTCTCATGCCTCCCTGGGGCACCTGGTGGGACGCTGTGAGATACGGGAAGCTGGACTAGATGGGCCTTTGGCCTGATCCAGTGGGGCTCTTCTTATGTTCTTAGGGTTAGGCCCGAGAATAATCTCAAGAAGCCAGTTCAGAATTCTGAGCATGCCACACCTCTGTCCCTTCATTAAAACAGGGCTTAATTTTAGAAAACTGGACCCTCGGGCTCATGACTGTCTGGAAGCCCCGGCTTCCAGGTTGAGAAGCCCTGTCTTTAATGTATGAAAAATCACAGTAGTAACTCAGGGTTTAAGGGAATGCGCTCTTTACCTGCTCAAGGGCAATCTCATCTTGTCTTATTTGATATATGCCGAGGTGCTGGGAAGAGGTCCTGGGGTGGAGCTTTGGCAAGCCCCAGCAAAAGAAAAAATCTTGTGTTCAAGCTGACAGGTTTCCACTAGGCCAGCGATGGTGAACCTATGACACGCGTGTCAAAGCTGACACGCCACAACGTTTGGGGTGACACGCCAGCATTCACCAGTGCCTGACAAAAACTGAGTTGGTTTTACTCGTTTTTCATTTTTGTAATTATTTGATGTTTCTTTATATAATACATAGCATCACACATGATTAGACTGTACTTTTTGTTTAAATAAATGAATATAAAGAATTGTTTCTCTCTTGTGTGTGTGTGTGTGGGGGGGGGGGTTGACACACCAGCAGAGTCAAGTTAAGCATTTTCCTAAGTTTTGACATGCCGAGCCCAAAAGGTTCGCCATCACTGCACTAGGCTCTCACCTAAACTGAGTTACCCTCTTGCCTGCAGATGACAGTCTATGGATTATTGGGTCTTTAGAGATGGTTTTATTTACACCATTCCCCAAAAGTCCAAGATTTAATTCTGAGTTAGATTGAAATTGGGATGTTT
The DNA here is from genome assembly GCA_029204185.1 of Lerista edwardsae. Taxonomy (NCBI): domain Eukaryota; kingdom Metazoa; phylum Chordata; class Lepidosauria; order Squamata; family Scincidae; genus Lerista; species Lerista edwardsae. The sequence continues at coordinate 725,212 of JAJKFI010000160.1, read as the reverse complement.
TCCTGACTGATGCAGCATATGTAGAGGTGTTTGTTTTGGGTGAGTCAGGTAGGATTGCAGCCTAGATCTTACTGAACACAATGGGTTTACTTTGAGTAAAATAAAGAACACTGTTTTCAAACAGTTCTAGGCATTTGAAAAACAGCAGCTCCCAGCAGCGGCCAGTGTTTCATCTGATTTTGCCTGTTGAGCCATTTTCTGAGCGTGTTGGGTGGATATGACACAAATGGAAGGAGCCCACTTTGTGGGAGAGGGACCCTGAATGATATCTTACTCCTGGCAGAGTACCACATTGGCCAGGATTGAGACTGGAAATGTGCAAAGATGTCAGAGCTTTGGACCTTGAGGAGAAACAGTGCCTGCTTGTATAGTTCCTTGCAGGAACAACTCACCCACTGCCACGCAGCAAGTAGATAGATCCCAGAAGAAGTTCACAAGCAGGCACGAACCCTGTGGCCTGTCTTCAGTGTTGGGTACTGAAAATAAAATAAATAAAAAAATGTGGTTTTTTACCAAGCAGGTAATTAGTCTGTGGAACTCCTTGCTACAGGAGGCAGTCATGGTGTCTGGCCTGGATGCCTTTAAAAGTGGATTGGACAGATTTCTGCAGGAAAAGTCAATCGCAGGCTACAGGCCATGATGTGTGTGTGCAACCTCCTGGTTCAAGAAGGAGGTTGTCTCTGTATGCCAAGGCAGAAGGGAGTGGCAACAGGATGTAGGTCTCTTGTGGTCTTGTGTGCTTCCTGAGGCATCTGGTGGGCCACTGTGAGATCCAGGAAGCTGGACTAGATGGGCCCCTTTGGCCTGATCCAAAGGGGCTCTTCTTAGGTTCTTACTGAAAAAAGCAGACGACTGCCACACAGAGGAGTTCTGTATCTGGATGGTGATTTGTTTGTGTTGCTGGCCTAACTGTGCTGGCCTAACTCTAGATTAGGATTGCGCCCTGGAGTAGATTACTCTGGCGCCTTCCCCCTTTGGCACGGGGCCAATTGGGAGCATATAAGAACATAAGAAGAGCCCTGCTGGATCAGACCAAAGGCCCATCTAGTCCAGCTTCTCACAGTGGCCCCACCAGGTGCCCCAGGGAGGCATGAGACAACAAGATGCTTGCATCCTGTTGCCACTCTCTTGCACCCGGTACTCTGAAGTAGCCTACTACTAATGTAAGGGGGTTGCACAATCCATCATTACCTATAGCCCATGATGGACTTTTCTTCCAGAAAGCCATCCAATCCCTTCTTAAAGGCATCTAGACCAGATGCCATCACCACATCCTGTGGCAAAGAGTTCCTATGGGTTCAATTGACAGAAGTGGGCCTCCTCCTGCCGGAACTTGCTCCTTCCCAGGCTTAACTGGCAAAGGATTGCTCTGCGCTGACCTTGGTGCTGCAGAGGTAACTGTCCTGTGCTCCTGATCGCCTTGCCTCTCCCAGGTCCCCTGCGCCTCACTGCCTCAGCTCTCAGCCATGTGTGAAGAGGAGACCACCGCCCTCGTTTGCGACAATGGGTCCGGGCTCTGCAAGGCTGGCTTTGCGGGAGACGACGCTCCCCGGGCCGTCTTCCCGTCCATCGTGGGCCGTCCGCGTCACCAGGTTTGTGGATCGACATTCACCCTCCCCCCCCCCGTCCCGGGAATGCTCTCCGAATAAAAGTGTTGGGTGTGCACATCCCTGGGTGAGGCTGCTCTGCCCCAAGCCCGCAGGAGGCCTTCTGAAGGTCCTGCTAGGGCAAGCCTAATTTGACAGGGTGCTGCAGTTATCCTTTTGCCCAGAGCCACACCTGGAAGGAGCTGGATTTGATGATCCAAGAGAGCATTCGTTGAGCATGTTGGTCACTGGCTGCTGTAGCTGCTTAGGGTTCCGGTGAGAAATCAGAGCTCAAGGGAATGACTCTGTCATGGGCTGTAGGATTGGCAGCTACTGCAGGATTGGCAGCTACTCTGTCATGGGTTGCAGGATTGGCCCAGCACAAAATGGACCAGATTCTGAAAACTGACAGTGAAGGAGGAGGAGGAGGGAAATAGGCATCAGGTTCGGAGGAGGCATCTGCCCTCTCTCTTCTGCCGGCTGGGAGTGAGGGGGGGAGCTGACTGGTATTTCTCTTCTTGGTTCTATAGGGTGTGATGGTGGGGATGGGCCAGAAAGACAGCTACGTGGGGGATGAGGCCCAGAGCAAGAGAGGAATCCTGACCCTCAAGTACCCCATTGAGCACGGCATCATCACCAACTGGGACGACATGGAGAAGGTGCAGATGCTTGCAATGCAGTAGGAGATGAGAGGACTCTTCCAATTTTTTTCTAGTCATTTTTCTCTTGCTGGAATTCAGATCCTTGGCAATGGTTATATGAATGGCAAGTACAGGTGTGCCCCAGTATCCACTAATTCGGTATCCACAGTTTCAGTTATCCATGGATACCGTGGATACTGGGATGCCTATGAAAAAGATAGGGGGACATTAAACAAATCTCTTTTTTTACCTTGTTGTGGCAAAACCACTCATGTTCACATGAGTGAACCACCACTTTAAAAAGACAAGTATCCACGGTTTCAGATATCCACGATGGGGTCCAGAACGGGATGCCAGTGGATACTGGGGCATGTGTGTACTCAGTTATCTTGCTAGATTCCCCTGACTTTTTCCACAGCATTTTTTTTTTAAATCTCAGAAGTGTTGCAGGGTCTAACTTACTTCTGTAATGATTTTTTGCCCTTTCAAGCAAAGGTGAATTTTTGCCTAGCCTGGAAGAACCTAAAATAACAATGAAATGAAATTGTCTCTTAGGGCATAATCCTAACCTAGACTTAGGGCAGCACAGTTAGGCCAGAAAAGTTTTGCTGGCACAGGAGCTACTGTAAAGCGCGTTCGGACCACTCTCAGAGTCAAGGAGGATGGTGCACGTCCGAATGCTGGCCTCTCTGACTCCGAGAGCGGTCCAAACATACTTTATGGTGTCCCTTGTGCTGGCTAAACTTTGCTTTATTTACCTGATATTTACCTCAGAATTTTACCTCAGAAATTTACCTCAGAATGCCAGATACAAGGGAGTGGCATTTGGACCACTCTCAGAGTCAGGGAGGATGGCGCACGTCTGTGTGCTGGCCTCCCTGACTCCGAGAGTGGTCCAAACATACTTGACAGTGGCCCTTGTGCAGGCCCAACTTTGTTGGCCTAACTGTGCCGGCCTAACTCCAGTTTAGGATTGTGTCCTTAAATATATGTGGTGTCTCTGTGGCTCTGTCAGCTGGGCATGATAGACTAAGCCCAAAGACGTGGACGGTGGGTTTTCTCAGTCTCCAACCCAGGCTACCTCTGTCACGCCAACAGTGGCATAGCTAACCAGAAGCACAACATTTTTAAAACCCTCCCAGGGAATTAACAGTACCCCCCAGGGATGTCTGGGAGGTGGTCTGATGCGTGGGGGGCTGGATCTGCCAGGGGTGAGTTGGCACCCCCTCGAGGTGTGGTACCCAGAGCAATGCTTCCGCCTGCCCCCTTAGCTATGCCACTGCACACCAAGGCAGTTGGGGGGAAGACCTGCCTGCCTCATGGTTGACTCTTACCAGCTCTCATTATCTGTTTTGTCCAGATCTGGCACCACTCTTTCTACAACGAGTTGCGAGTGGCTCCTGAAGAACACCCCACGCTACTCACAGAGGCACCCCTGAACCCCAAGGCAAACCGGGAAAAGATGACCCAGGTGAGCCCTCTGCCCTGGCAGCAACAGAGTGCTGATGCTGGGGCGGGGGGAGGAGGACGAGGAGCAAAAGGAATCTGTTCAGGCCTGCTGTTGATGCAGAAGCTCCACTCAAGCAACACTGTCTTTAGGGGCAGCCAGTGAAACTGAGGGTGCAATACTAGCCCGGAGTTAGGCCGGCCTAGTTAGGCCAGGCAAGTTAGGCCAGCGCAAGGGCCACCATGAAGCATGTTTGGACCACTGTCGGAGTCAGGGAGGATGGCGCCCGTCTGTGTGCTGGCCTCTCTGACCCCAAGAGTGGTTCAAGCATCCTTTACGGTGTCCCTTGTGCCAGCCAAACTTTGCTGGCCTAACTGTGTGGGCCTAACTCCAGGTTAGGATTGCACTCCAAGTCATAGGCCACATAGGTGTGCTGGGGCAGCTATGTGAGAACCTTGCTGGGAACTCCACAGGTCAAAAGGCAGCACAGTAGGAGGAGTCTGGTCTAGCCATCACCATGACCAGACACGTTGTGCAGCATGCTTCAGGTGTGACCTGCACATAGGAGGAAGAGTGCGTAGGGACAGCCTTAGGCTTCATGTCAAGGCAGGGCCGGCCTTAGGAGCTGCAGGGCCCAATTGGAAACATTTTTGCAGGGCCCTCAGGTTCGCAGCCCAGGTCTGTAGAATCTTACAGATCTAAATAAAGTGTAAAGTAAAAGACAAACTGTAGGGGGCAGTGCTCATCTCTGTTTCTAAGCCAAACAGCTTGTGTTTGTCCAAGCTTCTGTGGTCACGTGGCCAGCATGTCTATACGCCAAGGTGCACGGAATGCCGTTACCTTCCCACCGAAGTGGTGGAAAAGTCCATCACCTATTTATCTACTCGCATTTTTCTGTGCTTTCGAACTGCTAGGTTGGCAGGAGCTGGGACAAGCAATGAGAGCTCACTCCGTTGCGTGGTCTTGAACTCCCAACCTTCCGGTCAACAAGCTCAGCAACAGTGGTTTAACCCACAGCACCACCACATCCCTTAAATAAAATGTATGATAGACTTTATCTCTCTGTGTGTGTCTGGTGGAATGGAAAGCAATCAAAAAGTGTGCTTTAAATGTGCATGTGACTTGATGGACCAAATGGATTGAAGCACATTTGTAAAATTGTAGCTACAGAAGCCTACAAGAAAACAAACAAAATGTGTAGATTACGTTTGAAAAGTAAATAGCTACAAAACCGTCTTGTTTTAGTGACTCTGAAATGATTTAGGGGGCAGTCCTAATCTGGAGTTAGGCTGGCAGAGTTAGGCCTGCAAAGTTTGGCTGGCACAAGGGCCAAGGTAAAGCATGTTTGGACCACTCTCGGAATCAGGAAGGATGGTGCACGTCTGTGTGCTGGCCTCTCTGGCTCCAAGAGTGGTCCAAACATACTTTACTGTGTCCCTTGTGCCAGCCAAACTGGCACAATTGTGCCAGCCTAACTCTGGGGTAGGCTTGCGCTCTCAGTAAAAATATTCATTTGTTGTGTGTATTTGACAAAAATATTTTATCCTAGCTCCTTGTCCCTTAGGCATGGGGCTCAATTGGCTTAAAGCTGGCCCTTTTTCGAGAGGTAGATTTGGGATCATATTCAGGGCAGCAGAGTTCAGTGCCATATCCAATGCTGGGTTGGGGGAGGCTGGAGCCTCCCACGGCAAGGGAGTGTGCGCTCCCTTACCGTAGGGGAGGCTCCAGCCTCCCCTATGTGCTCCTCGGATCTGCGCTCACTAAACAGCGGGTGCAAATCTGAGGAGACCACACGGCCCAAATTGGGGCATCCCAAGTCTGCCCAGGTCCCGAGCAGCGTTAGCTTCAGAGTTGGAGCACCGACGTGGGGGTGCTGCTCGGTGCCCGCGCGCCGGCACTCCGACCCTTGCAGCGATGCTATGACATCACATCAGCGCAAGGGGCACGCTAGGATTGTGCTGTGAGACAGAGGAAGCTGGCCCCTCAGGAAAAAGCCACGAGGAAGTTCTCCTGCACAAGATCCATGGAGAAAGCAAGTGCTGTGCAAGAACACCACCTTGCGGGCACAGAAGAACATCCCTGGAGATGGTGCCCTGTTGATGCAATCAGTGGGAAAAGGTTGCAATTGGTGTTTTCTGCTTCAGGCATCAAAAGGTCTTGTGAATGGGTGTTGTCAGAGGAGGGGGCTAAGTACAGACCATGCTCTGGAGAGGGAGGGTTTCTGCAGGCTTCTCCATCTGGACTGCTGTTTATTTTCATCCTTTCCCCCCTCTTAGATTATGTTTGAAACCTTTAACGTCCCTGCCATGTATGTCGCAATCCAAGCTGTCCTGTCCCTTTATGCATCTGGCCGGACCACAGGTGAGAACTTGGCTTTTCTTTTTGGAGTTGTGAAGCCCCAGCAGGTCTGTCCAGGATTTCCGTCCTCTAGAGAACATCCGGATCCCTACAGCCAGGGACAAAGACGTACTGGAGCTATTACGGGGAAAAAGGGATGAAAGTCTCCCTCTGCCCATAGACTGCTTATATACCCCATTTCACTTAAAAATATTCTCAGAGTGCTTTACAAAGCAAGATAAATGAGAAGTTGCTTCTCTATCCCAAAACGGCACAGAGCTCCAAAGCTAAAATAGCCACTCTGAATTAGTTCTCCGCATAGCCCTCTTGTGGGACACTGACGGCGCAATCCTAACCTGGAGTTAGGCCGGCACAGTTAGGCCAGCAAAGTTTGTCCAGGACAGGGGACACCATGAAGTGCGTTTGGACCCCTCTTGGAATCAGGGAGACCAGCACACAGACGTGCGCCACCCTCCCTGCTTCCGAGAGTGGTCCAAACGCGCTTGACGGTGGCCCTTGTGCTGGGCAAACTTCACTGCTCAATTGTGCTGGTGTAACTCCAGGTTAGGATTGTGCCCTGGGACCAGTGGTGTCATCTAAATGATTTAACAACAGGTACTCACTTTTGATTGGCATGTGTCGGGACCCGCCCACTGGAAGTGATGTCATAAGCCGGAAGTGATGTCATGGCAGGAAGTGACATGAAAAAAGCCCTTTTTGAGGCCTCAGATAATTTTAAACTGACCCAACAGTTGCAACAGTATTCCACAGCACCCCCAGAACATGTTAAGGAGGACTGGCATCATGTTAAAGTGACCCAACAGTTCCAAAAGTATTCGAGAGCAACCCCTGAGCGGCTCATTTTTCAGTGGCAAGGCTCCGCTTGCTGCCTGCCTGCCTGCCTGGCTCTGAGAACACGCAGGCAACTCAAACATGCAGGAAATTCAAACGTTGCAGGGGGCGGAGTCGATGAGTGGGCAGGTGAATGGGCAGGGCCAGCCGTAATCCTAGGAACCGGTACTCGCGTACCCCTGCGTACCCCCTGCATGACATCACTGCCTGGGACACAGTTGTCCAGGATGCAATGGTCCTGTCACTCACTGACTGTGCCCCCCTCTTGATAAAAGGACTTCTTGGCCCAGTGCACAGAGGGGTGTCTTGCTCTCCACATGGATTCTGCCGGAATCCTTGTCCCGGACTAAGATTTAGTCAAGAGGGTTAATGCCTCCTTAAGATAAGAGCTGAAGATCTAAAGGTCGCCAGTTCGGGACTACCGGAAGTCTCTGTGAGCGGCAGACCTTGTGAATTGCGACTGATTAACAGCTGAGATGTCTCCGGCTGCCTTGTGAGAGGGGGAGTTGTGCCAAGTCAGCCGCTTCTCTGGTGGGAGCAGGGAAGCCGCTTATCGGCCAGCAGAAGACAAACAGGTGGCCAGAAAGAAGATTAAATCCAGAAAGATCCATCTGTGTGTGATCATCTTCTTGGAAGATAGAACGTTTCTGTAAAAATTGTAAAAACCTTCGGGTTTCTGAATAAAGTCTGCCTATGTTAACCGCCTTGAGTTATAGTCATTAGAGAAATCTGGTGACCTAAGAAAGGTGGTATATAAATACAAGTATTTATTATTATTATTATTATTATTATTATTATTA
>JAJKFI010000160.1:682054-717539 GCA_029204185.1 Lerista edwardsae | reverse complement strand
ATTGGGCAAGAGGCACTTTTTCAAGTGGTGTTCCTCTCATATTTAGCAGTGGGAGACTAACTAACCCTCTTCATCCCAGCACAGTGTCTTTTCTAGCTGTTGTTGATCTGCATTTTTTTCAGATTGTGAGCTCTTTTGAGACAGGGAGCCATTTAACTTTATTGTTATCATTTGCCTGGAAACTGCTTTGGGAACTTTGTGTCGAAAAGTGGTATACAAATACTGTTGATTGATTGATGGCTGTTTTGCAGATTTCATGATTTGCCAAGCAGAAAGCGGTGTGATGTGTTTTTATTCCAAGTTCTCACTTTTACTCATTTCAAGGGCTTTCAAAGTATACTAGGTCAGTGATATAGTGTCAGCAGGCGATGCAGCCACAGTATTATTTCTAATTGGAAAAGTCGTCTGTTTTGATTTCTGGAAAGTATCTTAAAACACCAAAATGCAGTGTATTGCTTTTTTTAAAAAAAAATTTGTATATTTTAACGCCAAAAACATGAATTTTTGACTGGCCCCTTCACCTCTAGCCATTTCAGATCAAACATCAAAAACCAAGAGGGTTTTTCTCTGTCTCATTCCCTGGATGTTTTCCAAGGAAGTCAATTCACACACTGATGATTGAGTGACCCCAAGTGCCTCCCCTGCATTTGCTTGTGTGAAGCAGCCTGCCGAAGGCTTTCTTTTGTTTGTCCCTGGCTTGGAGTCTTCAGGGATGGGGCAGTGGCTACAGAGGCAGCCCCCCCCCCGGCCATAGCCCATGAGAGTCCTGGGGAGCTGGGCTGGCTGGCGTGCTGCGCAGACAGATGCCTCCACCCTCCATTGTCTTGCGGCTGTTGTTTGGAGCACGTCCTTGCGCCGCTCCTGTGCGTTTTGGCGGGGCTTGGCTTGCCCAGGAAAGGCTTCCCGGTGAAGCGTTCCCCACGGGACGCTCGCAAAATGGCTCGCCGTGCTTGGATCCTCGCCCGTCTCAGTTTCCGCCGGCCCTCCCCGGCAGCCTCTCGGCTTTGCTAGGGTGCAGGATCCAAACCGGCTGGTGCAGTCCCAGCTGATTACCCTGTTTAAATTTCTTTTTGTTTTCTTTTGGGGAGTTGGCAGGAATTCTCTTTGGCTCCTGCAGACACTCGGAGCCTGCCGAGGCAGCTTCCAGGGAGCACCCTTCTCGGCTCTTGCCCGTCCCTCTTCCACAACCCACTATTTGTATTGGCCTGAATGGGGGGAGGGGGAAGGGCAGCAGGAAAATAAGTGAGCCATTAACAGACTTGCTGCTCTTGATGGCAACCATGTGTGGAAACCATGTGTGGCTTGGATCTTTCACTCAAGCCTTTTGGCTCCTCACTCCAAGTGGGGTGCTCTAAGAATAGGGGGGGGCTGTTCTTTGCAAGGCAGGGCCCCTGGGCTAGAGAGGGGCACGGTCGTCTCGAAAGGTGGCTTCAGAGAGAGCGAGAGCGAGAGCGCGCTGTCTGTGTAGGGCATGTGCCCTCTTGCCCCAGCCCTCCCATGAAAACAGGTTTTGCAAGACTGTGTGGTTCCTTGACGCTGCTGCTTGCACCCCTCGCTCACCTAGCCCAGCACTCTCTGCTTCCACCAGCAGCGGACCTTCCGGGTCTTGGGATGTGAGCGACGTCCCTTCCTCACCACCTGTTCCCCAGTCTTGGTGGTGCTTCCAGGGATTGAACCTGGGACCTTTGCTATGCACAGCACCTCCTGAAGGCCTCTCCCCTGCAAAACCTGTTCGACTAGTAGTGGCACCCGGAGGGGTGTGTGTGTGTGTATCCACACCCACACCCTGGAAAGCAAAGCCACTCTCTCCAACCACCATCCATTTTCTCAGATTCTCCGCTTGCAGCTGTGTGATCATTGGGGTGGCCAAAAAAAAAAAAAAAAAAAGGAGCTGTTAAATGTGACGTTTCAATCTCTCTTTCTGCTCTCCTTTTTGGATGGGGCAGTTGAATTTTCCATGCAGTGCCTTTTGTAACCGACTTCCAACCACTCGGCTTTCAGCGCTTGGCTCTTCCAGCCTGTTTTCAAGTATAGCTACACTACAGGTTTTGTCCACGTGTGGTCTGCTTCTGTCTGATTGCATCCCAACCTTCCACAACCTTCTTAATGCTTGTTTGTCTCCTCTGTTTGTTTAGGCTTCACACAGCTTTGCTGTACTACAGCAGGCCCTTGTTATCTGCAAAGGGTCTGTTCCCGGAACCCCCCTGGAAAAGGGAGGCTGCCGATGTTGAAATCTGTGGTTTTCGCCCTCCCAACCCAACTGGAACTGTGCTCTGCTTGGGTCTGGATTGCTTTCTGAGGCCTGCAGAGGCTACACATACTTGCACACAGCCTCTGCGGGCCTCAAAATGCCAATCAATCAATCAATCAATCAATCAATTATTTACGGTATATACCACTTTTCAACACAAAGTTCACAAAATGCTTTACAGGCTAATAATAAATAAATAAATAAATAAATAAATAAATAAATAAATAAAATATAGTTAAATGGCTCCCTATCCCAAAAGGGCTCACAATCTAAAAAATGCAGACCACCACCAGCAACAGCCATTAGAAAAGACACTGCGCAGAGGTGAAGAGGAAAATTACTCTCCCCCTGATAAATATAAGAGGAGCACCACTTGAAAAAGTGCCTCTTGCCCAGTTAGTAGGGGAAACAGTTCTGGGCGGCTCTTTGAGGCCTGCAGAGGCCTCTGTGGGCCTCAGAAAGCCCTCTGGACCTGACCAGAGTAGAGCTGGGTGGGTGCTGGTTCGGCACCCCATGGATAATGAAATATGCAGATGCTGAACCCGTGGATCACACAGGGCCCCCCTGTACCTAGTTATTTAGCCAAAATAAGTTTGCAAGCAAGATGCGGCTATGCATTGACATTCATCTGTTTTTTACTTTCATCCACGCTCTAGTCCAGCAGTCTCCAAACCAGAGGCTGCTGCGTCCCAGACACCCCCTCCCCACTCGGAGCGCCGCGCACCATTCCACTGCAGCACCGCCAAGCATGCAAGCAGATCTGGTGACAGGGGCGCTCTGGACAGTCGTGTCTGTCGCCCGGCGTCACAGCAAGCTGTGCAGCAGGGTGTCTGGGCAGACGCGACTGCCCAGAGCGTTCCTGCCATCAGATCTGCTTGCAGACTCGGCGCTGTCACCGCGGAACAGTTAACGGTGCTCATAGGGGTTGAGTCACCAGCTGTACCTCCAACTCCTGCAGCGTTTTGCGCCAATCAAAATGTGCAGCGTATGTCAAAGGCCTCACAATACATCTTTGTTCGGCATTTCTCTGGCCAATGCCGAGTGCTTCTTGACCTCCATCCTGGGGATCTTCCCAACAGTCCCGCGAGTCCTCTCAACATCACGAAGCGCCACATTGCAGCTGAGTCTGAATTTGGGGTCGCAGGTTAGAAAGCTACCAAGTGAGAGCTTTGGAGCGGGACTTCTTGGTTCGCTTCTTGCAGGGCTCTGTGAAAAATTGTAGAAGGAAGAGGAAGATTTCTCTCTGGCGGTGTGCATTTTTGCAGCATGCCTGCAGGGAAAAGCAACGTGGAAACGCAATTGCGCTTTTAGAGAGAGAGAGACTGGAAAGCAGAGAGGCCGCAGTTCACCCAGCTGCTCCTGCTGGTGACATTCTGTGTGCGCACCAGGTGTGTTGCTTGGAAGCCACAATGCTTCATTTATGGAAAGGCAGAACGCTGGGATAAAGTTCGGTATCTTTGCCTGAAGTTTCCTAACTGACGTTTTCGAAGTGTTCTACTTTTCCCCCCATTCACGTCAGGTATACATAAATGTATTCTATGCATACAAGGATTTTGGCTCAATACAAGGGCTCATAAGCATATCTGAGCCCAATCCTGCCTGCCCATCTTCCACCATGCAGCGACAACAAGGAGCGCATGCTGCATGCAGTGATGCTGGGGGAGCAGCCAGATGGCTGTTTGTTTGGTGCAAACAACTTCTCCAGCCGGCAGCAGACCCAGGTCTTGGAACACACACTGAGCTGCTTCTCCCATTAAGCTACTGTTGGCTTGGAGGATCTTGGATCTCTGCACGCTCAGATGGGGTGCAGAGAACACAGCCAACTCCTCTTACATTGTGCAAGAAGTCATTTCATGTCATGTGGTTAGTTGTCCTGGCCTTGCTTTTGTCTCAGGACACAGATCAAGCTGCCTTTGGGAGTGAGTTGAAGGCCAGGAGACAAGTCCCGGAAGATACGTGCTCAGCCACTTCTGTCTCCTCTTGGGAAGGTTGGGGTTGCCATCTCTCAGTTCACCGGAGTGCCTCACAGCACAATCCTATACCCCCTTAGCGTCGGTGCTGTGCTCTTGTGCCGGCCGAACGCTGTTGCAAACGTGCCGTAAAGCGCGTCGGCGCTATGGCGCTCGGCTGGCGCAAGCGGCAGTGCCAGCTTTCGGGCACTGGTGCGACCGTCGGCAGCGCCGGCCGTGCGCTGGTCAAGCGCTGGCGTCGCTCGGTCAACGCAGGGCCTCCACGAGGGCTTTCCAGAGGCGTTCTGGGGGCATAACTGGGCGGCACAGTGGGAGGAGAAGGGGGTTGTGACGCGGTTGTGACGCCGGACAGCCTTAGTGCCATATCCTAATGCTGGTTCCCGGCCAGGGCGGCCCCGATTTGGGCCGCTCCCATGCACATTTCTCTGCGCCTGCTATTTTGCCGGCATAGATCCAAGCAGGCCCATAGGGGTGACTGGGGCTTACGCGGGTGCAAGGGGAAAACCTCCCTTGTCCTTGCACATTGCTGCTGCTGCCTCCAAATGGGCCTTGGAAGATGGCCCGGCTATGTTGGCCTTAGTAGGCCGGCATAAGGCAGGATTGCGCTCTCAACGCGTGTCTTATGCAAATTGCGTGCCAATGAAGTAAATCAACCGAATTCATTGGGGCAGTTTCTACCGATGGCTTCGTCTCGGCTCCTGGCCCTGCCACAAAACATGGGGGAGCTGGAAAAGGTCTTGGCTCTTTGCTGGTGTCATGAAGGCACAACATGGGAGTTTTGCAGCACCACAGAGCTGGCCAGCAGAAGAGAGCTGGCCAGCGGCTGAGTCCTGCTGTGCCAGCAATACCTGGCTTTGTGCGTTCGCTGTCATTTTATTTGGAAAGAGCTATTCCAAGAGTGCAGAAGAGCACCCTGGTTCCTTCCCCGCAAGTCTTGAACCCACGACGGTAGCACGCTTGCAACGTTTAACCTTGGGAGATGCAGTCTGTTCGTGTGTCCACGCCAACCATCCCAATTGGCTAGGGCCAGTCCCTGTTCTCCGGCCCCCATCTCTGGGAAATCACTGCCCTTGTTCTTACCTCCTCTTGGGGCTGCCCCCTTTCAGTGTTATTTGTGGGATGTGCCTGAATTGTCGCCCTTTCAGGGGCCAGCTCTCCTCCCAGGGTCTCTAGGGGTTTAACTTCTGAATGGGAGCCCGGAAGCCTCTGCTCTCGAATTGCATACCCAGGCAAGGGCCTTCAGGTGTTGTTGTTGTTGTTGTTGTTGTTGTTCAGTTGCTAAGTTGTGTCCGACTCTTCGCGACCCCCTGGACCACAGCACGCCAGGCCTCCCTGTCCTCCACGAGCTTCCTGAGTTCGCCCAATTTCGCTTCAGTGACACTATCTAACCATCTCATCCTCTGCCGCCCCCTTCTCCTTTGGCCTTCCATCTTTCCCAGCATGAGGGTCTTTTCTCAAGAGTCCTCTCTTCTCATCAGGTGGCCAAAGTATTTGAGCTTCAGCTTCAGGATTTGTCCTTCCAAGGAGCAGTCAGGCTTGACTTCCTGGAGGATTGCCCGATTGGATCTCCTTGCAGTCCAGGGGACTCTCAAGAGTCTTCTCCAACAGCATAATTCAAAAGCATCTATTCTTCGGCGCTCTGCCTTTCTTATGGTCCAGCTCTCACAGCCATACATTGCTACCGGGAAAACCATCGCTTTGACTATGCGAACCTTTGTTGGCAGGGTGATGTCTCGGCTTTTTATTAAGTTGTCTAGGTTCGCCATAGCTTTCCTCCCAAGAAGTAAACGTCTTTTAGGGCATGCATTTTGCTGTTTCTCAGGCTGGGAGCCTTCTTCAGAATCATTGGTCACACTTGGTAGGACCAATTACAGGTCGGCCCTCCTTATCCGCAAGGCTGGCCCAGTGGATTTGGCCCAGTGTGGGTCTGGAGGGCCTTGCTTACTGAGGGTCTTCCAGTTGTGTTGGGACGGAGACCTTCTGACATGCAGTGAGGCTGTGTGTGACCTCCCCACACCCCAGGAGATCTGCTGGATCCGTTAGTTCAGCAAAACCCAAAATTGCTTCTCGAAAGGCTCCCAGTAGGTGTGGGGAGGTTCTGCGCTGCTTCCTCACGCCTTGGAACACCTCAGGATACAACCACAAAGCACCAGGACATGTCCTCTGATGTCGCCAACCCACGGATTTGGTATTTGTGGGGGGTCCAGGAACAGATTCCCCCATGGATTCCAAGGGCCAACTGTATGGTTTTCTGGTTTGGGAACGTGAGAAGAGCCCCACTGGATCAGGCCAAAGGCCCATCTAGACATGCTGGGTAGAGCGGACAGAGTTGCGCCTTCAGCAGTGCGTATGTGCATATCGGGGTGAGAGCTTGGGCAGCATCCTTTGGTGTGCAAACAAGAGTGTGTCACCCACTTGTGAAATGTGGAAGGTGGGGTTGTCTATACCCGGGCCTGTGTTTAAAGGTGCGTGTGCCTCACTTGAAATTAAGGTAAAGCGTGTTGCTGAAGGCGCCCCCAGTTACTGCAACGATCTGAACCCGGCACCCTTGTCATCCTTAAAACAGGGGGCCTGGCCCACACTGTATCCCCACACTAGTCTGAAAGCAGCCATTTGTCATGCGCACTGTTGCAGGTTGGAACCGTTTTGCCCCTTGCAGAGGCCAGTGCTCCAGCGCAGAGCAGGTTGAATTGCACATGGGGTGGGAAGCTGGGTTTTGGGGGCTCTGCCGCCTTCAGGAAAGGGGCACTCCCGGGAGCCACCAGGAAGGCATGCCTCTGCTGTCAGACCGCGAGTGGCACTGGCTGTGGCCTTTGACACTGACGGATAAGGGCAGCGCACGTGTTCCCTTGCACGGGCAACAGGTTGACTCTTGGGTGCAGCGCACAGTCCGGTTGGCGCCTGCTTGCACCCCGCGGGGGGGGGGGGAAGTGTGTCCTGGCAACGAATCCGTTTCCCTTGCCGGAGCGAGAACCGAGTTTGACGCTTCCCGCCAGCTGCGTCAGCCACGGAGTCTGGAGCCATGTGACCCCAGGCTTCGTGCCCCATGCGACGTGATTGGAGGTGTGCCTGTGTCGACGTCCAGGGCGGAGCAACTCCACAACACCGGAGCTTCCAAATGACATCCCGGGAAGTGTGTGTGTGTGGGGGGGGGGATGAATGAAGGCGAGGGAGGGAAATGGTGGCAGGTTCTTCGTATTCCTGCGCCGCTTCTGGGTCCGGTCGCGCGCTCACCTTGCAAAGAGCTTTTGATGCGCCGCTGGCCCCAGACGGTCCTGCTTGAGAGCGAGCGGGCAAGCGAGCGCCCGGGCCGTGCAGTCGGTGCCATGCCACTGCCTTCCTGTGGCAGTGCGCGCCGTCGCTGGTTCCTCCAGCAGAACGCTCTGGCGGGTCACCTGAGGCTGCTCCGTGGCAGCGTGCCCTCGGCCGGCGGAGCGCCTGCAAATCGCCCTCTGGGTTCAGGCGTGGGGGTTGTTTCCCCCCCACCCCTGTCTTTTGCGTGCCGTTGGGGAAGCGAATGGCTTTGGGGGAAAAATGGCTCTTCCTGAAGCCCTTTAAAAAGACGAAGGCCTTCCTCCTCCGAGCCTGCCGGGGTGTGGCTGCCCCCCCCTCCAAGGGGGGAAAGTGCCTTCCTGCAGCAGCTCAGTCCTCTCTGCAGTACTGCAGCCAGCCTGGAGATGTACGTGCAGTGTGCAGGAGGGATAATGGCCCCCACAGCTGTTCGGAGAGGGGAGGGGGAGGTCTGTGTAGGCTGAATAACGAGATCAGTGCACCTCCTCTGCGGTGGGTCCTCAGTTGTGGTGCCCGCGGCTTCCCTGGGACCCCTCCATGCCCCCCTCGCCTCCTGCTTCCCCGCGCTTGGTTTTTTCTGGGCGCCTTCTGCAAACGTAAGTGTTTCCCGGGGCGGGGGGCCGGGGCTTGGGGGGGGGGGGCGGAGGGAGGCTGCTCTCTCTCATTTGCCTGCCGTTTTCCAAGATGTCCGTCTCTTCCCCTCTTTGTGTGTGCCTGGTTTTGTGCCTGACGTGGAGCAGGCAGCCGAGCGAGCGAGGAGCTCCCTTTTGTGCTGGCTTCCCCCCGCCAAGCGGAGCTCCCCGACTGCAGTGTGCGAGAGGCACATGCCATCTTGCACAAACAGGATTTGCAGCACTGGGGCTGAGCTGGGGGGAAGGAAACTGGGGCACTGCTGTGGGAGGCAGAGCGCAGCACTTTGGAGGCGCTGAGGAACGGGAGCCTTTTTCCTGCCTCTGTCGGACGGTTGTTTTTGTTGTTGCTTGCTATGCAGCTTGTGAAATGCGGCACAGGGTCACTCCAAGCAGTTTTGGGGCAGGGAAGTCAGCAGAGGTCAATTCTCTGCCCAATGAGTGAAATGTGGCAAAAGTATGCGGGGGGGGGGAGCAGTGAAGAAAGACAAGAGGCATTTCGGTGCGGTTGAAGGTTAACCTGTCATAGTGTGTGTGTGTGTGTGTGTGTGTGTATTGTGTGCTTGCGTGTGTGCATGCATGTGCATTTCAAGTCTCGCATCCATGCAGTGGAGTTTTCCCACAATTACATTAAACCACAAATGGCCGCTAACTTTTTTGAAGTCGCTCAATTGTATTCGGAACCTTTGCCAAAATCCTCGAGGGGATTTTCCATTTTGGAAAACACCAGCAACTCTTGGGTCTTTCTGTGTTTATTTTGGAGGATATAAAGCTTTAACATTGGAGAGAAACGCTGTGTCTTTTTTTTGTTGTTTTCATTTCCCCCCCTTTTTGTATCGTTTTCCACTCTGGCTGACCGAGTCCTCTTTTTCCCCCCACATGGGAACAATGGCAAGGGGTGGAGGTGTTTTCTCATAAAAGAGGAGGGTGGTTTTGTCTTTGGATTATTGATTTCTCCTCATTTATTTTGACGAGGGAGGGCAGGCGCAATTGATCCTTGCGCTGGGATTGATGTCCCCTCCTGGTGGATCTTTGTCTGCAGAGGAGGCAAGGAAGGGAAGCCGAGGAAGGGTTTGTGCTGATGCTGGAGTTTTTGCAAGGGGGTGGGGGTGGGTGGGAGGGAGATGAATGCACAAAAGCCTCGGGTAGACGGGTAGACCCCGCTGCTGCGCTGCCAAGGAACAAAGGAGGGGATGACAACCACCACGAAGGTCCAAGCCTTCTGAAACAAATGGGCACATTTGATGAGAATTAGCATGCGGCATAAAATTTGCCAGCGAGCTCTAAAAGACGTTGTGTTTGTAATTAGCATTTTGGAAGGTGGCCAGTCCAAGTTAAATGGCAGTCCCTGGACTACGGAAACTCTCTCTTGCAGTTCTCGTCCCCCTCTCTTGCTTCAGTCTCAGCATGAGGAGGAGGAACTTAATTTTCCTGCTCAGAGAGTCTTTTCCAGATGAACTTGCACCCTGATCTGGCACCAGGACTGGTCCCAAACACGCACGGAACACCCTGTAGCCAGGGTTGCCTAGTCTTCCAGACCATGGGCTTCTTCTGCTTAGTGGGGAAATCCTTGCCTCGTGTACAGAGGGTTCCCCCACCATGGAATCCCCTGTGCGCATGGAAATCCTGGTGCGCGCTGAAGAGTCTCTCTCTGTGTGCGTCTCACAGGGACAGAAATGGAAGGCACCTCTGCAGACAGAACGTAAACTCAGGACGGCGCTGCTCTCTGCGACGCCGATGGGATAAGTCTTGACGTCGATGTCGCGGAGGGAGAATTTTGATCAGGCAGTGTCTTCGCGGAGGTCTGGAAAGTTGGGCTAACCTTGGTAGACACCAGTGTGCCTGGAGTGATCGCCGTCCTTGTCCTGTTCTGCAGGAGGCACACAGTGTGTCTAGGGCTCTACCTCCTGTCCGCCAGCGGGAGGTGTTTGCCACAGCTGAGATGGGCGCTCATCTTGAGGGGTGGTGGCAAACAAAGTTGGTTAGTTAGTACCAGTAGGCCTTTTCAGCACCTGTTCTCCGGTAGGGAAGTCAAGGCAGAGGGGCAATGACGATGGGGCAGAGGCTGCTTCACTGAGAGGGGATTTGAGAGCCGGGATGGTGTAGCAGTTTGGGTGTTGGACTTAGATCTGGGAGATCTTGGCTTAAATCCTTGCTCGGCCATGGAGCTTCCTGGATGACCTTGGGCCAGTCACCATCTCTTAGCCTCGCCTACCTTGCAGGGTTGTTGTGAGGACCAAAGGATAGGAGGAAGCATGTATGCCTCCCTGAGCTTTTTCGGAGGAAGGGCGGTACAAAAATGTGTGTGTGTGTGTGGGGGGAATTTAACCCGGGGCTCCCATGCTGCTGTTTGTCCTTGTATAGCACCGTTTATGTGTGTGGCGCTTAAAGGAATGAGAGGTCTCTGCCCTGAGGAGCTCCCAATCTAAAATGAGCCTGAAGGAGGCAGCTGAGACTGGGCAGTGGAGAAGAGACAAGGAGATGCTGAGGAAGGACACGAGTCTGTTTCATGCGCGCACGGGTGCCACGGAGTCGGTGGACCAAGGAGTTGGGCTTTGCGGGGTGGTGGTGGTGGTTAAACAGCCGCCATAAGCGGTGTGGGGTCCTGGAGACGTTCTGGGTATAAGGGACAGCCGGAGCCAGAGGGTGGAGGCTGTTGGAGGGAGCAGGAGGCCCTGCGGCAGCTGAGCCTGGTGGGGCTGGACGAGCAGACGGAGGTCCCGGGCAGGAATGCGCTGGGAGCAGAGCGATAAGTAGGGACAAAGTTCAAACGGAGTCGAGTAATCTCTCCGGTGTGCCGTGCCAGCTGACGTCTGCCTTGGCTGTTATCTCTCAGCGTTGGCCCGCCCGCCTTCTCCGCTCCCAGTGTTCTGTCGCCCTCTGGCACGGCCAAGAAACACAGTTGCAAAGAGGGGCTGCCCCTGCCCCTTGTTCTGGGCACGGAGGTCACCAGAAGGCTGATTCCCCACTCCTTGGAATGTGCTGCCCCTGAAGGACCCCTTTCCTTTCACTCGCAATACAAAATGACTTTCCTGTCCTTGGGGGGGGGTTGCTCCTGATGTGAGGACAAAGTTGACCCCCCCACCCCTGATACTGGAGGGGCAGGCCCTTATGGAGGGGCAGGGATTTTGCGGGTGCTATGATGCTGCCTCTGCCCAGTGGGGTTTTCCTATAGTGGGGCAAAACGCTACGTTCTGCAGGAGCCTGGGCTGCTGTGCCGCTCTCCTTCAGGCTCTCCTCCAGGGCCATTTGCAGCTTGGAGAACTGGCCGGGGAGGCTTTGCTCTCCGGGCAGCGAATGCCTCTGAAGGGAGGGGGAGGGGCTCCGGCTCCTGCCAAACGTAGTGTATTTTGCCCCGCTGTAGGAAGGTCACCGCCTCTGTCTCCTTCCCTGTCAAAAACTGACAGCAACTCAAATTTGTGACTCAAGCTGAAAGCTCCGCACAGCTCGCTGATGGGCCAACACTGCACGGAAACGTCTCCTGCTGTTGTAGATCTCGCTTGGGATCCATTGTGCTTCCCTAGAGATGCCCAGACGTTTCTCAGAGTGCATCACAAGGCCAGGGGACATCCGCTAAAACTGAGCGTCGGGAGAGTTAAAACAGATAAAAGGAAATACTTTTTTACCCAGCGGGTAAATAATCTGTGGAACTCCTTGCCACAGGAGGTGGTGAGGGCATCTGGCCTAGATGCCTTTAAAAGGGGATTGGACGGATTTCTGGAAGAAAAGTCCATCGTGGGCTATAGGCCATGATGGGTTGTGCAACCTCCTTACATTAGTAGGAGGCTACTTTAGAGTGCCGGGTGCAAGGGAGTGGCAACAGGATGCAAGCATCTTGTTGCCTTATGTGCTCCCTGAGGCATCTGGTGGGCCACTGGGAGGTACAGGAAGCTGGACTAGATGGGCCTCTGGCCTGATCCAGCGGGGCTCTTCTTATGTTCTTATTTGTGCCTTCTTGACCCACCATCTCGAAACCCCTCCAGTTTCCAAGATGGTGTCGTGGTTTGGGAGACGGACTCCAGACCTGGAAGAGCCAGGTTCAAATCCCCGCTGTGCCACGAAACGTCCTGGGCGACTTTGGGCCAGTCACGACCTCTCAGCCTCACCTGCCTCACAGGCGAGGAGGAATGTGTGGGCACCCCCCTGAGCTCCTTGGAAGAAGGGTGATATGAAAAAGAAAATGTCCTTACCGCGTTAGTTTTTCCGGTCCAGATTGGGATCTAAGCCACAGTTCCCTGCAGTAGCAACAAACAAAGGGGAGCAGCTGTCAGGCCACGCTGAGCAGGTGAGGGGCAGGTGGCCCCCCCTGTCGCTTTCCACCACTCCTCCGATTGCATGCGCACCAGAGAACATTCCTTCCATCGCCCCCCACCCCCACCCCGCTGTTAGCGAGCTGTTTAGCTGCCTCAATAGCTTTTGGTGAGAGGTCTCGCTAAAAGCTTTGGGGAAGTCCTGGCCTTCCATTATCAGCTGGAACAGACCTCACTGCATGTCCGTAACAAGCCAGGAGAAGAGCTCCCAGGGGGTGTCCCCGAGGAATTTGGCTCCTAGTGTTTTCATGCTGGCCCCGTGGAACCGGAAACAGTTTTCCAGCATTGGATGGCTTCCCTGCAATGTAGTCTTCACTTGGGGAAAAAAAAAACCACAATAGTTTTGCTTGTTGTCTTTTCCTTCCCTTTTTTTTTTTTTTTGGAGGGGAGGGGATGGGGAGTGCAGGGTCTCATGCCTGGCCTTTGAAGCCCCAGCCCTGGGGAGGGAGAGCGTCCTCCGGGCCCCAGTGACAAGCCTCCATCCCGATGAAACGGCTCTCAGATGTTTCTCAGCCATGTCTTTTGTGGACAGAATCGGCTGCTTGTGTGGTTGACACTGGAGTACAGTCTGAAATTCAGAGACCAAAGCCAGGACTCCCTGCCCTCCAGGCTCCCTGACAGCCCCGCCTGTTTATTAGCTAGTTCCGTGATTGGGGGCTGCAGGAAGTGTTTTGGGGCGGGGTAGCCTTTTTCCCTTGCAAAGCCAGTCCAGCCGCAGAAGCGGCCCACCTGGAAATGGCAGTGCTTCTAGGGGGTCCCAGTGAGACGGCAATAGGAGGCACAGGCTCAGGGAAGCAACTGGCCGTCACCAGATCTTGTGGCAGTGAGTTCCCCATGCTAATTCTGAAGGCAAATGGGTTTGGGAAGGATAGGTGATCCCATAGGTTCCTGGAGCTGGAGATACAGGCCACCTGTTCAGTTCCCTGAAGGACCACCAATCCTGTCCCCAAAGTGTCGTTTCATCTAGGCTGATGTGACTTCCTGCCTCATCCTTTGCATGGCCCACAGCAAGAGAGCTCTGCATAGTATTGTTCTGGTTTTGACCTACAATTCTTGATTCCTGAGCCCTCTGATTCTAGGACTTGGGGCGTGCCTTCTGGACCTCCTCACACCTGGCACCTGGGGCCCATTAGTTTTTAACACTCCCCCTCAGAAGGCCTTCAAAAGGCACTCCCGCTTTGTGCAAAGGAGCAGGGGGGCCTCTGGATCCACTGTCAGGGGGGTGGGTTTGCACTCCATCAAGGGTGGTCCCTGGGGCAATCGACTCCGCAGTCCCCACTTGGCTAATACTATTGGCGGTGAGAAGGGTGTTCCTCCAAAGAACAGAGCCTTTTCAGTGGGGGCCCCCAGTTTCCTCCCATAAGCTTTCCCTCTACCAGGCCATTAGCAGCCTCCGAGCCTATTGAGTTGTTCTTTTGTAGCTGGGCTAGTTTTTGGCGTTAAATTTGTCCTTAAGAATTATCCTGAGTCACGGTGTTGTGGTTTTTTAATGGCTTTTCATGTGGTGCCATGGTTTTTTCTTGTCTTGCGGTGAGCTGCTTTTGAGGGACTTTCATGGTGCAACAGGAGTGCCGAAGTTTGACTGAGCTATAATCAGCGGTGTCATCCTGGCGGAACGGCCCGGTACGCCGTTCCGCTAGTTCCACGGATGGGCCCGGGCCGCGCCGCCTCTCCCGAGGACGGGTGAGCTGCTCTTGGGCTCGCCCGCCCTTCCGCACATCCGAATCGCTCTGAAATGGAGCGATTCGAGGTGCAGGGAGGCGCAGGGAGGCGTGGCTGGCCTCCGCCATAGGCGCGGAGGGCTGCCAATCATCCGGGCCTTCTGGTTCCTGGCGCGCCCGGATGACGTCTCTGGCTATAATCCAAGGAGAGGGAGCAGAAAAGCGGGCTGGCCTGGCCTCAATGTGGCAACTGCCATGCCTGTGTTCGCATTCCCTAGAAGGTTCCGGGGTTTATGTGTATGTTTGTTCAGCAGATTCAGAGTTAGGGGAATAGGACCTGCTCCAGAGCAACTTCCTTCTGCCCTGCCAGCTGATGAATGAAGTCACCTTGCAGAAGGAGGGTCAGAACTGCCAGATCTTTTGGCGGTCCGTGATGTCCTCGGTCCATGGAACTCAACACTGCCTTACTCTGATTCCACTTCTCTTTCCCAGACTGATGTCCTGGGGGTGGTGCTGAGCTACGTCCGCCTCTCCCCAGTCGCTTGTTCATGGTGCGGTGCCTCCGCCAACCCTACACCTCCCCTCCCATGCTGCATGGAGCATCAGAGAAGAACCAGCCCTGTGTGGAGGTTTGCCACTGTTTGGCTTGCTCAGCCAGCGCAGCTGAGGAGACCTCTTGGGAAAGGGCCAGAGGAGATTCCTAGCGGTTTCCTCCTCGCGGCAGGTCAGCAGCCCGTGAAAAGGTTTGTGTGCTCTGGGGCTGCCGGGCTGCCTCCCGAGTCCCTCTGGGGAGAAGCATCATTTGCACCCTGCTCAGCACAGGTGCAGGGGATGTGGTGGCGCAGTGGGTTAAACCGCTGCTGCTGGGCTTTCGACCACACGGTTGGGAGTTCGAGACTGCGTGACGGAGTGAGCTCCCGTCGCTTTTCCCAGCTCCTGCCAACCTAGCAGTTCGAAAGCACCTAAATGCAAGTAGATCAATAGGGACCACTTCGGTGGGAAGGGAACGGTGTTCCGTGCGCTACGGCGTAGAGTCATGCCGGACACATGACCCCGGAAGCTTGTCCTCGGACAAAACGCCGGCTCTACAGGCTTAGAAACGGAAATGAGCACCGCCCCCTACAGTCAGTCATGACTAGACGATTCGGTCGTGGGGAAACCTTTACCTTCACCTTTACAGCACAGGTGCAGCCACATCCTTCTGGGTGAGCCTGGGCCAAGGCGTGGTGGAGCCGGGAGGCAGAGCAGCCAGGCCTGGGAGCTCCTTTTGTCTCCTTTCTGTCGGTCAGGGATGCGCAGCTGCCTGGCCCGGAATCCCCTGCACAAATGGGGGGGGGGGATGTGTGGTTGTGCGCATGTGTGCCACCAGTCCCACGTCTCCACTGGCAAAAAGGTGGGGAGTTTCAGCCAGTTCTGGTGGTGTATGAGGCCCAAGTCTTTCCTTCCCACCCTACAGGTGCTTTACCCCCTCCCCAAAGGAGATTTTGAAGAATGCCAACCCCCAGTAAGGACCTCTCTGTGGTTTTTAATTGTCACTTGGCTCAGTTGAGCTTGGAACCGCACTCTTTTCTGGACGTTCTTTCCAGGGCTGTAAAACCAACCGAGCTCTGATTTTTTGCATGTCTGGCGCATTGCTGAAACTCTGAAGCCACTTGGCTTGATTTGCAGGGCTTTGACTCGTTACGCCTAGAGGTGTTCTTAAAAGTTTCGTTTTTCGCAGATTTTGTTTTTCTCCCAAGGAGGAAAAAAAGATAGAAAGCGGTATTATAACTCTATCGTAAGTGGTGTAGAAGTTAGTGACGAGTTGTGGCTCTGTGGACCATGAGTTCCAGAGTTGAGATGAGCGGACTGGAAGACCTAAATGGAGAGAGTCTTGGAAAGTAAAAGGGACGGGGATGCGAGTGGTTTCAGCCATGGCGTTATAATAAACATGGAGAAGAAATGACGTCATATTCTTGAAACTTCCGGTCTGGTCTAACAATATGGCCGACGCAATGCGTCTGGTCCTATGGTCTGGTCTAACAATATGGCCGACGCAACTCCATGGGTCTAACAATATGGCTGACTCAGATCATATAATTATGCGGAATTAAACCTTGTAATTGCATATTAAATCATAATACGGTTACCAATGATGTTTCTACACTATCACACGTTTTAATTTTGGTAAGTTTTTACTTCAGGAGTAAACTATTAAATCCTAAACACTACGCGCAAAGCAATCTGAAATGCTTGGAATCAGCATTGTTTTGAGTATAAAAACATGGCCGCTAAGCCCGCCCCCTGGTTTCACTTCGTTCCTATCTAACTGCATGGGCAGGGCCACCCTCTGGTTTCAGCACTAGGAGCAGTGAGGGGGAGGGCAGAGGAATACAGGAAGTAAAAGGGCCGGGGGGGGGACTTTGCCTAATTTTCAGCCGACGAGTGGGTGGGCGAATGGGCGGGGCCAGCCCTAATCCTAGGAACGGGTACGCGCGTACCCCCGCGTGCCCGCTACATGACATGTCTGATTGCACCCTAAGATTTGCTTATTTTGCTCTTCTGTCATTTGCAGCAAATGAGTGCCTAAGATAGGAAAAAAAGTGCTGATTGCTGGTCATGCCCTCCTTGATAGCACCATTTCCTGCTGAATGACATCACTCTGCTTTAGAGCATGCCCAGACTCCCAGGACCGTGCTCAGCCCCTGCCAGCTCCCATCACAGGTTGCTGGTTTGCCTTTACAGCGTTTGCCACAGGGGGCTTGCTTTCTTTAAGCTAGAAGAGGCTTAGCAGGGCCAATGTGTCGGAACTCAATTCTTTCTGTCCTTCTTGCTCTCTTTTCAGACCAGTTTGGCGTGCAGTTCAGTTGATGGACCCAAAACAGGCCAAATGGAAGACGGGCCATTTAACCATGTGGAAGAAAGGAGGTTGAATGAGGACCACGTGCCGGGCCTGGCCAATGGAGGAGGGGATCGGGCCGCGGGAGGAGGGGCCATGCTCATGGAGACAAGCCCCTGGCTCGGCAGCCCACGCGCGGAGCAGAAGGCCCCTTGGGAGAGCGTGGCAGCCGCCGGCAATGCCAACCTGGAGGACGCGCAGAATCTGGTGGCGTTCTCGGCCGCGGCGGAGGCCATGTCATCCCACGGCGTGGCGCCGCCGGCGTCCCCCTCCCGGCTGAGCATGCAGCTGTACGAGAAGTTCAACGCGGAGATGAACCGAGGTGGGGAGGGGGACGGCCCGGCAGTGCCGCCTCCCCCCACCAGCTGCCCCGGCACGGAGGACCTGAACGCGCTCAAGGCTGCCCTGACGCTGGCCCGGCACGGCATGAAACCGCCCAACTGCAACTGTGACGGGCCCGAGTGCCCCGATTACCTGGAGTGGCTGGAGAAGAAGATCAAGTCGGCCACCGGGGAGGACCAGAGCTGCCTCCTGCAGCCCGCGAACTCTGCTCCCCAACCCCCCTTAGACCACCACGGTGCTAACCACAAGCAGGTGCCTGCTGCAGGCGAGGCGCCGGCTCCCCTGTGCCCGCCGGAAGCCCTCCCCTTCTCCCAAAGTGCACTGAGTATCGCCAAGGAGAAGAACATCAGTCTCCAGACCGCCATCGCCATCGAAGCCCTCACCCAGCTCTCGGCGGTCCTTCCGGAGCCGGCCCCGGAGGCGGCGCCCCCTCCTCCCCCTCCCCAGAGCCCCCTGCAAGCCATGGCGTTCAGCTCCCCGGAGCCAATGGCCCCGCCTTCCCCCTACCCGGCACACAACCCGCATTTGGTGCTATCCGTGTCCAGTGCCGAGCTGACCCCGAGCCGGGCCTCCAAGCTGTACGCCGGCCACAGCCTCTTCCAGGCCCCTGCGTCGCCGGCGGCCCAGTCCCCCTGGCCGCAGGCTCCCAAGGCGGCCCAGGAGGGGGCGCCCTACTGCCTCGAGCGCAGCAACGGGCGCCTGGAGCCCCCTGGGCTGTTCCCCCACGCCACCCCACCCAAGGCCGACTTCCCGGAGCACTGGGGCGAGGACGCCAAGCTGAGGAGCAGCCTGTGGGGGCTGAGCGCCAACCCGCCCCCGCCGTCCCTGGCGGGCGACCCCATGGCGGAGCTGGAGCAGCTGCTGGGCAGCGCCACCGATTGCATCAAGTCGGTGTTCAAGCGCCCCGAGGCGGTGCCCGGCAAAGGGAGGGGCGCCAAGCCGAAGCCGGAGCCGCCGGGCCCGAAGGGGGAGAATGCGGCCTACCGCCAGCCGGCCTCCTCCTCCGGCCAGCAGCTGTCCCAGCTCCTGCAGGAGAGCAGCTTCCACAAGAAGACGCAGAAGGCGCTGCAGCAGCACCTCCACCACAAGCGCAGCCTCTTCCTGGACCAGCCCCTGCCGCAGGGGGCCCCTCCGGAGCCGCTGCCCAGCTGGTGGGTCCCCAGCCCCCAGGCCCCCCCGCCCCAGAAGCCGCCGGAGAAGCCCGCCAAGGAGCGGAAGAAGAAGGCCCCCGCGGACAAAAGCGCTCAGGTCAAGCCCCTCCGCAAGCAGGTCCAGATCAAGCGGGCCAAGCAGAAGGACTCGCAGCCCCTCTTCCCGCCCTTGAAGCAGATCAGCCTGGAGGGCTTCCGCGCGGCAGCGGCGGCCACCCCGGAGCGCCCCGGCAAAGAGGTGCCCCCCGAGCCGCTCCTCGCCAGCACTCCCACCAAGCCGCTGCCTCCTTCGCCCTTTGCCTCCAGCCCCGCAGAGCAGTCGCCGCTGGAGAAACTACTTGAAGGCAGGAGCCCGGCCCCCAGCACTCAGGAACCCTGCCGGCCCCGCTCCGAGGAGAGCCGCTGCTACTTCCCCGAACACCCTGCCTGCGAGGCCGCCTCCCTCGGCGCACCGGGGCCGCCCGGCTTCGCCCCCTGCTCCTCGGCGGGCGGCTGCAGCAACGGGCACGAGGAGGCCTTCCGCAGGCCGGGGAGCTCGGCAGACCACCCTGTGTTCACCCAGAACCCCATCCTGGTCGACGACAAGCTGGAGGAACTGATCAAGCAGTTTGAGGCGGAATTTGGGGAGAATTTCAGCCTGCAGAGTTCCGAGGTGCCGGCGCCACCGTTCCTCGGTGATGGGCCGTCGCCAGTCCAGCCCCTTTCTCCCCCGCACCCGTTGTCTTCTCTGAGCCACTCCCCAGAACCCCCGGGGGGCTTGGAGCCGGCCCTCCCGCCGCCACCTACCAAGGATTGCACACCGCCTCTGATCGGGGCACCCAACGCGGGTCACAAGTCGCTCTCCTGCATGCTGGGGGCCGGGCAGCCTTTTGAGAGCCCGTTTGCCACCCGGTCCCCCAAGCAGATCAAAATCGAATCTTCTGGTGCTATTACCGTGGTGTCCACCACGTGCTTTTACTCTGATGAAAACCAAAACGCAGACACTGCTTCCCTGGAAGGGACTCCGACCAAGGATCAAGTGCCACTCACACCTACTCTCAGTGGATTTCTGGAATCGCCCTTGAAGTACCTGGACACGCCTACAAAGAGTCTGCTGGACACGCCTGCCAAGCGGGCACAAGCCGAGTTCCCGACCTGCGACTGCGTGGGTGAGTGGTGCTGTTTCCTTCTCTCCTTCGCGTTTTGCAAGAGGGTGGCCTTGAAATCAGAGGAGTTAGGCTGGCACACAGGCCAGCAAAGTTTGGCCGGCACAAGGGCCACTGTAAAGCGCGTTTGGATCACTCTTGGAGTCAAGGAGGATGGCGCATGTCTGTGTGCTGGCCTTTCTGCCTCCGAGAGTGGTAAAAACATACTTCACGGTGTCCCTTGTGCCGGCCAAACTTTGTTGGCCTAATTGTGCCGGCCTAACTCCAGGTTAGGATTGTGCTCTAAGTTGAATGTTCATGGTGAGTAATCACTGGCAGAGGAAAGATTGGGTATCTGCCCTGGCAGCGGAAAGGCAGGGTAAAAACCTTTCAAATAAATTCATTTATTTTCTATATTTCCCACACTATTATTGTACCAATTTTATTTTTGAGCTGGTCTGTGACTTCAATAAAGTCTTATCCATCCATCCATCCATCCATCCAATCTTAATCTATTCTAGATATTAAATAATCTGTATATTAAATAACAAATAAAATTTAACAATTGAAACGGTGCTTAAATATTGCAGCTCTCAAATTCCTGAAGTTTATCCTGGGTTTATCAAGTTGGTCGTGTGTTAAGCAAGTTTGGCCACCCCCGTCTTATTAGGCCAGGCGGTCTTTTCCAATATCCGGTTTCCAACGGTGGTCAGCCAGATAACTCTGCCAAGCACAGAAGTAGGCTCATTGTCGTCCCTCCATCACCACAAACCCCTTTGGAGTTTGCAGCTCTGCCCTCGCCCCCATCGGCTGTTGATGTGTCTCGGCAGTTGCAGGCTGTTCGTGTGTGTGTGTGTGAGAAGAGAAACACATCACTGCTTTCACGTAGCAAAGAAAGAACATATGGGCAGAGCTGGCAAGCAGCAAGGAGAACCCAGTCCTTCTTCTTCCATCAGCCCTCCCCCAAAATAAAATCAGACTGTGCTGCAAGTCTGCCATTGATCTTCGTCTGGATGGCTGCAGTCCAACTGAGCTGTGCTTTTGCCTCCTCTTGGCACACAGCCGTGTGGACGTACCTGGAATAAAAATGAGGGTTGACAGAGAAAGGAGGGAGGAGACATAAGAACATCAGAAGAGCCTTGCTGGATCAGGCCAAAGGCCCATCTAGTCCAGCTTCCTGTGTCCGGCAGTGGCATACCTGAGAGCACACAGCACAACAAGATACCTGCTTGCTATTGCCACTCCCTTGCACCTGGGATTCAAAGGTAGTCTACTTCTCAAATAAAGAGGTTGCACACACCCATCATAGCTTGTAACTTGTGATGGACTTTTCTTCCAGAAATCAGTCCAATCTCATTTTTAAAGGCATCTAGGCCAGGCACTATCACCATGTCCTGTGGCAAGGAGTTCCACAGACTAATTGCACACTGCGGTCAGGCATGATCCAAGCCCCCTGTTCTTCCTTTTGGGGCAGAAAGCCATCCAGAGCGCAGTCCTAACCAGGAGTTAGGCCAGCAAAGTTTGGCCGGCACAAGGGCCACCCTAAAGTGCGTTTGGACCACTCTCAGAGTCAGGGAGGATGGCATGTGTTTGTGTGTTGGCCTCTCTGACTCTGAGGGTGGTCCAAACATACTTTATGGTGTCCCTTGTGCTGGCCTAACTGTGCCGGCCTAACTCCAGGTTAGGATTGCGCACCCAGGTTCGTAGTTGCCATCTGATCCCACCCGTGGAAATACCCCGGCCACTGTCCCAATTTCTACAGCACCGGCAATATACCAGGGACTGTAAGGGGCAGGTGCTCAGATTTCTCCAAATGTGCTGCTCCTGCAGCTACAGGCTTGGGGTTTTTTGGCAGGCAGGCTCGATGTGGCTGGTGGCCCGAACCTGAACCCTGGCTGCTTACCCAGCAGTTGACCATGAGGGGAAGCAGCTCTGTGAATGCCAGGCAAGGCATCAGGAGAGACGTCCCTCCCGCACTTTGCTTTTTGAACTAGGATTGCAAGCAGTACCCCAGTTTAAAGGGACAGAATCAACATGCAGCAGCACCTGAGACTGCGAGGAGTAGCACGTGAGCAGCGAACTGGAAGCAACAAACGCCAGACGCTCAGTATTTCCCAGTTGTCCCCTCCAGGTTGATTGAAAGGAAACGGGGCCTTTTAAATGCACGTGTTGATGTGCATTTGCAAGCATTGCTTGTGGCTTTAGCGAGGGCACCTTGTGGCCTTTTCAGTACATGTGGGTCAGACTTTTACTTGCCTGAAACCTGGAAGCAGAGAAGCCAGATTAGCTTGGGGTTTTTTGTTGCCGTGATCCTCAGGCTCGGGAAAGGCAGAGTCAGCTTTGTCATGCTGTGAGCCTTTCTTGCTCCTTGGCAGCAGACATCCACTGCATGCTTAGCCACAATTTATGCTACTCAGAGCGCAATCCTAACCTGGAGTCAGGCCGGCACAGTTAGGCCAGCAAATTTTGGCCGGCACAAGGGCCACTGTAAAGTTTGTTTGAACCACTCTCGGAGGCAGAGAGGCCAGCACACAAACGTTCGCCATCCTCCCTGTCTCCAAGAGTGGTCCAAACGTACTTTACGGTGGCCCTTGTGCCGGCCTAACTCCAGGTTAGGATTGTGCTCGCAGTTGTATAACACAATGTGTGTTATGTTGCATTAAGCCAGCAGTCTTCAAACTGGAGACCACTGCTTGCCAGGAATAGTTTCCCTGGCGCCAACGGAGCTCACCCTTTCCCATGGGGAGCCTCTGTTTTGCATAGCCGATCTTCCCCAACCTGCACTCCAGCCAGCCGTGTCTGCTCGGTAATCTGGACACAAAGCCTGCTGGGGGGGTGACGGAAGCGGCAGTCCAGAGCGCAGTGTGGCGGAGATTGGTGGTGTGACACAGAGGCTCCCTGGTGGAACAGTAAGCTTTGTTCACCTGTGGGACGGATCCGGACAGACACTGGATCCGGCCCGAAGGCCGAGATCTAGAGAGGGCTGCATTAGGCAATAGGACAGATACAAACACAGAATTTGTAAAAATATCTAAAAAGGTTTTGACGATTCAAAAGAACTCGTAACATTACTGTTGGAAACATTAAAAGTTCAACATAAACCACAACATGAACATGTTGAAACCTAAAAGTTCAGCATCAATATGTGTGTGTGTGTGTGTGTGTGTGTGTGTGTGTGTGTGTGTTACACAGGGTGCAATCCTAATCTGGAGTTAGGCTGTCTTCGTTAGACCAGCAAAGTTTGGTCGGGAAAAGGGCCTCTGTGAAGTATATTTGGACCACTCTGGGAGTCAGAGAGGCCAGCCCACAGACGTGCGCCATCCCCCCTGACTCCGAGAGGGGTCCAGACATGCTTTATGGTGTCCCTTGTGCCGGCCAAACTTTGCTGGCCTAACTGTGCCAGCCTAACTCCAGGTGAGGATTGCACTCACAGTGTAATCTCTCTGCAAGCTGCTTTGGGCATGTATCTTGGTAATAATACTTGGCAGAGTGGCGGTTCGGAAAATGAGACACTGCAAACCGGGGCTGCCTGCCCTCTGCTTGCCCACATCACGTCCGCTTACTGCGCCAAGCAAACAAGCATGTTCTGCTAAGACTAAATAGTGCAAATGAAAGGAGGTGCAAGTAAATCCTTCAAATATCTGAAGGGCTGTCATAAGGAAGAAGGGACAAATCTGTTCTCATCTGCTTTTGACAGTAGAACTAGGTCCAATGGGAACAAACCCTGCAAGAGAGGAGATTCTGGTTGGACATCAGGAAGAAATTCCTGACTGTAAGGGTGGTTTGACGGTGGAACAGATTGCCAAGGGAGGTGGTGGATTCTCCCTCACTGGAGACCTTCAAGCAGAGGCTCGACAGGCACCTGCTCGAGATGCTCCAGGAGGATTTCCTGCTATAGGCAGGGGATGGACTAGATGATCTTGTAGGTACCTTCCAATTCTATGATTCATCCCTCCCATTGGAGACCTTCAAGCAGAGGTTTTACAGGCACCTGCTGGAGATGCTCTAGGAGGATTTCCTGCTATGAGCAGGGGGTTGGACTAGATGATCTTGTAGGTACCTTCCAATTCTACGATTCATCCCTCCCATTGGCTTCTTCGGCTTGGCTCGTGTCCAAGCTTCTCAAAGATTAGAGAACTGCTGTGGAGGGGGTGGATGGGGATGGGGGCTTAGCATGTCAGGGCAGGTTAGCTGGCCGGAAAGGTGGCAGCAGCCCAGGGCGATGTGCAGGGTTATGCGCTGAGTGGTAAGGCCCCCCCTCTCTCCCAGTTGCTGGAGATCTGGCAGCAGAGACAGGAAGCTGGCAGTTAGCGCTTCTGCCACCCGCTGTTGCAACTTCGCTTGGAGTCTGAACCAAGGCGGAGTGTGAGCCCCTTCCTGTTTGCGACCTTGATCCCAGAAAGAGCGTGGGGCGGCCAGGGCAGAATGCGCAAAACGCTGCGCCTGGTTTGGAGGTTGGCTGGCGTGGCAGGCTCCCTGCGCAGAATTGCAGAGCGTCGGGCAGCTCAGACCACGAAGAGGGTTTGCCACAAGAGCAGCCACCCAGCAGGCGTAGAGTGGCTCACGAGCTATGCTCTGTTTCTCCCCTGCTCCTGGGGATGCTGCAAAGCCAGTTCTGGAAGCGGGGCCTTGGGTTGCTCATTCATCTGATCATTTTTCATTTCCCAAACCTTTATTGGCATAAATACAACAGATAACAATGCTGACACTAAAAATACACATGTAAATTATAACTTAAGGGTTAATTTGAGAATCTCAAACAGAAATCTAGCCACAGCTTCTGTGATAAGAGGGGAGGAATCACTCAGAAAAGTTTCAGGGGTGTTCGGCTGGGAAGATAACCAGGGTTCTAAAAATACCTTACGAATAGAAGAATGAGCTGGGCAATGAAAAAGTATATGATCGAGGGTATCTGGAACCAAATGGCAAAAAAAGACATAGTCGTTCCTCTTTAGGGATATTTGCAAAACGGCCGGCATGATTCGCTGAGGGAAAAATGTTGAATCGAGCTAACATGAATACTCTTCTCAACCTGGGGTTAATTAATAGGGAAAAATAATTCAAATGACGACCAGGGGAAGGAAAAAGACCAAAGAAAAGCGGAGAACAAGTAGGGTTCAAATTGGCTGCTCAAATTGGGTTGCTCATAAAGGCGCCTTGACGCCTTTTTAGTGTTGGCAGCCAAGGAAACTCTTTCCCCTGGCTCTGGCCCTCGGCAAATCTCATTTGAGATCTGCAGGGTTTCAGGTATTTCCCAGCCCTACTTCCAGGAACTGCCCCAAGACTCTTTTGAAGGACAAGCAGGTGCTCCTTTAGCTGCAATGGCCAGTGGCATCACTAGAGTTTGTGGCACCCATTGTGGGAGCTCACTGTGACATCCCCATGATGGACCTCCTCCTGGACCACACCATATGGGGAAAAAAAATACAATGCTTATTTATTTTAAATGTTTGTATCCCACCTTTCCTTTTCAGGAGCAAATGCTCAAGGCAGCTTAAGAACATAAGAACATAAGAAAAAACCTTGCTGGATCCAGTCAAAGCCCCATCTAGTCCAGCTTCCTGTATCCCACAGTGGCCCACCAGATGCCTCAGGGAGCACGCAAGACAACCAGATACTTGTGTCCTGCTGCCACTCCCCTGCATCTGGCATTTTAAAGTAGACTATTACCCTTGCACCACCCCCAAGGAAGACACTGGACTGAGGTTGGGGTTTAACTTTATTAAGCACAATGTAAATCATGTAACCTACTGAACACCCATCCCTCCCTCGCCAGTCTGGGGTAGGCAAAAAAAAAAAGTGCCATCCATACTTGGCCAATTTGGATGACAGAAAAAAAAAATTCCTACCCGGCCCTTGTGATGAGCGACCAGCTAATCTCAGACTGGACATACCCATCATAGCTTGTAACCTGTGATGGAGTTTTCCTCCATAAATTTATCCAATCTCCTTTTAAAGGCATCCAGGCCCAATGCCATCACCACATCTCGCGGCAAGGAGTTCCAGATTCTAATTACACGCTATATAAAAAGAACACTATACAAAACAATTAAAGACAAAGAAAAAAGTGGGCAATAACATTTTGGAGGAGGGCAACTACGGAAGCCAAGTAGTAAAGACGTTATAGAGACATGGGGGACAGGCAACAATAAATGATACATCACACAAACACAAGACGGGGGAAAAATATTTTATGTACAATATCATATATGATACAGATGCAGTGGTAGCAGTAGGATTTATTTTAAGATATAGCAGTACGTGGGACGTGGTGGCGCAGCGAGTTAATCCGCTGTTGCTGGGCTTTCGACCGCAAGGTTGGGAGTTCAAGACTGCACGATGGAGTGAGCTCCCGTTGCTTGTCCCAGCTCCTGCCAACCTAGCAGTTTGAAGGCACCTAAATGCAAGTAGATAAATAGGGACCACTTCGGTGGGAAGGGAACGGCATTCCGTGCGCTATGGCGTAGAGTCACGCCGGCCACATGACCACGGAAGCTTGTCCTTGGACAAAACGCCGGCTCTACAGGCTTTGAAACGGAGATGAGCAGTGCCCCCTACAGTCGGTCATGACTAGACCATTCTGTCGTGGGGAAACCTTTACCTTTATAACAGTACAGGCTGCTCAACAAATCTGTAACCCACAAAAAAAACCAGAAACCAACATGATGACATTCACACAACTGAATAAGAGTTCTAGTATTAGCTCTGATACATGGAAATGAGAGCTGACTCATACTAACACCTGATTGGTTCCCTGCTGTGTCATACCAACACCTCATTGGCTCTCAGAACAATCAGTCTCATTGGTCAGTTTGAAGTTAAGGGAATGCACTTTTTGTTACAGAAGGCAGATGTGATTTCCTTTTATGCTTAATTAGCCATGGCATTGGATAGAATACAGATATTTCAACATGGTTTTATTTCAGAGCCTTCTGCATTAAGTTAACATTAAACAATGTAACATGATGGCATTATTCTAAAATGTCAAGATTTTCACAATTTTGGCCAGTAGTGACGTCACCACCACCCCAAAGTGCATCACCCTGTCCTCATCCCTCAGCAACACCTCTGAATGACATTCAGGGCTGGCCCATCTGTGAGGCTGACTGATGCACTTGCCTCAAGCAGCAGTTTGGCAGGGGGCATCCACCTCTGTCCGCTTCTCACTTCCACTGTTTCTCCTCCCACAGACAGAGTGGAACAGGAAGTGAGGAGGAGAGCAGAGCTGTGGGCTATAACATTGAGGGCGCAATCCTAACCTGGATTTAGGCCAGCACAGTTAGACCAGCAATGAACCACTCTCGGAATCAGGGAGGATGGCGCACGTCTGTGTGCTGGCCTCTCTGACTCCGAGAGTGGTCCAAACATACTTGACAGTGTCCCTTGTGCTGGCCAGACTTTGCCTTATTTACCTCATATTTACCTCAGAAATTTACCTCAGAATGTCAGATAAAGGGAGTGGTGTTTGGACCACTCTCGGAGTCAGGGAGGATGGCGCACGTCTGTGTGCTGGCCTCACTGACTCCGAGAGTGGTCCAAACATACTTGACGGTGTCCCTTGTGCCGGCCAAACTTTGCTGGCCTAACTGTGCCGGCCTCACTCCAGGGTAGGATTGCTCCCTGAGACATATTTCCTTTTCTGGTCCAGGGAATGGGAGGGGCAGAGACAGGCCCTCTCCATGTAAGTGAGGGCAGAACTTGTCATACTGTCTCAGGCTCCGGAGGTCTCAGGCTGGCCTTGACTGCAGTTGTCACCGTTCCTTTGGAGGAAAACACGATGACCGCGTAGGTAGTAAAACGACAGCAGTTAGCAGGGTTGATCTGCCTGCCTGCCTTCTGAATAAGCCAGGTGAAGGGAGCATGGTTATCCCTGCTATGCAGGTAGAGAACACCTGCTTGCAAAGCCCATGTCCCAAGGGGCCTGTGATGTGATGACCGCAGCAACTGCCAGGAAAAGGGATTAAAGACAAAACGCCCAATGTTGTCATCCCTTGTGCAGCATGACACATGGATAAGGGATGACGCATGGCACGAGCCAGTCAGTTAGTAGAACGTTAATTGGCACAACACACACATCCTCCAAGCAACAAATGCACGAGGGACAAGATCGGCAGTGTGAAGTTCTGCACGCCACATCTCTGGGTGTTGCCACCGCTGCCCAGAATGGCTCTGACGGCGAGTGGAACGGGCTGCTTACATGGCAATTTGCAGCACCTGCAGTACTGGCCGTGCTGCCCTCCTTGTTGCTACGCTGCTGCTTCACAGCCACTTGTGAGCCTTTCCTGCGTACACAGTCCTTGAGGATCTGGCAAGGAGGGAAGCAGAGGGTGGGCACATGCTGATAGCTACCCAGCTGTCTCCAAGACTGAAGGCTTTGTGGCTTCCCTTCTTCCCCAGCAGCAGCAGGAGGAGGGCTTGCTGCTGAGGATCAACAGAGGCGTGTCGTTGATGGGGGGGGGGCTGCCAAGAAGACAGGCATAGCCACGTAGGCCGCAAGGAGGATGGCTTTGCTGTCAGTCAGGGCAGCTGCACCCCGACACAGGGCTAGGCAGGCTCTGCCCAACCTGATACCCTAGGGAGTTCCTGCCATTCCCAGCTATGCTGCTGACACAGATCCCGACAGATCAGTTGGCTGATGCAATCAAAGCCAGTTTTGTGCATTCATGTGGCAAGATGGGATCATTGCCTCAGATGGCAGATGTAGATGCCACAGGGAGATACAGGTATAATCCATGGGGCTCCGCACCCCTGTCTCAGTGCAATGAATTGTAGCAGTGGACACTAGTCTGGCTGTACTAGCAGGTCTCGGACATCCTGTCTCTTCCTCCTGGTACCAAACTATCACTTGGATAATGTGTTGATAATTGCAGGTTGGTGGAGAGGCACTGAGGAGGTGATGGTCTATGTCAGCGGTGGCCAAACTGGTGCGCGGAAAATCCCTTCCCGGTTTTGAACAGCGATTACAGTTCCGGGGAAGTGCAGCTCCATCCCTGAGCAGATTGGCCGCAAGGACACTTTGGACAGGCATGTCCGGGGTCCTTCAGCACAGCTTTCTGGGACGCCAGGCATAGACGCGACTGCCCAGAGTGTCCCTGCCAGGCAATTTGCTTAGGAATGGAGCGGCGCTTCTCCGGAACTGTAAGCCCTGCTCGCAGGGGGGAAGGGTTAATCCAAACCCTAAATCCGGCCCGCAGGCCAGGCTTTGGAGGACTGGTCTAGGTGACCATCAGGAGTTTTCTCCTGACTCTGAGGTCAGGAGTGCTGGTATCAGAGGCAGATCTAAGGGAGGGCAAAGCTCTAAGTGTTGCAAGAAGCCTTACCCTGTCATGTAAATCCTTCCTCTCCCTTGCTGCTGTAGCCAGTAAGCATCGCCAAAATGTTGCTTTTCCTTGTGAGGATTGGCTAGAACAGTGCAGGAGAGGAGTGATTTCCACTGCAAGGTGAGGCTTCTTGCAAAATTTAGAGCTTTGCCCTCCCTTAGATCTGCCTCTGGCAGGTATGCCCAAGAACAAAGCATTGGATTTCAGTGGTGAAACCTTGTCTGATGCTTTCTTGCCCCTTCTGTCCAAGCTCAGTCGTGCGCTTGGTAAACTGGGTGCTCCCCTTCCGAGGTTTGGCAGGGCTTGGATGTCTTCAGCCGCAGAAAGTAACACGGATTTGTGCACTCTGTGTCCCTTCTTTTGTTCCCTTGTTTGTGTAACACTGTGATGAGTCCACAAGAACCTCCTGGGGCCCCACGTTCCATTTCACTCAATCCCAACAGTCTCTGCCCACTTGGCTACCACGGGCAGGAAGACCTGCGGGGACGTAATTTGGCTGCTTTTGTTTTCCAAACAGAACAAATTGTTGAGAAAGACGAGGGGCCGTATTACACCCACCTGGGATCTGGACCAACAGTGGCATCCATCAGGGAACTTATGGAAGAACGGTAAGTGGCAGAGAAAACATGAGAAATTTTAAGGACGACGACAGGAAAGAGATGGGGATTCAGCCTCCCTCTCTGCAGAACATCATATTGTGTTGCACTTATTTACACATTAAAAACAAAACAAATTGGGGGAGACTGTACTCCTGATTTCGGAATATCCAAAATATTCTCCAGGTTAATAATATTAAAGTTTTATTGTGTGAAGTTGGCTGTTTTTCTGTTGAAAGGCAGCCTAGATTCCAATCAATCAATCAATCAATCAATCAATCAATCAATCAATCAATCAATCAGCAGTATTTATATACTGCTTTTCAACACAGAGTTCACAAAGCGGTTTACAGGCAAAAAACAGTAATGAAGGTAAATGGCTCCCTGTCCCAAAAGGGCTCCCAATCTAAAAAAATAAATAAAGGCAGAACACCACCAGCAATAGCCACTAGAAAAGATACTGCGCTGGGGTGAAGAGGGACAATTACTCTTATCTCCCCCTGCTCAATTTAGGGGAACACCATGAGTGTCTCTTGCCCAGTTAGCCGGAGGTTCGGTTGCCATCAGTAGGTTGATTTTCCAAATGCTGATCTTTTAGGCAAGCTAGGAAGACATTCCAGTTTTAGGTATAATATCTAAGGCAAAAAGGCATTTCTTTTTTGCATTGGTTTTGTGGAGGAGTTTTACCAGGAAATGGAGAGGGCTCTAGTTACAGGCTGCGTGCAGGTGGGCAGATACATGAAAACTGGTTGTGTCACACCCCTAGAGTTGACTCATAGCCTCCTGAACACACTGAGTCATCCCCCTCAACAAGCTGCTGAGTCATTCTTCTGAACAGGAAGATCAGAGTTGGAAAGCTAGCACAGGAGAGCAGGAGAGATGCTTAACCCTTGATGTGCATAGCCTAATCCAGCTTGTCAGTTTTACAGCCCACCTAAAACAAAATGGGTCACGACCAGCGGCGTCATGCAGCCAGAACGTTGGGCAGGAGGAACGGGTGAGCGGCAGCCTGCCCATTGCGTACCGCTCCGTTTCGCTGTCTTCCCCGCCCCCGCGGGGGCGGGGAAGACAGTGAAACGGAGCGGTATGCAACGGACGGGCTGCCGCTCACCCGTTCCTCCCGCCCAGCGTTCCGGCTGCATGACGCCGCTGGTCACGGCCCACCAGTTGGGCCACAGACCCACAGTTTGGGAAGCTGCACTATGGAAAGGACCCTCCCTCCAGTCACCACCAAAGCAGATTTTGATGGAATCTGAGGAAGGTCCCCTCCAGATGACCTCGGAACCACTTTGCATGGGGAGAGGTGGTTCTTCGAATGCCATCCCCCAAGCTGTACAGGGCTTTAGAGGTCCACACCGGCCCCTTGAATTGCATCTGGAAACAGCCATAGCAACAGTGTAACAGAGTCAAACCGTCTGGCCCCGGTCACAATGCATGGTGTACAATTCTGCAGCAGTGGCAATTTCTCGGCCGTCTTCAAGGGCAGTGGATTGTATCAACACATCACAACATTGCACCGGGCCTCACGGTGTGGCCTCCATTGCTTGTTCCTCTGGCCTCCAGAGAGATGGCGCCATTGCGCTCCTTGTAGGGCAGTTGAGGACGGGGTGCTCATGTCTTGCTGGTCCTCGACAATTCTGGATGAAGGAGGTACAGTTTTTGAGTGTTCAGGTGCTGCAGAATTTTGTAGTAACTATGGTTTGCAGACAGTGATCCACCCCAATGTGCCTATCCCACCTTGCCCCTGTCCAGAGGTTGCACATTAACTGGGAGAAGATGGCACCACAGAGCTACGAGGAGGGAAAAGGATGTGGCAAGTGGAAAGACCTGTTTCTTATGGTCTTTCCGAAGGGACCACAATTCCTCTCTAACCAAGCTGTCTCTCTCATAACATAAGAAGAGCCCCACTGGATCAGACCAGTGGCCCATCTAGTCCAGCTTCCTGTATCTCACAGTGGCTCACCAGATACCTCAAGGAGTACACAAGATCCCTGCATCTTGTTGCCACCCCCTTGCACCTGGCATTCTGAGATAGCCTACTTCTGAAACCAGGAGGTTGCACGTTCCCATCACTGCTTGTAACCTGTGATGGACTTTTTCTCCATCAATCTGTCCACTGCACTTTTAAAGGCCCCTAAGCCCAGGTGCCATCACCACATCCTGTGGCAAGGAGTCCCACGGATTAATTACATGCTGGGTAAAGAAGTATTTCCTTTTGTCTGTTTCAACTCACCCGACGCTCAATTTTAGTGGCTGTCCCCTGGTTCTGGTGGGCCCACTTAGCTGTCATGGATAAAAGCTGTCCACTTAGCTGTCATGAACATAAGAAGAATCCTGCTTGGATCAGGCCAAAGGCCCATCTAGTCCAGCTTCCTGTTATGTCACAGTGGCCCACCAGATACCTCAGGGAGCACATGAGACAACAAGATGCCTGTATCCTGTTGCAGCTCCTTTGTATCTGACATTCTGAGGTAAACATGAGGTAAATAAAACAGAATTTGCTATCCTGTCTGTGGGGAGGGAGCTATAATAACTTGCAACCCAATTTGGGCCTTTAGAACTAAGAAGAGCCTTGTTGGATCAGGCCAAGGGCCCATCTAGTCCAGCTTCCTGTATCTCACAGTAGCCCACCAGATACCTCAGGGAGCACACAAGACAAGACATTTGCATCCTGTTGCCATTCCCTTACACCTGGCATTCGTCTTCCTCCATGCCTTCCTTCTTGTGCTAACGGTGTGACTTCTTTTCCAACCAGGTATGGTGAGAAGGGGAAAGCCATCCGAATAGAAAAGGTGATCTATACAGGAAAGGAGGGGAAGAGCTCTCGCGGGTGCCCCATCGCAAAGTGGGTAAGTGGGCCTTTAGCTGTTGTTCTCCCCAATGTGCCTGTTTTCTAGAAGTTGCTTCCCCTGCCTGTGTTTGCCTCGGCGCTGACAGGGTCCCAGATTCTGCAGCAGCAACTTGGCTTTTAGTCATGGCAGCCATACAGAAACTCTGTGCTCCGAGAGAATCTGCCTCTGAATAACAGTTGCTGGGGAGGGTCATTTGCTACCATTGGTAAATAGTCTTCAAGTTCTTCCAGTACTGGGGAGCGATCATTTGCCTCTACTTGTAAAACTTTCCCTGTCTCCCTCTTCTATTCATTTGATTAGGCCTCTCTCTGGATTAGGGGATTTTGCCTCCCAGGAGATCCGCCATATTAAATGGTCTCCCTTGTTAGAGAAAAGGGTTAGGTCCCTTTTAGTCTCTGAAAAGGTAGACCTGTGGCGGAGAGATATTGTTGAAAGCTTACCAGACTTGGATATGCTATCAGTGTTTGAACATATAATTCAGGAGCTCCAACCCCTGCTAACTAGTGTCAATAAGCCGATAAGGAAACAGTCCTGTTGGTCTTCCCAAAGGTGGTTTGACACAGAATGTCAGCAGGCAAAACAGGCTTTAATTTCAGTCTATAAGATATTTAAAACTAAGTCTGGAGCTGACACACATTGCTATCAAGTCCAACGATCTGACTTAAAAAAAATCTTACAAAAAATTATTGGGTCAGCTCAGGGGAGAATTTTTGCCTTCCTTGTGGGCTTTCCAGTTGTTCCTAGTTGGCCCTTGCAGGGCAAGGACTCGATGGCCCCCTAGATAGCCAGGGCTGGCTGCAGCACAGTAAGAATTGCAGGCACCACAATGCACCATGCAGCCAGCTCCTCCCTCTCAGGGTCAGAGCCATTCTGGGCAGCCACAGCAAACACAGTAGCTATGCTATTGACGGCCCCACTTATTCTGCATAAGCAGCAGTGATGTCATACAGGGGGTACGTGGGGGTACGCGAGTACCGGTTTCTAGGATTACAGCTGGCCCCGCCCATTCACCCGCCCACACGTCGACTCCGCCCTCTGCAACGTTTGAGTTGCCTGCACGTTCTCAGAGCCAGGCAGGCAGGCAGGCAGCGAACGGAGCCTTGCCTTGCCTTGCCTTGCCTTGCCTTGCCTTGCCACTGAAAAGTGAGTTGCTCTGGGGTTTTAACATGATGCCAGGCCTCCTTCACATGTTCTGGGGGTGCTGTGGAATACTGTTGCAACTGTTGGGTCAGTTTAAAATCATCTGAGGCCTCAAAAAGGGCTTTTTTCATGTCACTTCCTGCCACGACCTCACTTCCGGCTTATGACGTCACTTCCGGTGGGCGGGTCCCGACACGTGCCAATCAAGAGTGAGTACCTGTTCTTAAATCTTTTAGATGACACCACTGATAAGCAGGGCTTGTTTTGATTGGCCTCCTTTATCTGGGACGTCCTTGGGGCAGTCCTCTGTAGGAGGCTAATTGGGGCTGGAGAGTGGCCGCTCCTGGCCCTTTGTGTCCTGAACCCAGCCGGCCTCCCTGGCTCTTTTCTGCAGGTCATCAGGAGGCACAACGTGGAGGAGAAACTGCTGTGCCTGGTGCGCCACCGTGCCGGCCATCATTGCCAGAACGCTGTCATCATCATCTTGATCCTGGCCTGGGAGGGGATCCCTCGTGCCCTGGGGGACACCCTCTACCAAGAGCTCTCGGACACCCTCACGAAATTTGGGAACCCCACCACCCGGAGATGCGGCC
Organism: Lerista edwardsae; assembly: GCA_029204185.1. NCBI lineage: Eukaryota > Metazoa > Chordata > Lepidosauria > Squamata > Scincidae > Lerista > Lerista edwardsae. The sequence continues at coordinate 683,431 of JAJKFI010000160.1, read as the reverse complement.
TGAACGATGAGTAAGTTCTGTTCGTTGCTTGCCGGTAGCTGGGGATGAATTTGGCTGGAGAGAGCCGGGCGTTTTTTTTTAATAGGATTTATATACCACCTTTCTTAGGTCACCAGATTTCTCTAATAACTATAACTCAAGGCGGTTTACATAGGCAGACTTCATTCAGAAATCCGAAGGTTTTTACAATTTTTACAGAAATGTTCTATCTTTCAAGAACTACACACATACAGATGGATCTTCCTGGATTTAGTCCTTCTTTCTGGCCACCCATTTGTCTTCTTGCTGGCTGATAAGCGGCTTCCCTGCTCCCACCAGTGAAGCAGCTGACCCGGCACACTCCCCCTCTCACAAGGCAGCCGGAGACAGCTCAGCTGTTAATCAGTGGCAATTACAAGGTCTGCCGCTCACAGAGACTTCTGGCTGTCCCGAACTGGTGACCTTCAGATCTTCAGCTCTTATCTTCAGGCAAACGGAGGCATTAACCCTCTCAACTAAATCTTTTCTCCAGGTCTTGGTCTCCATATTCCAGGGCCGGCTGTAGGAGTGGTGAGGCCCAATGTAGAGCATTTCCACAGAGGCCCCCACCCTCCTCGTGGGGCCCCCACTCACCAAGAAAAGCACTTGTAATGCCCCATACAGCACCTGAAAATAGTTGGAACATCACTGCCAGCTGCTTCTAGGAGCCTATTTTGGGCCGTTCGGAGGCAGGGGCAGATGGGAGGGCCCAAAGTAAATCCTCTCTGCTTGCCCCACTGACCTACATCCCGTAGAAATCTTGGCTGCAGCATCAGGCGATCTGCTTGCTGTTCTGGGGCGGGGGCCCCCAAAGTATGTGGCCCAATGTGACAACATTGGTCACATTGGCTTAAGGCCGGCCCTGCCGTATTCCAAAGGAGTTGGGTGAGCAGGCCAGCCTCTTTTGCCTTTCCAGCGTTTGCTCTGTAGTGTGAGGCTTCCCTAGTTTGCGCCTTGGATTGTTCCGCCAACGTATCCTTTGCACTGGGAAGGCACCATTGGCGGGATCAAGGCGGGGGTGTCTTTTTGACTCTTGCTTTTTCCTTCCAGAGGTGTAGCTCTTTTGGGCACTAGGGTACAGTTGTGAAGCTACAGAAGGGGTGGTGTGGTACGTGCTGCAGGTGCCACAATGTGCTGTGTAACCGGGATGCATTTGACCAACGCACAATTATCCAGGATGCAAGTACTCTGGTGGTGGCAAAGCTACAGGAGGGGTGGCACGATAAATATTGCAGGCACCACAATGCACTGTGGAAGCAGTCCCTCCCACTTGCCTTCAGAGCCATTCTGGGCAGCAACAGCAACACATATGTGCTCCCTGAGCCAAATGGCATCTCCTGTGTGTTGCCTCCCCCCCCC
>JAJKFI010000160.1:656065-682044 GCA_029204185.1 Lerista edwardsae | reverse complement strand
GTTGTCTTCCATTGGTCGTGTCGGAACCTCACTGCAAGACAGACAATTCTGCCCAGCCCCCCACCCTTTCCAGAGTGAATAGACCCAAAAGAGACCCAAAAGATGCTGACATCCTGGACCAGAGATGCCAGAATGCAGGACTGGATAAAATAAAGACAGCAACTAGCAAAAGGCAATTTTGATTACCTTTTCCAGGTACCCTTCTCCAAAGAGGGGATTTGCACAGAGGAGGGACACTGATGGTCCCAGGTAAAGTAGGTTTGGCTTCACCATACAAAGGTTGCCTGTCTAGTTTGGTCAAGCTTCGAGCGCTCCCAAGAGGCTTTGAGGAGATGCAGGGAGGAGCTGGGAACCAGTCCTTCCCCTGCCCAGCAGCTACAACTTTCTTAGGGTCGCTCCAGGTCAGGGTGTGGCACAGGGACTCAGGGACCCATCCGTGCCCTGTCCAGTGTGCGGCAAATTGGGCAGGAGGGTTTGCCTCCCAATCCAAGCTCCACGAAGGCCGGGTGAGTTCGGGTGGTGAGCTGGATCCGGCCTGTGGGCTGCCGACCCCTGCTCTAGCGGTTACACAGAATGCATAATGCAGCCTGGTAGGTTTGCCTGTTGGAAAATAGCAGGAGTGATGAGAGGGGGCTGTGAAACAACTACAACAGGGGTTCCCAAACTGTGGGTCATGAACCAATTTCAGGTGGGTCGCAAAGCACCTCGAGCAGCCATATTGAAAAGATGGGAACATGGGATGCTGGAAAGGGGGAGGGCTGTGTGGCTGTTTTCCTTGGGTAAAGGTTGTAAAGAAGCTTTTTTCTTTCTGATTCACTATGGGAAAATGACTGAAAAATAACCCAACTTATTGCTGTAATCACAGGAGAACAACAGGCTCTGGCATCGCAATGATGGCCCTTCCGGCGGGCCCCTGACAGATTGTCATTCTAAAAAGTGGGTCCCAGTGCTAAAAGGTTTGAGAACCACTGAACTAGAAGTGTGCGTTTGTGTGTGCACACGCACGTGTGTGTTGGCTTCTTATGGGAGTTTATCCCCACTAAAGAAGCAGCCCATATGGCGGGGGACATAATTGGGATCCAAACCTTGCTTGGGGAAAGCGGAGGCGTACCTCTTCAGAGCCATTCGGAACTAACCTAGCCTCCGTTTTGCTCTAGTCACTGGGAATGGTTCCGAAGAGGATGGGGAGCGGCTGCCTTCAGAACGTAGTGCTGTGATCCCCTGCTAGGTACACCTCTGGGGGAAAGTACTAAAGCTTCCCCACCCCCTGCAGTTGTGCCACATTTCATAGATCTTCTCTTACACACTGCTGGTTAACAGTGGAATGTGGGGACACTCTGTGCCACTCAGGCACAGAACATCACGAAGCCCTGTGACCCGGGAGTGACATAACACTTCCAGGTCACTAGGCCTCCAAATCCATCCAGTTTTGGTCATATCCGGAACTTTTCTGAGCATGGCCTCTGAGGGCTTCAGGAAGCAACCTGGAGGTGTTTAAAGAGCACTTCCAGTTTTGGCAGGGGGGGTGTTGTTGTTCTGAAGCCCACAGTGACCACACACGTGCAGGACTCAGAAAGGTGCCAGGTACAGCCAGAGAACATCACCGGTCATGTCCAGGAGCTTCGATCTGAGAGGTCAGGTGAGGCTCAGCCTCACCAGCCTCCAATGAGCACATGTCTCTGCTGGTTGATCACACTACCCTCCCATCAGGCCACATCACATGGTGACACCTGAGCGAGCCCTCTTGGTCTTTCCTTAGGTACCCCCTGTTCTCCTGAACTGTTGATGCTCAGAGAGCCACATCACCCCCGGACACCACCAAGCAGCTCAAGATGAAGGCTGACTGTCTCCCACCCAGGGCTGCACCCCAATCCTTCTAGCATCCTATTGGCTTTTTCTACATGAGAGTCCCAACTCCCAACCCTCTGCTCCCTAATGGCCAAACACACTTCCTCTGGGGATTATGGTACCAAAGCCACATTGCAGACCAACAGTGGTAGCAAAGAGGATGTTGGACATCCCATCCCCCGTGACGCCAAACAAGTCCTGACATGTGGAATCATCCCCCGAAGAGGAAAACCTGTGGAAATCAAGACTGAGGGCGCAATCCTAACCTGGAGTTAAGCCAGCACAGTTAGGCCAGCACAGGTTGGCTGGCACAAAGGACACCGTAAAGCATGTTTGGACCACTCTCAAAGTCAGAGAGGCCAGCACACAGACACGCGCCATCCTCCCTGACTCCGAGAGTGGTCCAAAAGCGCTTTACGGTGTCCCTTGTGCCAGCCAAACTGTGCTGGCCTAACTGTGCCGGCCTAACTCCAGGTTAGGATTGCACCCTGAATTTGATTCTTGCTGTGCCATCCCGTGGCCAAGCCACGCCATTCTGTTACGGCAGCTTTTCTGAGGAGGACAAACAAGAATCTCACCAGTGTTGGACAACCTTTAAAGAATTAATGAAGGAGAAGTGATTGCTGGATTAGAATCAGCGTTTGGGCGCTACTAAATCGATACTCTGCGGCTGGGAGAGGCAGTGGAGGGGGGGTGGAATCCAGAAAGTCAAAAGCATGAGACGTTTGCTCCTATTCCTGCCTGACTCATAACACATCAGATTTCTCGCTGCAACCTTTAGCTTTCCCCGAACCAGATACGTTTTGTGGCTTCGGCTACCTTGAATTGCTTTTATTACCCAGTTGAAAAAAGACTGCAACACTGGCTGTTACGTGGTTTTTTTTTTTAAAGGTTTTTTTTCCCCCTAATGGGATGGGTCTGTGAAGCGCTTTGTGTAAACTGAAGTGAGGATCGAAGCAATCACACTAAAAGCAGAAAAAATAAGAATAAAAAAAAGGCAAGAGTATCAAATATTAAATAATTTTCATATTTATAAAATGATACTCACTTGAGATTGAAAGGCAGCCAGATAGATGTGTGCAGCAGAGACAAATATTGTACAAATCAGTTACAGTAGTCAAAAATCAAAATGAGCAAAAAATATTTTTTTTAAAAAGGAAGAGGACCAAAAGGAGATTATGTCACACACTCTCAAAATGTATAGGAGAGAGATGGTTAAATTGGTGACCCTTTTTTTTTTTGGGAGGGGGGAATTAAAGGGTCTTTCACAAGGCCGGTTAGGGCACAATCCTAACCAACTTCCCAGCATCAGGATACGGGCAATGCAGCTCTGAGATAAGGGAATAAACATTCCCTTATCTTGAGGAGGCCTCAGTGATTGTCCCCCAACTGTAGTATTCAGCACATGCCCCATTGGCACTGCTATGTCAGTGCTGGAAAGTTGGTTAGGATTGCACCCTTACTGAGGGTGCAATCCTAACCTGGAGTTAGGCTGGCGCAGTTATGTCAGCAACGTTTGGCCGGTACAAGGGCCACTGTAAAATATGTTTGGACCACTCTTGGAGTTAGAGAGGCCGGCACACAGATGTGCACCATCCTCCCTGACTCTGAGAGTGGTCCAAACGCCACTCCCTTGTATCTGGCATTCTGAGGTAAATTTCTGAGGTAAAATTCTGAGGTAAATATGAGGTAAATAAAGCAAAGTTTAGCCAGCATAATCCTCCCTGACTCCATCCTCCCTGACTCCGAAAGTGATCCAAACGCACTTTACGGTGTCCCTTGTGCCAGCCAAACGTTTTGTACAAATCAGTTACAGTAACTGATTTGTACAAAACTGTGCCAGCCTAACTCCAGGTTAGGATTGTGCTCTGAATCCAGGACAAGCTGATACAGGGAAGCTCTCCAGCAGTGTTCCCTGGGATGGGGAGGGACTGTGAGCCAAACTGGTGGTGTGCTCAGCATGTACCATTAGCTGACAAGTTGATCTCAGAGGGGCTTTGAGCTCATTCTTGGATGCCCAGAAGACAGTGGGCTGTGCGATGCTATAAGGTCAAATTCAACTCCCTCGTTTTGGCCAAACAGATTCTACCCATGCTTTTCAATGGAACGGAAACCATTCTGGATTTGTCACCGAGAGCAAAATGCTGGCTTGGATGGTTGGCATATTGCAGTGCAAAAAGGACTGCCGTCAATATCTGCTTGCCTTGGACCAGGTGAGGCTCCTGTGAAAAAGCCTTTACTCTCAACTCAATCCTTGCACCTGCTTCCGCTCTGGAGCATGTCGGCCCATTCGTTTCAAAGGCAGAAGCAGAGGTGGGGATCAGAGTTGCTTTCTCCAGTGAAGTGTCCCATCTGGGAGGGCATCGGAAGGCTCATGTTCACGAGAGAGAAGCAGCGCCTTCGACGCACGCGAAATGAGAACAGCCAGTGTGGTGCCCTTGGGTGTGCTTGTGGGAAGTCCAAATCTCAGCCATGTGCAGCCATGTGGCTCATTTGGAGAACTGGGGCAAGGCATGATCCCTGAGCCGGCTCTATTTCCCATGGGGAAAACCAGCGGACACAAACGAACTGCAAAGTGCTTTCTAAACGGCTTCAGTGCTATGGGTTGAAGCAACTGAAATTGCTGTCAAATGCAACACATAAACCAATAGAATGACATTTGAGACAAAAAATGACTCCCCTCTGCTTTCCAGCCTACGTTTGTGACATTCCTATGTGATATTCCTATACAGAGTGGGAAGGCTTCAAAAAGCGTTGTGCATAGCACATGGTGCATCCAATTAGGGCACAATCCTAAACTGAGTTAGGCCGGCATAAACTAAGCCAGCAAAGTTTGGCCAGCACAAGGGACACCGTAAAGTATGTTTGGACCACCCTCGGAGTCAGAGAGGCCACCACAGATGTGCGTCATCCTCCCTGACTCCAAGAGTGGTCCAAAAATGCTGTATGGTGGCCCTTGTGCCGGACAAACTTTGCTAGCTTACAGTATGTTGGCCTAACTCCACTTTAGGATTGCACTCTTAGCGACAACTTTCCATGGGAAAAAAAGGGCCACTTGGCTCTTATGAGTCTTGATCCACCGATCCCTGCGAGCTAGATATATCCACAGAAGGCACAACGCACAACAGCAAAGACAGCTGAGGAACGACAAAGCTCACAAAATGGCACAGGTAGGGAGAGGGAGAGTTGTCTTGGATATCATCGGTAACGTCACAACACTAGCCAAAAGCCAACACGCAATCCACACTGCAATGAACTCACACGATGGGGAAGGCAACCGTTTTCCAGTGGGACACAGCTCATTTAGGGGGCAATCCTAACCTGGTGTTTGGCCTGCACAGTTAGGCCAGCAACATTTGGCTGGCACAAGGGCCACTGTAAAGAACGTAAAGAACGTTAAGAACGTTGGCACCATTCTCAGAGTCAGGGAGGATGGCACTTGTTTGTGTGCTGGCCTCTCTGACTGACAGAGTGGTCCAAACAAACTTTACGGTGTCCCTTGTGCTGGCCAAACTTTGCTGGCCTAACTGTGCCGGCCTAACTTCAGGTTAGGATTGCGCCCTCAGTGTGTTCTGGCACAGAGGCTCCCTAGGCTTCTTTGGCCCTGCAGTTCTTCCTTGCTGTGCTTCTGCTACTCATTCTAAACAGGACAGATTCTTGCCTTTTCTGCTAAGTTGGAGGAACTTTTGGAAAGAAAAGAGAATCTGAGGACCTGAAGAGTGAACCTTAATGGTTCGAACTCCTTGCTAATAAGCTATCTGCAAATGAGGGGGAAACAATAACAACACTTGTGTGAAGCATGAGTTGATGGACAAATTCACATTTTCAATCTCAAATTCAACTTTTACAAACTCATTTTCAATTGTCAGCATTATTGTGACTCAAACAACACGCACATGCACACACACACTGAAGCCACTACAGAAGATTCACCAGGAAGTTCTCCTGCAACAGGTCCCATTAAAATGAATGGGAGCCACACAAGCACGCTTGCGTCTAGGCCTACTCCACAGGAGCGTTGCCTGGAGATGTTGGCCCCTGCAGCACAGCCAATTCTGTGGGGGGGGGAGTTAAACAGACCTAGAGCGCAATCCTAACCTGGAGTTAGGCTGGCACAGTTAGGCCAGCAAAGTTTGGCCAGCCCAAGGGACACCCTAAAGTATGTTTGGACCACTCTCAAAGTATGTTCGCCATCCTCCCTGACTCCGAGAGTGGTCCAAACACCACTCCCTTGTATCTGGCATTCTGAGGTAAATTTCTGAGGTAAAATTCTGAGGTAAATATGAGGCAAATAAAGCAAAGTCTGGTCAGCACAAGGGACACCATAAAATATGTTTGGGCCACTCTCAGAGAGGCCAGCACACAGACTGAGGTGCCATCCTCCCTGACCCCGAGAGTGGTCCAAATGCGCTTTATGGTGGCCTTTGTGCCGGCCAAATTGTGCTGTCCTAACTGTGTCAGCCTAACTCCAGTTTAGGATTGAACTCCTAAGCATATAGGAAGAAATGGTGTCTCCACAACCATACACCTGCCTTCGCCTTCAAACTACATGATTCTGACTCCCACACACCACTGGGGAAGAAGAGCCAGGTCATGGAGACACTTCTGAGTACAGAGGCGTAACTAGAACCCCCAGCACCTGAGGCAGTGATGTCATGATGTCTCATGACGTAATGATGTCGCTTATGGGTTCTCCTCGAAGGAGGACGTGCTGGTGACTTTGCACCCCCATGCCTTTTCCTGTGGAGCCTTCAGGAGGAAGTGACTGCCTTGCGCCCCTGTTAACGTAGCACCCAGGACAGGTTTTCCTCCAGCTCCTCCCTAGTTATGCCTCTGTCTGTGTCTTGCTTTCCTTACTAAACATTCAGCTGCAAACTAAGACCCAGCTTCTTTCTTGGGGAGGGAAGGTGATTTTAAATTCTGTTCTCAAGGAAAAGGGCTGTCTGAATCCTAGTGAAGGCCTAGTGAACTTCTGTTTTGAACACTATGCTCTTCTAGGGAAAATGGGGAATGGCAAGGAACTAGGCAGGATACCAGAGTCCTGCCCCTGCTTTGCTCAACCTTTACAATCAAGAGGGCTAGAAATCTGCTTTAACCACCACCACCCTTTTCCAACCACAGCCTGGTGAAAGCTAAGCACCAAACAAGGCATGACATGAGACCAGAGTTATATTACACCTGCCCCAGCACCCGGGGCAGTGACATCACATGATGTAGTGACATCACTGTTGGGTTCCCCCAGAGGAGGGGGCACATGTTGTGGCGGCTTTGTGTGCCCTGTTGCTTCTCCTGTGGAAGCTCTGAAACTAGAGTGGACCCTGGGGGCAGTCAGGTGTCCCTGCTTGGCACAGCACCTGGGGCAGGTACCCCTCAGGCCCCACTCTAGCTACAGCTCTGTAAGGGGTCATGCATATTTGCAACCCTCAACCTCCTCTTCTTTCTTGCCAAGCAGCTGGTGGTGGGAACTGAGAACTGATGTGGGTTGTGGCAAAGGGTAGGGGGAGTTGAGTCCCCACTGCATGGGGCCCCAATCCAACACCTTGCCATCTCCACAGCTGCTTTATGAGAAAGAAAAAAAAGCATGGAAAGCTCCAAATATGGAGCTGCTGGTTTGGTCCTGAGCATCCCAGAATGCTGAATTCTGGACACAAAGTGCACGTGAAGAGCTCTCAGGATGCAGGTCTGATTTTGCAACACTTCTTTGTGAGCCGTCCCGGCTGAGGGCCGGGTAGCTAGCAGGTGGAGCATGGGACAAAGCTCAGTGCTACCTCCCTGACCAAATCTGGCCATTTCCTCATGGTGCACAGATGTTTTCCCCAACTCACGCAGCAGCCGGTTTACACTTTGCACTTCTGCTGTATTGCTTGTCAAATTACACGCAGGGCTCCTGGGAGTCCCCGTCACCACAAAATTCTTGGCCACCGGTCCAGAACTCATTGCAAAAGAGTTAGATAATCTGTGGAACTCCTTGCCACAAGGTGTGGTGATGGCACCTGGCCTGGATGCCTTGAATTGGGGATTGTACAGATTAACATAAGAATATAAAAAGAGCCCCACTGGATCAGGCCAAAGGCCCATCTAGCCCAGCTTCCTGTATCTCACAGTGGCCCACCAGATGCTTCAGGGAGCACACGAGACAACAAGATGCCTGCGTCTCCTTGCCGTTCGCCTGCTTCTGGCACTGCAAGCTAGACTATCTCTAAAATAAGGAGGTTGCACCACCCATCATGGCCTGTAGCCTGCAATGGACTTTCCCCCCAGAAATCTGTCCTGTGCCCTTTTAAAGGCATTCAGGCCAGACACCATCACCATCTCCAGTGGCAAGGAGTTCCTCAGATTAATAACCTGCTGGGTAAAAAGGCATTTCCTTTTATCTGTTCTCACGCAACCAACACTCAAATTTTAGTGAATGTTCCCTGGTTCTGGTATTGTGAGAGAGGGAAAAGAACATCCCTCTGCCCACTCTATCCATCCCATGGAGAATTTTGTACGTCTCAATCATGTTCCCCCTCAGGCACCTTTTTCTTATACTGAAGAGCCCCAAACATTGTAGCCTTTCCTCATAAGGGAGGTGCCTCATCCTCATCCTCATTTTCATTGCTTTCTTCTGCAATTTTCTAGTTCCACTGTGTCCTTCTTGAGATGAGGTGACCAGAACTGTGCACAGTTGATAGAGGAAACGTCCATCACAGGTTACAAGAAGCCGTGATGGGTATCCACCACCTTCTGGTTCTAGAAGAGGCTGTCTCTGAACGCCGGATGCAAAGAAGTGGCTACAGATTCCAGGTCTCATGTTGCCTTGTGTGTCAGATGCTCCCTAAGGCTTCAGTTGGGCCAGTGTGGGATATAGAGAGCTAGACTAGACGGGCCCCTTTTGGCCTGATCCAGAAGAGCTCTACTTGTGTTCTGATGCTCTTAGAACCAACACTGAAAAAAAACTCTCATGGAAGATATAGAGAAAGAGGACTCGACCTAGCCTCTGTTTGCTAAGTTCTATCAGAGTCCTTGGTTGGAATAATTAAATCCAGGACAGCAACACAGTTCTGTGGTTTCCGCAATGCATCCTGTTTGCATTCCCCCCCAAAATGGACTTGTACTCACCTGGGTCTGGTGCGATGCACTCGCACTTGTACATGGTCACGTAGTCCGGCTTGAAGTCCGAGTTGATGGGGTAGTACTTGAACGCGCCAATCATCTTCTTGATGGCATCGTAGATGAAGATGAAGCTAATGAGCGTGGAGAAGCCCTCCTCCGTAAAGCGGGTGATGTATTTTATAATGAAGCTGGCATCGGTGGCCACCAGAATAAGGCACTGGAAAGCAGAATGCAAGCCAATCCAGAGGCGGAACTCCATGTAGTCTATGCCGTTGCCTCTGAAACGGGGAGGAAGGCACAGTTAAAACTCATTACAGGCCAACCCCACGTTGCCCGATTGCTTGGGCATGCTGCTGTAGCCAGGTGGCTACTGCTGCATCCCATGGCAGCCAAGCAGCCGTGGCAGGCTCCGTGGGAGAAGGGGACAGGCTCTGTGGCCGGACCCGTGGGAGAAATTGTTCCCTTTCCCTGTGGTAAGGGTGCAAGCGGGTGAGTGGTCTACTTGCCTCTGCACTGGCTAGTTAGGGCCACACAGCCCTACATAGACGTCGGGAGCTGGCGGTGAGAGTCATCACCAGTCCCCCCACCTATGAACACCCTCCCACCCCGCCCAAAAATAACCCTTGCTGGTTGCGTTGCTGGGAGGTGCGGTGTAGGCATTAGCCAGCCAGTTACCCAGCGCTGGCAGTAATGGCTTACCGCTGGTGCTGGAGGTGCCTTACAGCACCTTTGTGACACAGGTGCGTGTGGGACACTCGTACCACCTGTGCTGTGCCCAATAGGATCGGGCCCTTATTTTGCTGTGTGAGTGTCAAGCTAGCCACCGTTACTGTTGTGGGTTACTGATTTGCTGGGTGACCTGTACAGCCCTAAACGGTACTAAACTACATAAATAGTGTTGGGCGGGGGGTGACACCAGCCCTAGTGATGCCACTGCATTGCAGCTGTGCATACAACGTTTACTTATTTATTTGAAGAATTTATGCCTCGCCTTTCCTATGCCGAAGCAAATGCCCAAAGCGGCTTACAGAGAACAAAACAAAATACAATGTAACCACGTTAAGTAAAGCGTAATAAGTAAAACACATTAAAGCAACGCATTAAAACAACGACGACAAATTAAACATTAACAGGAACACCGAGAGTGGACAGGAATGAAAGCTAGACCCAATTCTCCGTAGCAGGATGTACTGGAGGGTGGGAAAAACAATTGACCAGGGGAGTGAAACAGACTATGACAGTATTCCAGAGGGACAGAGGGCAGACAGCCACATGGTCATCCAAAGGCCAGACTAAATAGGTATGATTTGAGCCCTCTCGGAAAGGCCAGGAGGGAGTGTGTAGTTCTTAATTCTTCTGGGAGGGAATTCCATATTTGTGGAGCCACTACAGAGAAGGCTCGTCCCCGAGCTGCCATCCCTTTGACTTGGGACAGAGGGGGCACTTGAAGGAAAGCCCCTTCAGATGATCTAAGAGGGCGAACTGGTAGGTATGGGAGAAGGCGGTCCCTTAGGTAGGCTGGGCCTAAGTCACAAAGGGCCTTAAAGGTCAGGACCATCATCTTAAGTTGGGATCGGAAGTGAATGGGTAGCCATTGCAGCTGCTGAAGGAGGGGTCCTACTGAGTAACGGTCTAGCCCCTGTTACCACCTGGGCTGCTGCATTTTGTACTAACTGTAGCTTCCAAACTGTTCTCGAGGGAAGCCCTACATTTTTCTGTATTGTAATTTATTCTGTACGGTCTCACACCGGGTGACGCAAGCCCCAGTGACGCCACTGTGTCCACCTACTTGCTGAAATCGTAGAGCAGTTTCTCAAAGATAAGGATGGGCCCCGTGCTGCTGAGGATAATGAGCGGCTGCCCAGCAAAGAAGCAGAACATGGAACCCGCCATCGCTGTGCCGAGGAAGCTCTCCATCACACCCTGGGGGGGAGAAACAGAAAAAATCCCAGTTGGTCGTTCCGACGCCATTTACCCCACACGACGCAAAATCAAGACACGAGACCAGAGCTGGAGTTAAACAGGGCCACTTTATTAACTATTTACAATTGTAGCAGCGCATGACTAAAGCGTGCGGGATCAGTGGTGGGATTCAAATAAATTAACAACCGGTTCTATGACGTCATAGCTGGAGCCAAAAAAAAACCCAAAGCCAGCCGAGATAAGCGAGTGGGCGAGGCCCGGCCATTTAACAACCGGTTCTATAGAACCTGGGCGAACCCCCTGAATCCCACCACTGTGCGGGATCTCAGGGAAACGGCCTAGCCGTCTGCCTCCCCGGAGGTGATCTGGATGACCACAGAGGGCGTACCACCTGGCTCCCGACCGTACAGCTTGGCGTTGCCACGCCAGGTTGTTCCTCACCTACCAAGGCAGAGGCAGCTTGACCGCTCAGCTCCCCCCGGCCGCAGCCCAAGGGTAGCTTCGCTGCATCCGATCCAGGAAAGGCCTGCCACCTCACCGAGCCGGTCAGGCATCTTATGAGGGACTTCTGACCGATCCTCAACCGTGCTGCCTCAGATGGACGCCGAATACACAGAACAACTTACCTACCACGCTGCCTACCAGTTTATAGTGACCGATTAATTTAACACCCAGCCCGCTGCAGGCTGAGGTAGGTGAAAAAACGGCCAACCCAGGCCAATCGGGCTGAACGCAAAAAATTCCTACTCGGCCCATAAGCGACCAGCTAATCCCAGCCTGCTGGACGGGAGGGGGGTGGGTGGGAAAAAACGCCTGGCTGGAGCTCGAATGAGCAGTGGGCGGAATGAGCGCAGATAGTATCCTCGCTCATCCCGCCCCCAGGCTGCAGTGTAAGCAGCCCATTCGAGCTCCGGCCTCGTGCCTCTGTGCGTGGGCGGGGAAAAGGGAGGCAATGTGCTAGTTGCACGTTGCCATTCTTCCCATATTGCCCCAGACAGGTAGGCACACCAAGCGGCCATGAGAGAGGCAATGTCACTGTTGATGTTTAGGTGCAACCCTTGAACCATTTCGGTTGCATGGCTTCATCTGCCACTGTGCAAGAATGATGGAGAAGCACAGACCAACGACACCCACATCCGGTGATGTCATTCAGGGGGAATGGACCAGAACGGGCGTTCCGGATCCTAACGGGCTCTGTGGCTGGTTCCGGGTTCCCGACAAGTGCCAATCAAAAGTGAGTTCCTGTTCCTAAATCATTTGAATGACATCACTGCCCACATCCACCCTTAAGGGTGCAATCCTAACCTAGATTTAGGCCAGCACAGTTAGGCCAGCAAATCACCATAAAGCGCGTTTGGACCACTCTTGGAGCTGGAGGGTATGGCGCATGTCTGTGTGCTGTCCTCTCTGACTCCAAGAGTGGTTCAAATATATTTTACGGTGTCCCTTGTGCCAGTCAAACTGTGCTGGCCTAACTCCAGGTTAGGATTGCACCCTACCCTGCCCTACCTTTACAGAGAATGTGTATGTCCAGCTGGCTAGACTCTTAATATATAGTTTTTCAAAAAGAAAAACGTCCCTCGATTTTGAATAAGGCGCAGATATTGTGTTGTGAACTGTGGGAATTTTGGGATGAAGACAGAAGAAAGGCATTTAGAACAGTGGCGCTGCTTTGGAGAAAAAACCTCCATAAGAACATAAGAAGAGCCCTGCTGGATCAGGCCAAAGGCCCATCTAGTCCAGCTTCCCATATCACACAGCGGCCCACCAGATGCCTCAGGGAGCATACGAGACAACAAAATGCCTGCTTCCTCTTGCCATCCCTTGCCTCCGGCATTCTGAAGCAGCCTACTACTAACTACTGTCCAGTCCCCTTTTAAAAGCATTTAGGCCAGATGCCATCACCACCTCCCGTGGCAAGGAGTTCCACAGCTTAATTATCCGCTGGGTAAAAAACCTTTCACATTGTGCAGTCCCAACGTACGCCTCCCTCTCAAGTGGGCTTGCAGGGGGGTTGAGGGTTTCCTGCGACTTCCCCCCTTCCTGACTAATAAGGCAGGGTGCAAGACAGGCGAGCTTTTCTCACTGGACAACTGCAGTCAGTCATACTGCAGCAGAAACCCAATTTGGTGCTTTTTATACCCTGTTTCCCCCAAAATAAGACCAGGTCTTATATTAATTTTTGCTCCAAAAGATGCATTAGGGCTTATTTTCAGGGGATGTCTTTTTTTTTTTTTTAAAGTACAACCATCTTCATTCATTCAACTGCAGTCATGTTATCTTCTTCTGGAACATCGTCATAACTCTCCAAACCCCAAATTCTGGCCTGAATTTCTTGCGACTCCATTTCCTGAAGAACCTTGGCCCCAATCTCTCATGTCCAGCAATAAAGCTGTCCTTAAATGAGCACTTCTTGTCCATTTAGCCTGCTTGTAGTGCATTGGGAACACAGCTGTCAGCGATTTTATCCCCTTTATACCCTCACTCCGCCTCTGCGAATGCACTACATAAATGCATCCGTCTGGTTGACGATCTTAACTGGGGCTTATTTGGGGAGTAGGGCTTACATTACGAGCATCCTAGAAAATCATGCTAGGGCTTATTTTCCGGTTGGGTCTTATTTTCGGGAAAACAGGGTACTTGTTCATCTGGTCCAGATCTCCATACCCCAAACCTTCCCAATGCAGAGACGTTGGAAGCCAAAAGACCCCTTCTGCTGCTGCATGTGCCTCAAGGTGGGCCCACACTTGCCTGGTAGTTCTCGGTCGCATCCCCCAGCAAGCCGCCAAAGGTGATGGCGTTGGTGATGCAGCCCAGGTAGATGAAGAGGATGGCAGAGATCGACTGGATATGAAAGCCCTCATAGAAGTCGCTCGGGAACCAAGGCAGCTTCCTTTTGATATCTAAATACAGGCCACCGCAAAACCTGCAAGAGATCATAGACCAGACAGGGTGTAGATATCGCACACCGATATAGCTTGCTTCTAAAATAAGGAGGTTGCATCACTCATCATGGCCTGTAGCCTGCAACGTAGCCTGCAATCCCCTTTTAAAGGCACCCAGGCCATCAACACCTCCTGTGGCAAGGAGTTCCACAGATTAATTACCCACTGGGTAAAAAAAAGTATTTTTGTCTGTCCTAACTCTCCCAACACTCAGTGGATGTCCCCTGGATCTCGTGTTGCGGGAGAGGGAAAAGAACATGCCTCTACACACTCTATCCATCCCTTGCATAGTTTTATATGCCTCATGTCCCCCTTCAAGTGCCTTTTCTCTAGACTAAAGAGCCCTACACGCTGTAGCCTTTCCTCATAAAGAAGGTGCCCCAGCTTAGTCTTTACATAGATGCAGAAGAGAGCAACCAAAAGACTGGGCTTTATATAAAGATCACACATTGGGGAGAAGTCCTGAACTCAGGGCCAACTTTAGAAGCTGTTGGTTCCCAATTGGACACCAACAACCAACCCGATTTGTAACTTTTATTGATGTCGACATCCCGGGAGACCACCGCGTGAAAGAAAAGGAGATCGAAAACATAGACAAGTACCGCGAATTGTGCTTTGAAACTAGTCGACTGTGGCTTAAACATACAAACGTGCTGCCTATCATCCTTGGTGCACTAGGAGCAATATCCCCAAACTTTGGTAAGTATTTTAAACAACTAGAAATACCAGCAATCGCAACTGCTGAGCTACAACAGACTGCTATCATTGGAGCTATTTCGATTCTTCGCTGATACCCGCAAGATTCCTAGGTCTCTGGTTGAGACCCGACCCTCGCAGGCAATGCCAGCTAGTGATTTTGGAATTTAATTTTTGTGTTGTAACACCGTACGTCATTGGCTGTGTATCTTTTTTTAAAAAAGAATGTTATTCAACACAAAGTTCCCAAAGTGAATAGGCAAATAATAACGTTAAATGGCTCCCAAATGGGCTCACAATGGAAAAAAAGGCAAAACGCCACTAGAAGACAATGCACAGGCATGAATACAGACAATTACTCTCCCCCTGCTAAATATAAGAGGCTGCCGGCTCTAGCAGCAGCAGGGCCGCATGTGGGGCATTCCTGTGGGGTCCTTCCTGCGGGGCCCCCACTCACCAAGAAGAGCGCTGTTTGTGCCACGTGCAAAACATGGCATGTGGAAGTAGTCGTAGCGATATCACAACATCACCGCCAACTGCTTCCAGGTCTTGGGCATCTTGGGCTGTTCAGAGGCAGAGGCAGGTGGGAGAGACCCAGGTCAAGCTGCTCTGCTCACCCCACTGACTTACAGCCCATCGAGATCCCGGCTGCAGCCACAGGCAATATGCTCACCCTACTAGTGCGGGCCCCCCTGAAGTGACGACTTTGGTCACATTGGCTTGAAGTCAGCCCTGATAAGGAACACCACTTGAAAAAGTGCTTTTTGTCAAGTAGCAGGGCTTTTTTTTGGCAGGGCCACAGGTTCACAGCTAAGGATCTTAGAGGTATAAATAAAATTTGCTATAGACTTATATCTCTATGGCAGGATGCAAAGCAATCAAAACATGTGCTTAAGAAAGTATATGTGAGTCCATGGACCAAATAGAACCAAACACATTTTAATACACAATTGCATACAAGACTAGTGGCCCAATCCAAAGCAGAAGTATGTTCCATTATAGTCAATGGGGCTTACTCCCAGGTAAGTATGGATAGGATTGTTGCCTCAATTACCCCAGTGTGGGGCCCAATTTGGAGCAAGCAGTCCACTCGACTTAAAGCCGGCTCTGCCTGGACTATGTGTTTTTTCGAAGACCTTTTCCAAGATCTAATTTTATTCCTAGACAAATACTTCACCAGTGTGTTTACAGTCACAGTCACAAACATTTATTGGCATAATACCAGCGTGTTTAGTGCAGGGCCGGCTCAAGGAGTGGCGGGGCCCAATGCGGGGCATTCCTGTGGGGCCCCCCACATTCCCCCCCACTCACCAAGAAGAGCACTTGTGGTGCCACACACAAAGTGTGGCACCTGGAAATAGTTGGTGGCGACAGGATGACGTCATGGCCAATTGCTTCCGGGAGGCCCATTTTGGGCACTTCAGAAGCTGGGGCAGCTGAGAGGGCCCAAGGTGAAGCTGCTCTGCTGGCCCCACTGACCTACGATGCTAAGAGATCACGACTGCAGCAGCATGCAATACGCTCACTGCACTGGTGCGGGGGCCCCCGCAAGCGCGGGGCCTGATGTGATAACATTGGTCACATTGGCTTAAGGCCAGCCCTGGTTTAATGCCTCCCTCCTCCCCGAAAGCCAACCCTCCTTTTTCCCTTCCTGCAAAGAGTGCACAGACTTGTTGCCTACTTTCCAGTCCAGAGAAGCTCCTCCCCAATTTCATGGACCGCTGGCATCTCCTCGTCTTCGCTGCCGCCGCCGCCTCCCCCTCCGCCGCCGCCCCCTCCGGCTCCGCCAGCCGTGCCGTTCATCTGCCCCGCTTCGCTCAGCGAAAACACAGATTTTCTGGAGGAAAAAAAAAAAAAAAAAGTTGCAGAGAGTGTTTACAGTCCTAAGGCCTGGATATTGCTTATCCCGCTTTTGAGGTACCTTCCAACGCTTTTCTCAAAGGATGTTCACAGTTTATGACAAGGAATAAACCCGCAGCACAACGTGTGCCACTTTTTATGTGGAGAATCTTGAATGTGCCACTCCACCCTAAAGGTGCTTTTCACGATTACCAGGACGGCTAAATAGAGCCTCCAGGTTCAAGGGCAGTATATCTGAGGGCGCAATCCTAGTTGTGCCCTTGGGCCGATGCTAACCACTTGTGTCCGCACAACGTCACTAGCGCTGACACGGGGGCGCCAACGGGCATCCCTGCGTCAGCACTAGCGGCGTGGGGCCGACGCTAGCAGCAGTGTAGGTCCGATGGCACCAGCCACGGCTGCGCAGCAGTGCTCGTGCGCCAGTTGAACTCTGCTGGCGCAAGAACAGTTTTGGGGGGAGGGAGGAACTGGGCGTGGGGTGGGCGTGCCGGCCCGGGGAGGAGGGTGGGACTGCGATGAGGCTGTTAGGCCACATCCAAGCCTCCGTCCCCAGACCACGGGGCCCCGATTTGGGCCGGGCAGCTTCCTCGGCTCTGAAAAACCATAGGGAAGGCTGAAGCCTCGTGTGGGGCAAGTACACGAACATGCCTGTGGTCAGTGGTGTCATCTAAATGATTTAAGAACAGGTACTCACTTTTGATTGGCACGTGTCGGGACCCGCCCACCATAAATGACGTCATAAGCCGGAAGTGATGTCGTGGCAGGAAGTGACATGAAAAAAGCCCTTTTTGAGGCCTCAGACAATTTTAAACTGACCCAACAGTTGCAACAGTATTCCACAGCACCCCCAGAACATGTTAAGGAGGCCTGGCATCATGTTAAAGTGACCCAACAGTTCCAAAACCCCAGAGCAGCTCATTTTTCAGTGGCAAGGCAAGGCAAGGCTCCGCTCGCTGCCTGCCTGCCTGCCTGGCTCTGAGAATGTGCAGGCAACTCAAACGTGCAGGAAATTCAAACGTTGCAGGGGCGGAGTAGACGAGTGGGCGGGTGAATGGGCAGGGCCAGCCATAATCCTAGAAACCGGTACTCGCGTACCCCCACGTACCCCCTGCATGACATCACTGCCTGTGGTCCTGGGCGGCTCCTTAGTGATCCAAAGCGGTGCTGGAGAGAGCACAGGACTGTCGGACCCGCTATCCCAGCGCAGCTTAGGATTGCCCTCTCAGCTCCAAAAGGTACAGAGCAAGAAACACGCCCTATTGGCTTTCTCGCTTGTCCATCATTCTTCTCCCGCCTTTCTCCCCATCGTCCAACCAGAGCAAATCAAACAGAGGAGGTGTGGCCGCCCTGATGGGGCCACTGCAGCATTAGAAACTTGGGGGGGGGCATGCTGTGCAGGAAGTAGCAAAGAAACCATAAACTGCGGCGGTGTTTCTTTGTTATTCTGTTTTTTCAAAAATATACCGTGACTTTGTGTGTGCTGCCCAGAAAGCGTTCCTGT
Source organism: Lerista edwardsae (assembly GCA_029204185.1). NCBI lineage: Eukaryota > Metazoa > Chordata > Lepidosauria > Squamata > Scincidae > Lerista > Lerista edwardsae. The sequence continues at coordinate 664,176 of JAJKFI010000160.1, read as the reverse complement.
GCCACTAGTGGCACACATGCTGTGAATTGGCCACCCCTGGTGTATTAGAACAACCCTTTGCTGACAGCAGTGGGGGATTCCAACCAAGGTAATTTGGCCAGGTATCCTTGCTGAACCATGTTTTATGTGCATTTATTTTATTTCAGAGTGCAATCCTAACCTGGAGTTAGGCCGGCACTGTTAGGCCAGCAAAGTTTGGCTGGCACAAGGGCCACCGTAAAGCACATTTGGACTGCTGTCGGAGTTAGGGAGGGTGGCACATGTCTGTTAGGATTAACTCCAGGTTAGGATTGCGCCCTTAAAATGGTTCTTATCCTCTTTTCTGGTCAAGGTGAACCAAGGTGGCTTACCCCACAAATTAAACAATGGTATGTAACATGGAGCATATATAAGCACAAAAGGGATAAAAAAAACCCCCTAAATTGCAGTCCCAAGAATGCCGAAAACTGAAATTCAAAGGCTGTACACTAAACGCAACAGAAGCAACCAACATTCACAAATACAATCCCCCCTGACCTTGCTATAAATGCCTGAAAGAAACAGATCATAAGAACATAAGAAAAGCCCTGCAGGATCAGGCACATCTAGTTCAGCTTCCTGTATCTCACAGCGGCCCACCAGGTGCCTCAGGGAGCACATGAGACAACAAGATGCCTGCATCCTCTTGACACTCTCTTGCACCTGGGATTCTGAGATAGCCTAACATAAGGGGGTTGCACAACCCATCATGGCCTATAGCCCATGATGGACTTCTCCAGAAATCTGTCCAGTCCCTTTTAAAGGCACCTAGGCCAGATGCCATCATCACCTCCTGTGGCAAAGAGTTCCACAGCTTAATTACCCACTGGGTAAAAAAGTATTTCCTTTTATCTGTTCTAACTCTCCCAACCTGATCTGCGGCACCTACCTCTTCTCAGCAGAGGGCACTTTCTTGGGGGGCTCTATCCTAATGTTTGGGTCCCACTCTCCCGGTGGAAGCACAATCACTTCGTCCAGAAACTCATCGATCCCTGCAATCAGATCGTCTCGGTCTCTTGCTTTGTAGGCCACATCACTGAACAGCTAAAAAAGCGAGGAGCAAAAACGAAAGAAAGTAAAGGGAAAGCACATTTAGAGAGCAATATTAACCTGGAGTGAGGCCGGTACAGTTAGGCCAACCAGGTTTGGCTGGCACAAAAGACACTATAAAGTACGTTTGGACCACTCTTGGAGTCAGAGAGGATGGCACAGACATGCCCCATCCCCCCTGACACCGAGAGTGGTCCAAACGTGCTTTTCGGTGGCCCTTGTGCCGGCCAAACTGTGCCGGCCTCATTCCAGGTTAGGATTGTGGCCTTAATGTAGTCAAGTCATTAGCGAGAAAACTGGAGTGAAGGATATGCGAACTGAGACCAGCACCTGGGTTGACCATTCTTTTATAATGGTGACCCAGACGGATGGGGAGTGGTGCAAATATTCAAAGAGAGGGGGCTGCAAAGGTACGCGGACAAGCAAAACTAGGTGGATATCCATGGCAAAGGCCGGGTACAGAATGCGTCCTTCTTAACTTGGATGTTGGGGGGGGGGGTTTCGGTCCTGGTAAAAGAGTCCAGACCTGAGATACTCTTTTGGCTCTGGGAACAACAGCCGTGGCATGGGGGCAGCCATTAGTTACACCTGTGTGCTGGCCCCTGAGCAGCGATGAGAGCAGCTGTGGAGAGGCGAGGACGTGCCAGACCGCACGTTCTCTATGGGGACCCCAGGCAGGGCTCTGATTGGTGGTGTGGAACGCAAGAGGTACATAAGGAAGGGCCGTGCCCCATATCAATGTGGGTTATATGCAAGGAGGGGGAAATGCTGTCCGACTGCGTTACCATTTGCTGTGTACAAGATCTGTCTGCTGCGTCCTGCTATCTGACTGATCTTCTGGTATGTGACCTTGCCTTGGATCTGACGATGGAGACCTTCAATACATTCTTACCTTGGCAATGCTTTGTGTCTGTGACTCCTTCGCCTCAGCGCCGGAATGCCAAGCTGTGCGCCACTAGAGAGCCGCTTCCTCTGCTAACTAAGCCGGGCCTTCTGTTTCAGAGCCCCGGCAACTGGGGTGCCTCCCAGTCCCAGTATGGCAACTGGGGCGCATGCCGCGACAGGGGGATGTTGGCGCACAGCCATTCTGGCCCCGAGGAGGCACCTCCAGAACAGCCCAGAGGGAGCGCCCAGGCACATGAGCGCCCAGCGCCTACTTACATCATCGACCATGAGGGTGGCGATGGCTCGACCAATTTCATTGTAGGATTTCGCTTTCCCAGAAGGGCCCAGAAGGATAAAGAGGAATCTGGAGGAAGAAAGAGGCAAGCTGAGCCAGCAGCACTCCTGTGCCACAGCTAGCTCAAGAGATCCCGTTTGCACAAAAAGAGAAATCACACCTGGTCCTCGTCCTCCTTGGGAGTCTTGACACTCCTAGGGGATGGAACGCCAACCTTTTTCACTCCCATAAGACGCCGTGACCCCACAATTGATGCTTTGCAACCCCACTGGGGTCCTAACCCCTACGATGAAGAACACTTGCTCCAGGCCCATTCCCACTGCCTTTAGGTCTCTTGGGGGGGATGGATGAGGGAGGTCTGTTGTTCCACAGCCAACTTACCTCGTTGGGACAGGCACTTCTGTCACCCCGCCGAGCATGGTTGACTGAATGAGCCGCACAAATGCCACAAAGGGCTTGTCCAGGAAGTCCACCTCTCCCACCAGCACGTTTGAGGCTTCAGCATCCTTTGGGATCTTCTTAATGAATTTGTTTTTGAGCTGGAGTGCGGGGGGAAGACAAGTGGTGTTTTTTCTTTAAAAAGTCAGAGAGTTCTGGCTTCTTTTGGTACGTTGCAACAATGCACTGACAACCACGGCCCTCAAGCCCACCAACAGTGACACGAGGCCCACAAATTCTGTTGAGTTCTGGGGAGACACAGCAGAAGTGAGAAAGAGCCAGTAGGAGGGGGTGGCTTGCAGGTTGGAATAGGAGTGGGGAGGGCACTGGCATAGCTAAGGGGGTGCAGGGGGTGCAATTGCACCTAGCAACAAGCTGTAGGGCAGTGATGGCAAACCTTTGACACCCGTGTCAAAGGTGACAACTTTGGCATTTTGGGTGACACACCAGCATTTGCCAACACCCAACAACAGCCAAGTTTGCTTTTGCAATATTTGTATTGATTTTTTGCAATGCTTTGTTATGATTTGATGTTCCTTGATCAAATGCATAGCCTTATGGCCTGTCTCTTGTAACTCCGCAGCAAACCCTCCACTGTAAATAGTTTTGCCCCCCCTCCAATCAACTTTTTCCCCACCCTGTTTTTATTTATATTTTTATTGCTTTATTATTTTTATGTACTGTACTTCTTGTTTTTTCCCTCTCCAATAATTGTAAGCCGCCTTGGGCATCTGCCTTGGCAGAGGAAAGGTGAGGTATAAATCTCTTAAACGAACGAACGAACGAACGAACGAACGAACAAACAAACAAACAAACAAACAAACAAACAAACAAACAAACTCACACTGTATTTTTGTTTTTAAATAAATGAATATGTAAATATTTATGGCCGATAAAACCAGAAAACAAAAATACAACAGTCATGTAAACATTGCCGTTTGTTGCGGTTTTTAGGAGTAATATTGTCATGTTATATATTTATCTAGAGTATTGTGTACAGTTCTGGTCACCACATCTCAAAAAGGACATAGTGGAGCTGGAACAGGTGCAGAAGAGAGCGACAAAAATGATTACGGGGCTGGGGCACCTCTCTTATGAAGAAAGCGTTTGGGGCTCTTCAGTCTAGAAAAAAGGCGCCTGAGGGGGGACTTGATTGAGACGCTCGAAATTATGCATGGGAGGGATAGAGTCGACAGAGGGATGTTCTTTTCCCTCTCTCACAACACCAGAACCAGGGTGCATCTGCTAAAACTGAGTGTTTGGAGAGTTAAAACAGATAAAAGGAAATACTTTTTTACCCAGCGGGTAATTAAGCTATGGAACTCCTTGCCACAGGAGGTAGTGATGGCATCTGGCCTAGATGCCTTTAAAAGGGGACTGGATGGATTTCTGGAGGACAAGTCCATTGTGAGCTATAGGCCATGATGGGTTGGGCAACCTCCTTACATTAATAGTATACTTCAGAATGCCAGGTGCAAGGGAGTGGCAACAGGATGCAAGCATCTTGTTGTCTTGTCTGCTCCCTGAGGCACCTGGTGGGCCACTGTGAGATATAGGAAGCTGGGCTAGATGATCCTTTGGCCTGATCCAGTGGTGCTCTTCTTATGTTCCTATATCATTCAGTGTGAAATATTGCCCTGGCTCCAAACGTTCCACCCCCAAATCTCGCAGCAGCAAAAAGTCACCCTATTCACATGTCAGAGGCCCTTGGAAATAGATCATGCTGTTCTCTTCTTGCCTTCCCCGCAAATTCCTGCTTACCCCAAACTCCCTGGTTAACGTTTCCTGTACTGAGAGACTCGCTCATTTACTGTTCATTACATCCCCTGACTTTCTGTAATCTACTTAGGAGCCTGACTGCTTGTAAGCCTAGCGGCCCAATCCTGCCTAAATCCCTGTGTGGCACCGCAGTGGCGCTGGGGCTGCTTCCGCTACATGGAGGAATCCTCAGGGTAAAGGGCCATTTGTTCCCTTGCCCCTGGGTAAGCCCCAGCAGCCGCAATGGGTCACCTTGGACCGGTGCCAGTAATATTGCTGGCACACGTCTGCATTGATCTGTGCAGGTAGGTTGGACCTCGGAAGAGGGCTTGGATATGGCATGTGCCGGCACCACTAATCCTGCCCCAGGTCAAGCCACCCAACCCATCCCCCATTGCCACCCTCCCCCGTCTTGCTCAACCTCCTCCCTGCCCTCCCCCGCCCATGATTTAGATAACCAAATGCGGTATACCAGTATCCTTCAACCGGGGGTCCTGATCCCAATGGGGTCGCGAAGCCTCGTTTTTGGGGGTGGGAGCAGTGGCGGAAAGTTTTCTTTCCCCTCCCAAAAAAGTTGTATTGTTTATAGGGCATTAAAGGGTTAGGGTAAGGATAACAGAAACAAATGGGATAGGTTCACAAAGGTACATACAAAAGGTAAACACTGTCATGTATCCAAATAAGTCTTGATTTGCTAAATATATTCGACTCCTTACAACTTCGAAGACAAATATCTATTAACACTTCTATATCTATGTGTCTATATATCTAGTATTGTATCTCATCATCTCTGAACTAATCAACATTGTGCATCAATCCATTCATAAAAAGGTTTCCAATAAAATCTTGCTTTACTTCGGTTTCCCTCTTTTAATCTTACAGTTAATATATCCATTTCAGCTGCTTCATACAGTTTAGCTATCAGCTGTTCCAGGGATGGGATTTCCTGATTTTTCCATCCTTGTGCAAAAAGTAATCTTGCTGCTGTCACCACATGGATAATTATATATCTCTTATCTACATCTTGTATATCTGCCATAATATTTAATAAAAACATCTCTGGCTTAAATAAATTTTAAGTGGCAGAAAGTTTTCACAGCCTGTACCAGAGAGGGCTTGGATCCAGTCCAAGCACAGCTCCGTCTTAGCAGAACGGAATCCTTGATCTGACCCTGCACGGCCTTTTCTCACTGTCTCACCCTGCAGCTCCAAAGGCTGGGCCTGCTCAGGCTGCTACCTCACAGGGTTGTTGTGAAGACACAAGAGGTAGGGGGAGACGTGGCCAGTGATGGGGGGCAGGAAACAGGCAGATTTGGACCTGGAAGGGGGGCAGGATTGGCAGTGGGTCTCCAGTCTCATTATTGATGGACTGATTGGGATCACGGCATGAAAAAGGTCAAAGGCTGCTGCTATACAGACATGCCCCGGTATCCACTGGGGTTCTGTTTCAGACCCCACTGTGGATACCTGAAACCGTGAAAACTGGAGGTGCCTTTTTAAAAGATAGGGGGACATCAATAGTTTTGCCGCAACAAGGTAGAGAACAAGAGATTTGTTTAATGTTCCCCTATACTTTTACAGTGTAGTGGTGGCGCTGCGGGTTAAACTGCTGTTGCTGAACTTGCTGACCGGAAGGTTGGCAGCTCGAGACCACGCAGCGGAGTGAGCTCCCATTGCTTGTCCCAGCTCCTGCCAACCTAGCAGTTGGAAAGTATGTAAAAATGCAAGTGGATACATAGGGACCACTTCAATGGGAAGGTAATGGCATTCCGTGCACCTTGGCCATATGACCATGGAAAATGGTCCTCAGGACAAATGCCAGCACTTTGGCTTTGAAACGGAGATGAGCACCGCCCCCAACAGTCGGTCACGACTAGACCATTCGGTCATGGGGAAACCTTTACCTTTATACTTTTAATAGGCATCCATGGATAACTGAAATCGCGGATACCGAATCAGCGGATACCAGCGGATATGACAGAAGAAGGTACTTTCACTGAACCAGACTACTGGTCAGTCAAGTATCACCTACAACAGTGTTTCTCAACCTGTATACTATGTAGGAGGTATCCGCTGATACCAGCGGATACAATCAGCTGTATACTATGTAGGAAACAGTGTTTCACAACTGTATACTATGTAGGAGGGGGAGTTGCCAAACAGAAGGGGCTCCTTTGCCATTGTCCATGGAGATGTTGGAAGGAGATGTGGGTACGTCCTCCTTTGGCCCGACCCTTCACAGAGGCCCAGCCACCCTTGTCTACATCTGGCCCCTTTCCCACTCATCTCCCCTGTCCCTCGCCATCACCCCACTCCGATCGAGCAGGAGCGACATGCCACGGGAAGGCTCACTGCCTGGGCCCCTTGCCGAGGTCCCTCGTCCACCAGGGCTGTTTTATTAGTATTAGCCGAAGAGAGTTCAATAAACCGCAGGCCGGGATTTATGCTAATCTATACGCTGGCATGAGGAGAGGCATGTGAGGGGAGGCAGGGCACTCCCCTCCCCTCTGACTAGCAGCCCCCTTTCTTTCTAATCTTTTAAATCCAGACTGGGGGGGGGGGGAGCCAACCAAGCTTTTGGAATAAGCAGGCTGAGGGGCGTTCAGAGCAGCCTCTAAGCTGCGTGCAAAACTCCCTTTGTAGTGGCCCCCCTAGGCTGATTAAGCCCGGTGTTCTTGGGGAACTAAATGCTTCACATGCCTCTGTGTTAACCCTCCCCAGCTCCCTTGCCAGGGCCGCCCTCTTCGCTCGAGACAGGAGAGGGACTTCCGCGCAGAAGGGAGGACGTGCCAAATCCTGCCTGGGGCAGCCCCTGGCAAGATCCTGAGGGTGGCCACAGGCTTGACCTCCTCCCCGTGGATAGCTCAGTGCTGTAACAAGCAGACATTCTCAAGCACAGTTTTTCCATGCTTCCCCTGATGGATGCCTGCCCGCCTGCCTGCCTAAACTCAAATAATGGCCTTTGACCTGCTTGTAGCAATTCAAGATGGCTTATGGCGAAGCAAAAATGTTTGAGGCCAGGGGCTCTCAAACATTTTAGCACTGGGACTCATTTTTTAAAAATGTGACCTCAGAAGGCCAACATTTGTCGCTTCCAGAAGTGACAAATTTTGGCCCTCTGAGGCAGTGGTGTCATTCAAATGATTTAGGAACAGGAACTCACTTTTGATTGGCACTTGTCGGGAACCCAGAACCAGCCACGGAGCCCGTTAGGATCCGGAACACCCGTTCTGGTCCGTCCCCCCTGAATGACATCACTGCTCTGAGGGCCTTCTGAGGGCCGGGGGGAAACTGCATGCAGCCCCTCCCCCCAGCCCTCAGAAGGTCTTTTGAGGCCTTCAGGAGGCCAAAAATAGTAACTTCCGGTTTTCAGCGGAAAACCGGAAGTGATCATTTTTGGCCTCTGGAAGACTATTTGAGGGCCAGGGACGCTGTGCTCAGCTTCCCCACCTCTCAGGATGGGTGCCATCCTCCTGCACCTCTGCTTAAGGAGAGGAGGACGGCCGCCGGAGTGGTGGTGGGGGTACAACCGAGGGCAGGAGGGGGCAATTTTGCTGTCCGTCCCTGTCTGGTGCCAGGGGGAATTTTCCTCCCTGACCCCTCCTAGTTATCAATCAATCAATCAATCAATCAATCAATCAATCAATCAATCAATCAATCAATCAAT
>JAJKFI010000160.1:636699-656055 GCA_029204185.1 Lerista edwardsae | reverse complement strand
AATCAATCAATCAATCAATCAATCAATCAATCAATCAATCAATCAATATACCGCTTTTCAACACAAAGTTCACAAAGCGGTTTACAGGCAAATAATAATGTTAAAGTTAAATGGCTCCCTGTCCCAAAAGGGCTCACAATCTAAAAGAATGGAGAACACCACCAGCAACAGCCACGAGAAAGACACTGTGCTGGGGTGAAGAGGGACAATTGCTCTCCCCCTGCTAAATATAAGAGGACACCACTAAACATAAGAGTTATGCCACTGGGTACTCGTGTCCTCTTTCAAATTTGGTTCCAGTTCCCAAGTGCTGAGACCTCATTACAGCAGGTGGTTCTCCTCAAGGAAATGGATTTTCAGGGACTTCCTACCTGATCTGTGCTGGGTGTGTCCGTGATGTCGTTCATGCTCCTGCTTTGTGCATGGCCTGAAAGGGGAGAGAGAGAGAGAAGGGTCAATGCATGCGTCCAAGATGAGAAGCACTGTACTGTGTTAATTGCAGGAGTGGGGAACCTCAAGACCACGGGAAAAACTTGGCCTCCCCATGGCTTTTCCACCATCTAACACACCCCTGCAATTCCCAAATGGCCCCAGCTAATTTGTTAACACTGCTGCCCCTTGGCTTCTGCCTTAATCCATGCCAACTCTGCATGGGAAGGTTCCCTTAGGGCAGAGGAGTGAACATAAGAGTGTTACTGGATCAGGCCAAATGAGGCCCATCTAGTCTGCCAAGGCTCCTCCCGTCACTCAGTGTCACCCCTGAAAGCAACGTGATGCATTCTCTCCCTGCTCATGATGCATTCTGGGCAGTGGTGGGATTCAAATAAATTGACAACCAGTTCTATGACATCATAGCCAGAGCAAAAAGAAAACCAAAGCCAGCTGAGGTAAGCGAGTGGGCAGGGCCGGCCATTTAACAACCGGTTTTGTAGAACCTTGGCGAACCCCCTGAATCCCACCATTGATTCTGGGGCAACACTGAGCAAAGGCACGACCAGGAAGAGGCTGCAGGCAGCTCGGAAGGCTGCCTGCAGCCCTAAAAACGCAGCAATTTTGCTGTGCAAAGGTAGGAGCAGCTATTTTTGGCATTTTGTTCCCAACCTTTTCAATGATATCTCCGATATCCATGGGGGGGGATCCAGAACAGAACCCCCGTGGATCGAGGGGTACACCTGTACTGGCAACTGCAGAGAGAGAGACACCTGTGCACATGTTCAGGCATGGAGTGCAAGTGCCTTCTTCCAGGTAACGTGTGCAAACTCATTGGGTTATTAATTAATTAATTAAATTTGAAGAATTTCTACCCAGCCCTTCCCATGCTGAAGCAAATGCCCAAGGTGGCTTATATAAGCAGGTTAGTCTAAACCACCATTTTTCAATGGTTTTTTAAAAACAAATATTATATACAGTATTCTGTGATTCACTGAATCCTCAGTCCCAGATGCAGCCTTCACAGTGTGGTCCTCTCCTCTGGCTGCATGCCATCAAGCTCCAGCCATAATGGCATCATGCAGCACACCCCACCTTTAGATTCGCCTTTAGATCCCGCCTCCATGCAAGAGGAAGGCTAGGCCTGAGACTTACGCAATCGTCCATAACTAGCACTCTGTCTCATTCGGAGGTCTTCGGTCGAGCGGTGGATGCTGGCCCCTGCAGCCGGACTCCGGACTGGGCTACGATCTTTGGGGGACAGGAAGGAAAGAAGAGTTCAGATCAATGCTCCTGCAGTCAAATGACTTTGGCAACTGGGAAGTGTTGCTCTTTCTCTGCTAGGTGAGCTGCTCAGGAGAAAGTCCCTGAATTACTGAGATTCATCCCTGCCCTGAAGAACGACAGAAGAAGCTACTTTCACTGAACCAGACTCCTGGTCAGTCAAGTATCACCTACAACAGTGCTTCTCAAACTGTGGGTTGGGACTTACTTGGTGGGTCACGACCTGATGTCAGGTGGGTCGCAGAAAGCCGGGAGCAGCCATCTTGGAAGCTGCAGGCCTTATTCTTGCTATGTTCCTTTTGTGAGTGTTAGCAGTTTGACTTTTCATGTGAGGGTTTTTAAAAAAATATTTCAGTGCTTTCCCATCATATTTTGTCCTCATCTTGCTTTCTGTCAGGGGTGTTTCCTGGTTGTGCAATCACTGCAGTCCAAGAATGCCAGTTTGCATTCCAGGAGTGTCATCTTATTATGTCACAATGATGGCACTTCCTGCTTGATGATGTCACGCCCAGCCATGACATCACTTCTGGTTGGTCCTGACTTGAGGGCCACTCTAATAAGTGGGTTCACTGACCTATGCTGACCCGCTGGAGGTTGTTGCCCAGGAATTCAGGCAGAGAGAGAATTCACCTTCACCTGATCCTTTCACCTGGCAATGCAAGGCTTGAACCTGGAGTACAGAGCAAGAGCTCTACCTATGAGCCATGTACTTTCCTGATTTTGGAGAGCCAAATAATTCAGAGGACTGTAGAGTAGTGGGTTGGGTTCCCAAACTGTGGGTCGGGCCCCCCTAGTGAGTCATGAGCCAATTTCAGAATGGTCACGAAGCATCTAGAGCAGCTATAGATGCTGGAAAAGGCTCCCCGCAGAAAGGGCTGTGTGGCTGTATTGCTTGTGTCAAGGTTGTAAACAGACTTCTTTCTTTCTGATTCACTTTGCTATTGGAAAATGGCTGAGAAACAACCCAACTGATGGCCGCCTTCTCAGGAAAGCAGCAGGCACTGGCGTCACAATGACGGCACTTCCAGCCAAGACATCGCTTCTGGTGTAACCCAGACAGATTGTCATTCCAAGAAAGTGGGTCCCGGTGCTAAAAAGTTTGAGAACCTCTGCTTTAGAGAATAGACATCAGATGCTGAGCTGGCCTCTGCAAGAGGACTGCGGATAGTCTCCTGCGGCAGAAGAAGAGCATGGCATGAACGCACCCTGAAGCATAGCAAGATCTGGGCAACCCACTGCAAATCTGCTTCCCCTCCTCCTCCCAGCATTGGGGAAAGTGGCGTGATGCACTCACTTGTGTTTGAGACAGATTTGCCAATATCTGCCAACGACCGGTGGATGGGCTTTTTGGTCTGGTGTCGGTGCTTTCGAAGGAGAACGTAGCTGATTTTCTCCCTCAGCTCTGGTTTCAGCAGTCCGTCCTCTATTTGCTTTTCAATGATGTCATCTGAGAGGAAGAGAGTAGACACACCACTAAGAGCGCAAGCCCAGCACAGTTAGGCCCGTAAAATTTGGCAGGCACAAGGACCACCGTAAAGCGCGTTCGGACCACTCTCAGAATCAGGGAGGATGGCGCATGTCTGTGTGCTGGTCTCTCTCAATCAGAGTGGTCCAAACATAGTTCACAGTGTCCCTTGCACCGGCCAAACTCTGCTGTCCTAACTGTGCTGGCCTAACTCCAGGTTAGGATTGTGCTCTAAGGTGATGCCAGCACTACTTATTCCCCGGGCAGCCCAATCCTAACTTGGATTGAGCTGTGCCAGCTCTGGGTGTTGCAACAATGAAGTCCGCAAGGCTGCCAGCATGAGCACCAATTAAATCCCCTCACCAGGTAGCATAGGTAAGTGTTGTGCCAGGCAGTGCAGCGGTTGGAGAGAGTGGCAGGAGGGCAGTTTGGAGGCAGAGGGGATGTGGCTAGGTGGGGGAGGGCAGAACAAGGGAGGATTGGGCCCAAGAGGTGGGTGGGCTCTTTGGTAGGTGGGCTCTTTGGTAGCAGTGCACACACATCCTAAGCCCTGCTCCTGGTCCGGGCAGCTGTACATGGGTTTCTTGGATCCACATAGCCCCAGAGGGCAGACTGGGGCACAATCCTAACCTGGAGTTAGGCTGGCACACATTGGCTAGCAAAGTTTGGCTGGCACAAGGACACCGTAAAGTATGTTTGGACCACTCTCGGAGTCAGAGAGGCCAGCACACAGATGTGCGCCATCCTCCCTGACTTCGAGAGTGGTCCAAACGCCACTCCCTTGTATCTGGCATTCTGAGGTAAATTTCTGAGTTAAAATTCTGAGGTAAATATGAGGTAAATAATGCAAAGTTTGGCCGGCACAAGGGCCACCGTCAAGTGTGTTTGGACCACCCTTGGAGTCAGAGAGGCCAGCACACAGACGTGCACCATCCTCCCTGACTCCGAGAGTGGTCCAAACGTGCTTTATGGTGTCCCTTGTGCCAGCCAAACTTTGCTGGCCTAAATGTGCTGGCCTAAGTCCAAGTTAGAATTGCACCCTGGTGCTCAGCACAGGATAAGGGGGAAATACCTCCTTACCCTGAGGTGACCTCCAGCCAGCTCCAACCTGTGCAGGGTTAGGATTGTGCTCTAATTTGCAACAATCCTTGATGTTAGAGAAGAGGAAAGGAAAAAAAAATTGTGTTCTTGGCTGCAAAGCAGGAATCAGAATCAAAATATCATCTGATATTATTGATAGGCATCTGTCTACCAAAGTCTAGCATGGCTTTCAAGGATGAAATTCATCAAACACATCATCATTTCAAACGAGCACTCCAAAGTAGACATTAAACACACCTCCAAACCAGCATCAGCACAAAAACAGATGAACAAAGCAGCTCTCGAGTGTTTAAATGACATGTTTGCCTTTCTGTCATAAAAGGCAACAAATGCATAAGATATTTTCCAGAAATTAGAACACATTGCTTTTCCAGTTAGAAATAATACTGTGTCAGCAGGTGCAGCCACAGTATCATATACATCACCCTCCTAGTGCCCTTGTAAAGCATGTAAAATTAATAAAAATGAGAACTTGGAATGAGATTGGAATTGGAATTGTGTATATTTAAGGAGTGCAAAATGGAGCAGTGCGCCATCAGGGTTCTTAGCATCTGAGATTGTGATGAAGGGCTCAGCCAAGCAGTGGCATAGCTAAGGGGGCCTGGGGGTCAATTGCCTTGGGCACTAGGTTCTGGCAGGTGCCAATCTGCACCCTCGATGGTGGATCTGGAGGCATTCTGAGGTGCAGGGAGGTCATAGAGAGTGCCTTAGGCACTTCTTCTTGTTGTTGTTGTTCAGTCACTAAGTTGTGTCTGACTCTTCGCAACCCCCTGGACCACAGCACGCCAGGCCTCCCTGTCCTCCACTAGCTTCCAGAGTTCACCCAATTTCATGTTCATCGCTCCGGTGACACTGTCTAACCATCTCATCCTCTGCCGCCCCCTTCTCCTTTGGCCTTCAATCTTTCCCAGCATGAGGGTCTTTTCTCAAGAGTCCTCTCTTCTCATGAGGTGGCCAAAGTATTTGAGCTTCAGCTTCAGGATTTGTCCTTCCAGGGAGCAATCAGGCTTGACTTCCTGGAGGATTGACCGACTGGATCTCCTTGCAGTCCAGAGACTCTCGAGAGTCTTCTCCAATACCATAATTCGAAAGCTTCTATTCTTCGGCGCTCTGCCTTTTGTATGGTCCATAGGCACTTCTAGGTTTCACCAAAAAACAGAAGTGCCTCCAATTTAGGGCCCCGGATGCCTGATGCCCTAGCTATGCCACTGCAGCCAAGCACCACCCAAGAGCTGTGCCTCAGGGTGCAATCCTAACCTGGAGTTATGCCGGCACAATTAGGCCAGCACTAGGGACACCGTAAAGTACGTTTGGGCCACTCTCAGAGTCAGAGGCCAACATCCTCGCTGCGCCATCCTCCCTGACTCAGAGAGTGGTCCAAACGTGCTTTACAGTGGCCCTTGTGCCAGCCAAACTTTGCTGGCCTAACTGTGCCAGCCTCACTCCAGATTAGTATTGTGCTCTAAGGTGTTTCTGAAAGGAGTTTGCATAGCCCTTTCTTAGAAGTTGATGGGAATTCCACTGGTGCGCCACTCAATTTCAAGGTGTCATTGGCAAGTATTCTAATAGGTGGTACATCAGTGATTCTTGCTTTTTTTCTCCTTGATATAGACCAGGGGTCTCCAAACTTTTCAGTACGAGACTTTTCAGCACGAAAACATACATTTTACACATTTAATACGTTTTACAAATTTTTGTGGGCTGAAAAAAAATCAGTTTCATTTATTCATGAATGAAATTTAAATGAATAAGTTTTCCTTGAATCCTTTTTTTTTTGTAATCAGCATGTGATTCAAAACAAAAGAGAAATGCGACAATTACAAAGAAAGAATGCCTGCTGAAACTGAGAAGTGATACTGAGTAAATATGTCAAATATTAGCAAATGTTCTGACAAAAAAAAGAACAGATTTCTGCAGGCTGGACAAAATCTTGTGGTGGTGAGGCTGCATGTGGCTGTAGTTTGGAGACACTTGATATGGACTGAAGTGTTTTTTAAATCTTTTTCCAGCTGAAACTGACTGTGTGCCCTTAACATTCATGCTCCAATAGGGTCTGCCACTTAAATATCAGACCTTTGGAAACTGCTGACTCCTATTTGAACCCGCCTCTGTCATTTCCCTTTCTATGACTTACTTTCCAAACATCAGCCGACAGACAGGTGGCTGTTGCAACCACAGCCTTGCAATTGGTTGAAATGGGTTCAGGGCGTGTAGGGTCTGCCCATAGTTACAGATCCAAGTGGGGGGCACGTGACTGCTTCGAGGCTCTGCCCCAGTTACGGATGAGACTCTGGCAGCTCTGCCTTAGTTACAGAGGCTGGAAGCCTCCCCGGGTGAAGAAACAGAGTGTGCAAGTCTGCCGCAGTGAGATCTCTTCCTCCAGGGAGAACCTGGAAGTGACTACCTTGCCTTGTGACTTTGTGCGTCTGGTTCCTTCTCCTGTGGTGGCTCTATGGAGAAGGAACGGGCCACCCAAATCCGCCGTAGCAGGCACCCCCTCCAGGGAGCACCTGGAAGTGATGTCATGTGACATTGTGATGTCACTGTCCCTGGTGCCACAGGTCAGGGCGTTCCAGCTCTGGGCGTTCGTACCTATGATTTGTGGCAAGGAGTAACCATCGAGGTCCAGCATCACCGTCCCCGTCTGTAGGCAGGTGCGGAGCTCAAACAGGCTATGCAGCGATAACGTCGACACGTGTGGCTTGCTCCATCTCTCCCCTCCTTCTTCCACCTTTTCTTCAAACTTGATCCACCTTGAAGCAAAGAAAGGGGAATAGAAGTCATGACAGAGCCTTGGAAGAAACAGGAAGGGGGCACAATCAGACCCCAGGCCTCGTGGGGGAGGGGCAGAATGCTTCAGTCCTGCCCAGAGGCTCCATTTCAAAATGGTTCAGCAGACTCAGTCAGCTATGCCCCCCCCCCGCAAAGAAAAAACAAGCAAAGGAATGCTTCCGGGAAACAAGAAACTCCTGAATTCCTCAGGAACCTCATACTGGCAGTGGCACACTTCCATCCCTTAAATAAGTGGTATTCAAACTTTTTAGACCAGGACCCACTTTTTACAATGGCGCTTGTGTTAGGACCCACTGGAAGTGATGTCATTAACCTGGATGGAAGTGATGTTGTGACAGGAAGTGACATCATCAAGCAGAAAGTGCTGTCATGGTCACATAATAAAGTGGCATGCAAATTTGGCAATCTTGGACTGCAGCAATTGTACATAATTGTACAAGGAAACATCCCTGACAGAAAACAAGAATCAGACAAAATATGATGTAAAAGCATTGAACTAAAAACAATTAAAAAAAAAAACCTCTTGAAAATTCAAACTGTTAACACTCACAAAGGGAATATAAGAAGCGTCAGGTCTGCAGTTTCCAAGGTGGCTGCTCCCAACTTTCTGCGACCCACCTGACATCAGGTTGCGACCCACCAAGTGGGTCCCGACCCATAGTTTGAGAAACACTGCCCTAAATCACATGTCTCAAAGCTTCCTACACAAACACTCTCCTTTTCTTTGGCATGTAAGCCTTATTCAGAATTGCACTGGGCCAATTTTAGGTGGGTCCCCATTTATTTCATAACATAAGAATATAAGAAGAGCCCTGCTGGATCAGTCCAAAGGCCCATCTAGTCCAGCTTCCTGTATCTCACAGCGGCCCACCAGGTGCCCCAGGGAGGCATGAAACAACAAGATGCTTGCATCCTGTTGCCACTCCCTTGCACCCGGTACCAGTAGCCCACCACCTTTGTAAGGAGGTTGCACAATCCATCATTGCCTATAGCCCACGATGGACCTTTCCTCCAGAAATCTGTCCAATCCCCTCTTAAAGGCATCAAGACCAGATGCCATCACCACCTCCTGTGGCAAGGAGTTCCACAGATTAACTACCCGGTGGGTAAAAAAGTACTTCCTTTTATCTGTTTTAACTCTCCCAACCCTCAGCTTTAGTGGATGCCCCCTGGTTCTGGTGTTTTGAGAGAGGGAAAAGAACATCCCTCTATCGACTTTATCCCTTCCATGCATAATTTTGTATGTCTCAATCATGTCCCCCCTCAGGCGCCTTTTTTCTAGACTGAAGAGCCCCAAACACTGCAGTCTTTCTTCATAAGGGAGGTGCCCCAGCCCTGTAATCATTTTTGTCGCTCTCTTCTGCACCTTTTCCAACTCCACTATGTCCTTTTTGAGATGCGGCGACCAGAACTGGACACAATATTCCAGGTGTGGCCTTACCATCGATTTGTACAGTGGCATGATAATATTGGCTGTTTTATTCTCAACCCCTTTTTTAATGACCCCAAGCATGGAATTGGCCTTCTTAATTGCTGACGCACACTGGGTCGATACCTTCATTGAATTGTCCACCAGCACCCCGAGATCTCTCTCCTGAGCTGTCACAGACAGCTCAGAACCCATTAGCCTATAGGTAAAGTTTTGGTTTTTTGCCCCAACGTGCATCACTTTACATTTGTCTATGTTGAAACGCATCTGCCATTTGGCTGCCCATTCCCCCAACTGGGAGAGATCCTTCTGGAGCTCTTCACAATCCTTTCTGGTTTTTACCACCCGGAAAGTATGTATTCAAAGTATGTATATTTTATTTTTTACATACAGACTTGATACTACCAGGCAGGGGTGTAGCTAATGAAAGTGTAGCCCAGTGCAGAGGGCAAAATGATGCCCTGGAAGTGACATCACAATAGGAAGTGATGTCATAGTTGTATGTTCATTTTCTTGGATTTTTTGGCCATACCTTTTGATAAAAAGAAGATATTACACTCCAGTTTGTTTCATTGCTCTCTGCAGGGAGTTCTGCATTGAATGATATATAACATGACAGTATTATTCCTACAGATTGTGATTTTAACAAACCACAATTTTTACATGACAATTATATTTTCATTTTCTGGGTTTTTGGCTATAGCTTTTAATAGAGTAAGATATTGCACTCTGGTTTGTTTCATTGCACTCTGCATTAATTACCTTTCCGGTGATATATAACATGATAGTGTTATTTGGAGTTAACCAAGATTTTTACAATTTTGGCCACTACTTTCAAGCTCAGCTTTTTGCCCCCCCCCCAAAGCTTTTTGCTGGTGCAATTGCACCCCCCTGCACCACTGTTGCTATGCCCCTGCTACTAGGGTTTGTGACTGCATTTGAAGAAATGCTATTTTTATTACATTTATTTATATCTGTATTTTTAACATGCCATTACGTATATACTTTTAACAAAGATAATCAATGAGACTAACTCCTGGGTAACTGTGGATAGAATTGCAGCTTTGCAGGATGTTTGGGGAATTATTAAAAACAACAACACACAGATCAGCAACTGCTTGGGAAAGTTAGGAGGGGAGATTTTTTTATTGTAAATAAAATTTAAAACTGATTGAAATTTTTTAGCTTACTTACTTAATTTTATTTGATTTTATCATATGTTATGGAGGTATAAAAAGGGATGTGGTGGCACAGTGGGTTAAACCGCTGAGCTGTTGAGCTTGCTGACCAGAAGGTTGGAAGTTTGAGACCACACGATGGAGTGAGCTCCTGTCGCTGGTCCCAGCTTCTGCCAACCTAGCAGTTCAAAAGCATGTACAAATAAATAAATAGGGACCACTTTGGTGGGAATGATGTTTCGTGCGCCTTGGCGTATAGTCATACCAGCCACATGACCACGAAAGCTTGTCCTCGGACAAACACCGGCTGTTTGGCTTAGAAACGGAGATGAGCACCGCCCCCTACAGTCAGTCACGACTAGACCATTCAGTCGTGGGGAAACCTTTATCTTTTATGGAGGTACTAGCTTTTTGTGACCCGGCGTTGCCCGGGGGCAGAAATTATCCCCAGGCTCTATTAGGAGGAGGAATGCGTTTGTTCTGCAGTGCACCCCCACCTCTGGGGGCGTAAGGGGGCCCCTACCCCCACAGTATATCTGTCCAGATCGTAAGGAATAAGTGTACCACGTGTGGTGCACATCGTTCCAGGCATTCCAGAGTAATGGTGGAACATACCCACAAATATACAAACCTCCCTCAACAGTATGACATAGTGCGATGCATATATAGACATATAGAACTCGTCCCTGAAATAAAACAGTATTGATGACCTGGAACCCCAAACACACACTATCACTGTGAAATGAATGAGGAAACAGGGACACAATCAACTAAGAGAGCAATCTGAAGGTCCCACTTACTGTCTGCAGGTCCTGCGGCAGGATAGCCCTGACATATGAGAAACAGGCAGAGGTGGCCAGTTAGCTCCCTGGACATAGGGCCCTCTCAGATCCGACTGGGTGCTGGAACTCTCTGGATCCTGCTCTTTCCACCCTGGGCCACTCAGGCAACGCAGGCAAAGCAGTTTAGTTTCACTTTCTGTTCTGTCTCTGGTAGCTGAGCTGCTCAGCCCTCCTACATAACCTGCAGAATCGTCTGTGACCACAGGGTGGCAGCAGACCTCTAGCCCAATGCAATCCCCTTGGTTCCCGACGATCTGGGCCCCCTCCCCAAAAACCGGGGGGTGTAGGGGGGTCTGACCCCCGCAGTGTTCTTTTCCAGGCTGCAAGGAACGTGTATGCCAAGTTTCGTGGCCGTGGGTCAAGGCACGGAGACGTGTATAAGGAACATACATACATACCCACATACACACACACACACGTCCGTTTTTATATATATAGATTAAAACGTTTCTTCTTGATGACATCACTTCTGGCCATGACATCACTTCTAGGTTAATGACATCACTCATTCTAAAACGTGGGTTCTGGTGCTAAAGTGTTTGAGAACCTCTGATGCAGCCAACACAGGCCAGGCCATTTTTTTTAATCAAGGGAATTTCCTCAGGTCTGTTAAGGTGCTGGAGCAGTGGCATTCAAACTTTTTAGACTGGGACCTACTTTTTAGGATGACACTTCTATCCATGATGGCTTCCCAGTCTGCTGTCTCCCTTGCTGGGACAGGGGCTGCATGGGAGCAGGAGGCTGAAAGCCCAAGCCGGTTAATTCCATACCCCTCTGTTGTTCCCTTTCAGTGCATTGGGGGCTTATTTGCAGGTACCAGGCAATTGTGCCGCAAAGGGACTGGCGCACCCAGCTAACTCTGCTGCAAATTCCTGCTCCAGCAGAGGGGAAATCCTGAACTGGCAAGATTAGCAGGACTGAAATTGCCTATGAAAACGCTGATGGGGAGAACAGGAGAGGCAGACAAATGCTTCTGTGGGCTACAGCAGAAGTGCCAAGCCGTGCCAAGATCTGCTATTCCATGTGTAGACCTGGAATCCTAAGCGTAGGGGGATTTGCTGGGTTTGTTTACTGGTGAAGCACTAGCTCTCTGTATATGTCCAGAGCAGTGATGTCATCCAGCAGGAACGCGCCGGAACGGCCGTTCCTGAACCTAATCAGGGCTGGCTCCGCCTCCTCACCATCATTCGTCGCCGGATCTGTGATGGACGCGGTGCAGAAGGCGGCAGAACCAAAGGAATGGCAGCGAAACCAAAGGGACGGGCTGCGGGGCACGGCTGGGCCGCTTTGAACGGTCCCGACATGTGCCAGTCAAAACTGAGTCCCGTTCCCCGTTCCGGTTCTTGGATCCGTTAGATCCCACCACTGGTCCAGATGCACAATCCCCTAGCCAAAAAGAAAAGATAGGTATCGGTAGGAAAGGGAAAACTCAGCTCTGTACGTCCAGCACCAGCTGCTGAGTTCCAGCAGACTGTGGCTAAATTTAAGCCCCGGAAACTGTGGTTTTGGCAGGTGTGAGACCAAACCTGTGCACAGACCTCCCCAAGCCTTGGACTGCCTTGTAGAGGCTTTAAAATGTCACCCGTTTTTCCGTGACAACCCGGAAGTAATGTTCTAAGGCAGTGCTTCTCTGGGTTAGGACCCATCCGGTGGGTTGAAAGCCAATTTCAGATAGGTCACGTAGCACCTAGGACAGCCATCATTGAAAATGCGGGAAGATGGGATTCTGGAAAAGGGGAGGGCTGTGTGGTTATTTTGCTTGTGTCAAGGTTGTAAATAGGTTTTTTCCCTTTCTGATTCACTTTGGTTGAGAAATAACTCAACTTATTGCTGCACTCGCAAGAAAGCAGCACGCTCTGGTGTCACAATGACGGCACTTCCGGACATGACATCACTTCCGGTGGGTCCTAGACAGATGGGTGGGTCCCAGTGCAAAAACGTTTGAAAACCACTGTTCTAAGGACATTAGAATAGTGTTTCTCAAACTGGGGGTTGGGAGCTACTTGGTGGGTCGCCACCTGAAGTCAGGTGGGTGGCGGAAAGCTGGGAGCAGCCATCTTGGAAGCTGCAGGCCTTGCAGTATTCCTTTTGTGAGTGGTCAGTTTGCATTTTCAAATGAGGGATTTACCAATTTTCTGCCAATGAGGCACCGGAGATTGCAGTTCTACCAATGTTGCTTTAATGCATCATTGGTATAAAATGGTTTTTTAAAAAAATGTTTTTAGTTCAGTGTTTTTACATCACATTTTGTCCTAATCTTGCTTTCTGTCAGGGATGTTTCAGGGTTCTGCAATGCAATCCCAGAATGCCAATTTGCATTCCAGGAGTGTTATTTGATCATCATCATCATCATCATCATCATCATCATCATCATCATCACCACAATATTTATATACCACTTTTCAACACAAAGTTCACAAAGCGGTTACAGGCAAATAATAGTAATCAATTAATCAATCAATCATATTTTTATACCGCTTTTCAACACACGTTCACAAAGCGGTTTACATGCAAATAATAATAAATGGCTCCCTGTCCCAAAAGGGCTCATAATCTGAAAAAAAACAACATGCAAAATACCACCAGCAACAGCCACTAGAAAGAAACTGTGCTGGGATGAAGAGGGACAATTCCTCTCCCCCTGCTAAATGTAAGAGGAACGCCACTTGGAAAAAGTGCCTCTTGCCCAGTTAACAGGGGTACTGGTACATAATCACTTTGATTATGTCAAAGTGATGGCACTTCCTGCTTGATGATGTCACTTCCAGCTATGACACCACATCCAGGTTAATGACATCCCTTCAGGTGGGTCCTGAGTGCCATTCGAAAAAGTGAGTCCCAATGCTAACAAGGTTTCAGGTATGGTGGGATCTGGAGGGAAACACCAGCAAATACCGGGGTGTGCTTGTCTTTCAATGTGGGAGGAGAGGGTATACCGGCATCCTCCTGGCCACTGAAACTGCAGATTTGCCAGTTTGGAAGCACCGAACACCTCAACTTATTATTGGAGGCAGGGAAATTCCAAATCTGTCAAGTGCATGAACCACGCGACACATCACAAAGCAACCCTGAAACATCGAATCCATGCCAATCCGTGCTCAGGGTTGCATCTGCAGAGTGAAATGATCCCCTGGGCTAGAGAGAAGAGGCTCATTTCCATCAGCAAATAAATTTGTGTGCATGCAGGCGGGGAAGGGGGGGGAGAGGGAGGAAGAATAATGGAGCCAAATGAAATATAGCTCTCGAGTCACTGGGAGTCGTGCTCACGTAGTGTGGCAAGCCCAGCTGTTAGGCACACGCCAACCAGACATTTGAACATTGGCCGCAATCTGGGACAAAGAACTGCTTTGATAGCGGTGGGGTACAGCACAGAGACATCACCCTGCTAGCAAACGTTTGCATAGTCAAAGCTATGGTTTTCCCAGTAGCAATGTATGGCTGTGAGAGCTGGACAATACGGAAGGTGGAGCGCTGAAGAATAGATGCTTTCGAATTATGGTGTTGGAGAAGACTCTTGAGAGTCCCCTGGACTGCAAGGAGGTCAAATCGGTCCATCCTACAGGAAGTCAAGCCTGATTGCTCCCTGGAAGGACAAATCCTGAAGCTGAAGCTCAAATACTTTGGCCACCTTATGAGAAGAGAGGACTCTTGAGAAAAGACCCTCATGCTGGGAAAGATGGAAGGCAAAAGGAGAAGGGGGCAGCAGAGAATGAGATGGTTAGATAGTGTCACCAAAGCGATGCACATGAAATTGGGAGAACTCCGGAAGCTACGGAAGACAGGGAGGCCTGGCGTGCTGTGGTCCAGGGGGTCGCGAAGAGTCGGACATGATTTAGCAACTGAACAACAACAATGGCACAGAGAGGAGCCCTTCTCAGTTCACAAAACAGAAACGTTTAAGGAAGTGGGGTGTCCCTGGGAACGTTCAGGGACTGAGCCTCAAACTGCCTGCCTGCAAAGCACATGCTTCCAAATTGAGTGTTGGGAGAGTGAGAACAGATAAAAGGAAATACTATTTTACCTAGCAGGTAATTAAGCTGTGGAACTCCTTGCCACAGGAGGTGGTGATGGCATCTGGCCTGGGTGCCTTCAAAAGGGGACTGGACAGATTTCTGGAGGAAAAGTCCATCGTGGGCTACAGGCCATGATGGGAGGTGCAACCTCCTTACATTAAAAGTAGGCTACTTCAGCATGCCAGGTGCAAGGGAGTGGCAAGAGGACGCAGGCATCTTGTTGTCTCATGTGCTCCCTGAGGCACCTGGTGGGCCGCTGTGTGATACAGGAAGCTGGACTAGATGGGCCTATGGCCTGATCCAGCAGGGCTCTTCTTAGGTTCTTATGCTCGAGCACAGCACAAGGGCTCCCTTCCCTAGGCTATGGGAGAATACAGAACCCGAGGATGCAGAATCTCACTCTGTCGTCCATTCCTGAGCCCATCCCCAGCAGCGAGAGCACATTAGCCAAGGTCAGTGCGCAGCGCAAGCTGGATGCCACAGGCGCACGTGGGCCAGAGACACACACAGAGTTAATAAAAATCTATCTGATTAACTGCCTGACCTCCTGGCATTGATCCCTTCTGGAAATGGCATAAACACCCACCAATCCCTTTGTTCATTGCAGTGGCGAGGCTCAGCTGGGCTCAGAAATGCTCTTCTCCCCCCACCACCACTCAGAATATGAGTTTCAGTAAATAATCATAATGAAAAATAACTGGTTCGTGCTTATAAAGCCAAGGCCAGGAAGAGAAAATTCCATGTGGATTTGATTTAAAAAACACACACATCCCAACACTTTAGTAAGCTCATAATTCAATAAGAGGAGGACTTATATTTTCTCTAATACTTTGATTAAACTTTTGGGTGTATTTTTTTAAAAAGGGTTTTATTTTGTAGGTTTATTAGGGGGAAAAAAGAGGAAACTTTAACCCTTTAACTGCTAGCTGCAAATGAGGCTTGGACTTGGATTTGCTCGCGTATGCTTGTGGAGTCACAGAAAAACTTTTTTGTCACCGTCAGCCGTGCGGTTTGGTTTATCTGAAGGGCAGAACCAGGGGAAATGGTTCATGCGCTGCCAACATCATGCAGGATCACACATGCCACACTAACCATCTCTGTGTGACAGAGACAGTCCCCGTTTTGTCCCGATTGCTGCATTTGGGGGACAGAGGCATAGCTAAGGGGGAAAGGGGTACATTGCCCTGGGTAACAGCCTCGACAGGGTGTCTTAAGGGCCTCCAAAAAGCATTCCTGGTTTTCACTGAAAACTGGATGTCCCTTTTGGAGGCCTCTAAGATGTTAAAAATTTGGGGTGTGTGGGTGTGAGTGCCAGCCCAATCCTAAGCAGCGCCAGCCTAGCAAGGCCGGCACAGATGGTCTGCATCCTAAGGCCATTAGGAGGCAGCAGCAGGGCAGGGCAGGGCAGTGCAGGGCAAGGGGATGTTTTGCCCTTGCACTTAGGTAAGCCCCAGCCAGCCCTATGGGACTTCTTGGATCTGAGCCTGCAGATTTGCAGGCTCAGGTCCACATGGCCAGTAGTGTCCCGAATCAGGGCTACCCAGGATGGTGGCCGCCTGCTGCGCCACCCCGTTACACCCCCGGCACACCCTCAGCAAAGTCCTGTGCTGACCAAGCACCACTGGTGCTCGACCGGTGCATAACCAGTGCAGCTGATGGGTGCAGTGGCGCCGGTGTGGCTGCTTGCACCAGTCCAGCGCCCGAAACTGGCCCAAGAGCGTGCCCAAGAGCATACCAGAGGGCACAAGAGTGCCAGAGGGCACAAGAGGTATGGGGGTGTGTGTTAAAAACGTTTGTGACCCTGACTGCCAGGAGCCTTAGCTATGCCACTGCTTGGGGAGTGCCTTGTACAAATGAACACATGCATGCATTTGGACACACATAAGAACAAGGCCAAGGGCCCATCTAGTCCAGCTTCCTGTATCTCACAGTGGCCCACCAGATGCCTCAGGGAGCACACAAGACAACAAGAAGCTTCCATCCTGTTTCCACTCCCTTGCACCTGGCATTCTGAGGTAAATTTCTGAGGTAACATTCTGAGGTAAACATGAGGTAAATAAAACAGAATTTGCTATCCTGTCTGTGGGGAGGGAGCTATAATAACTTGCAACCCAACCTGGGCCTTAAGAACATAAGAAGAGCTGTGCTGGATCAGGCCAAAGGCCCATCTAGTCCAGCTTCCTGTATCTTGCAGTGGCCCACCAGATGCCTCAGGGAATACACAAGACATGTGCATCTCATTACCCCACACAATGCCCCACATACTGTACACCTGGCAATTTCTCTCCCTGCAATTTCTCTCCCTGGTTGGAATTGTTTTTTTCCCCTTTTATATTTTATTTTCATAGCACAAATAAGTCACACAATCACAAACAATACAAACGAACAAACATCATACCAAATCTGCTTATTCTATTTTCTTCCAATTTAACCTCTTATATCATTTACCTATAGTACACAGCAAACTCTACTACCTTGTAAGAAAAAAAAATCCATCCCTAAGTGCCACCTGTTTGGAATTGTTCAGGACAGAGCATAGCACAACGAGTGCTTCTCGCGGCTACCCTTCCCCAAAAGCACAAACACACTCTCAGTCTGCAACCTGATGGAGGACAGGGATTGGGGAGTTTAGCCTGCGACAGGTGGAGTGGAGCATTGAGAAAATTGCAAGGGTTGTGGGCAGAGGTGTCATCCAGGCGGAACGGCCCGGTACGCCGTTCCGCTAGTTCTGTGGACGGGCCGGGGCCGTGCTGCCTCTCCGGAGGACGGGTGAGCTGCTGCTGCTTGAATCGCTCTGAAATGGAGCGATTCGGGCGCTATGAGGCTTAGGGAGGCGTGGCAGCCCTCTGCCATAGGGGCGGAGGGCTGTCAATCATCTGGGTGTTCCGGTTCCTGGCGCGCCCGGATGACATCACTGGTTGTGGGAATGGGCCAGGCTGTGCATGAAGAGGGTGGCTGAAGCAGGCTTCCTTTGGGTCTGTGAAATGCTTGGTGGGCAGAGAAGGACCAAAAGAAAGAAGGCGAGCTGTGAGCTGGGATAACTGTGAGATGGTGGCATCACTAGGGGGTTGTGGGGGTTGCAGAGTGCACTTGGGGAGGGGTGACACCAATATGAGCCAAAATGGTAAAATCTTGGTATTTTCAAACAATACCATCATGTTATATATCATTCAATGTGCAAGTCACGGCAGAATGCAAGGAAATAACCTGCGTTGAAATAGCAGCAGTCTATGAAACGTTATAGCCAAATAGCCAGAAAAGGAAAACACAACTGCCTTATGTAACAAAAAGTGGATTTCTGACCAATGAGATGGATTCTTCCGAGAGCCAGTGAGAGTATGATTCAGCTCTCATGTCTGTATCAGGGCTCATCCTAGAACTCTGATTCAGTCGCACAGGAGTCATCAAGTTGGACACTGGGTTTTTGTTGGTTACTGATTTGTTGGGTGTTCTGCCAAATTCTCCCCGCTGGGCCTCCCCGAGGGCCCCAATGCCCACACTAGGCTGACTAGTTTCCCCTTTAAGCAGCCTCAGAGATAGGCAAGTGGGAGGGGGTTCCTTTACCCACTGGTTCTCTTCTCTTCCAGCAGCCTTGCTTGGATTCACTGGCTGGCCAGCCTCCTCTCATCACCGGCTAAGCTGGCTTAGCTCCAGTTATCCCAAGTCTAATTTGGCACCACAACACCCCACCACCAAACAATAGCCACACCTGCCTCCTCCACTTGGTGGCTCCAGGGGCGTGGCAGCCATACAACAATTCTCCAACCAAGGCACCACAGGAACCCACTCACAGTTCCAATAACCAAGTATTCAGTCAGTCCATCGAATAGTCCTTCAGTCAGTCCATGAGTCAGTCAATCCACAGCCCCCTTCCTTCCTTCCTTCACCTGCCCAGTGCCAATCACCTTTCCTTTATCCAGTCCTTCCTTCCTTCCTTCATTCATCCATCCATCCATCCATCCATCCATCCATCCATCCCTCCCTCCCTCCCTCCCTCTACACTTCCTGCAGCTCCTGCCTCCAACTTTATACTGAGGCAGGCCAATCGGTGTCTGTTGCTGGGCAGGCTCTAGCTCATCAGCCACACCTTTTTCCACCTGTGCTAACCTCCCTTCATAGCCAGAGCCCTCAGTCCTTTTATCTCCTTCCTGCCCATCTGAGGATGCTCAGGAAGATAAACCTGCCACAACATCTGCTGGTGTCTTATTATCGTAGTACCATTGAGAGTGTCCTGACATAACGGCATTTTGGTGCGGTATGGGAGCAGCTCTGCAACGAATGAAAGGGCATTGCAGAGAATCATAAAGATGGCTCAGGCCATCATTGGGACCCATCTTTCAGCCCTGGATGACATTTTTACATCCCGTTGTCCGAAGAAGTCACATCGATTCCTTAAAGATTCGTCCCATCCAGCCTACAACCTATTTGAATTGTTGCCTTCTGGGAAACGGTTTAGAGTTATTAGGACACGCACCGCACGATTTATGAACAGCTTTTATCCCAAGGCTGTAATTATGTTGAACGACGAACTCAGGACATTGCCAGGAACAAGATAACAAGGCACTTCCTATGGTGTTGAGATTCACTGTCTATCTTGCTGCTTGTTGCATCCCTGAGTGGATGGTATTGTTTGGAGATCTTAGGTATTTATTCTAGATTTGTGTGGGTGGATGTGGGTGGGTTGAGTGTATAAAGGTGTGTGTGGGTCCGTGTCCTGGAATGCTTTCAAATTTCGTTGTATGTTATGTATAATGACAATAAAGTATCTATCTATCTATCTATCTATCTATCTATCTATCTATCTATCTATCTATCTATCTAT
>JAJKFI010000160.1:623907-636689 GCA_029204185.1 Lerista edwardsae | reverse complement strand
TATCTATCTATCTATCTATCTATCTATCTATCTATCTATCTATCTATGTCTAGCTAGCTAGCTAGCTAGCTAGCTAGCTGTCATCCCCACCTCTGAGCCCTATTCAAATGTTTGTTGTTGTTCAGTCGCTAAGTCATGTCTGACTCTTCGCGACCCCCTGCACCACAGAACACCAAGCCTCCCTGTCCTCCACGAGCTTCCGGAGTTCGCCCGATTTCATGTTCCTCGCTTCAGTGACGCTATCTAACCATCTCATCCTCTGCCGCCCCCTTCTCCTTTTGCCTTCCATCTTTCCCAGCATGAGGGTCTTTTCTCAAGAGTCCTCTCTTCTCATGAGGTGGCCAAAGTCTTTGAGCTTCAGCTTCAGGATTTGTCCTTCCAGGGAGCAATCAGGCTTGACTTCCTGTAGGATAGACCGATTCGACCTCCTTGCAGTCCAGGGGACTCTCAAGAGTCTTCTCCAACACCATGATTCGAAAGCATCTATGTTAGAGGAAGTATAAAAACACTCTGAGTTCATTTCAGAGATGCCTCCCTTTCTCATTGGTCTCAGGGCAGGAAGTGCCTTCGCCGTGCCAACTAGCCAGCCACAGCCAGTTGCTCTAGCCCACTGTGAAGTGCCAGCCTTAAACTGATACGGCCTTTGTCAGAAGCACCCAGCCACGTCCCTGGCGGTCACGTTTCCACAATGCCCTGCTTTTGGCAGAGGAGTCCAGCGGCTGATCAGGCTGCTTCCAAATCAATCACGGCCCAAAACGACCTTGATGCAATTTTGAAAGGGTCAGTAGACAGACGGCAAGCCAAAAAAAAAAGTAAGAAAGGAGGCTTATGCTCCATCCGTAAGCCATCCTGGACCCAACCTGATGGGGAGGGGAAAGGCGGACTATAGATAATTTAGAGTGCAATCCTAACCTGGAGTTAGGCTGGCACAGGTAGGCCAGCAATGTCTGACCGGCACAAGGGACACTGTATGACACAAGTATGTTTGGACCACTCAGAGAGGCCAGCACACAGCTGTGCACCATCCTCCCTGAGGATGCTTTATGGTGGCCCTTGTGCCGGCCAAACTTTGCTTGCCTAACTGTGCTGGCCTAGCTCCGGGTTAGGATGGCGTTCTTAAATAACTAAAATGAACTGCCCATATTTAGTAGTGCTGATCCTGATTTCCTGGTTCCCTAACCCTGGTAAACCACTGTTCTGGTCTTGCCTCTAGGCAAAGTTATTATTACGATGCTAGTTTCCAGTCGCAAGAGGTATTTGTTTTTCTTAATAACGACATAAAAACACAAAGCATCTAATTTTGGTGTTTTAAGGTATTTTCCAGAAATTGGAATACATTGCTTTTCCAGTTAGAAATAATACTGTGTCAGCAGATGCAGCCACAGTATCACGTACGTCACCCTCCTAGTGCCCTTGTAAAGCATGTAAAATTAATACAAATGAGAACTTGGAATGAGATCTTAGAATAAAAGCACTTTGCAGCATTTCCTGCCTTTTTAATTTTTTTCACATAAGGAAACCTGTGAAAAAGGAAAAAAAAATTCACAGTGGCCTCACTAGGGTTTGCATCAGTGCTTCACCCCCACAATGGACCGCCTTCCGTTCCAGACCATGCAGGCTAAATTACAATATTATATGCAGAGCCTATAATATGGGACGTGGTGGTGCAGTGAGTTAATCTGCTGTTGCTGGGCTTTCAACCGCAAGGTTGGGAGTTCGAGAATGTGTGACGGAGTGAGCTCCCGTTGCTTGTCCCAGCTCCTGCCAACCTAGCAGTTCGAAAGCACCTAAAATGCAAGTAGATAAATAGGGACCACTTCAGTGGGAAGGTAACGGTGTTCCGTGCACTACGGCGTAGAGTCATGCTGGCCACATGATCGGACAAAAACGCCGGCTCTACAGGCTTAGAAACGGAGATGAGCACCGCCCCCTACAGTCGGTCACGGCTAGACCATTCGGTCATGGGGAAACCTTTTATTTACCTTATGCATAGCCTAAATGCAGGGGCTCCGCTAGAATTTGTTTATTCACTTATTTACATATATAAGAATAAAGCTTTCCCACCAAATCAACAACAACAAAAAATTGTGGCCAACTTGATGACAACTCACACAACTAAATAAGAGTTTTAGTATTAGCTCCAATATATGGAAATGAGAACTGACTCAAATTAACGCCTTATTGGTTCCCTGTTGTGTCTTAATAACACCCAATTGGCTCTCCGAACAATCAATCTCTCTGGTCAGTTTTGAGTGAAGGAAATCCACTTTTTGTTACAGAAGGCAGTTGTGTTTTCTTTTTCTGGGTTTTTTTTACCATAACCTTTGATAGAATACAGATATTTCAATGCAGTTTGCTTCATTGCATTCTGTAGTGAATTCCACATTGAATGATATATAACATGATGGTATTATTCAAGCATGAGGGATGTGGTGGGGCAGTGGGTTAAACTGCTGCTGCTGGGCTTTCTGACCGGAAGCTTGGGAGTTCAAGACTGTGCGATGGAGTGAGCTCCCATTGCTTGTCCCAACTCCTACCAACCTACCAGTTCGAAAGCACCTAAAAATGCAAGTAGACAAATAGGGACCACTTTGGTGGGAAGGTAATGGCATTCCATGCACCTTGGCGTATAGTCATGCCGGCCACATGACCACGGAAGCTTGTCCTTGGACAAATGCTGGCTCTATAGGCTTAGAAACGGAGATGAGCACCGCCCCCTACAGTCGGTCATGACTTTTATTATTTATTATTATTACCTTTTTATTATTCAAACATATAAAGGTTTTACAATTTGGGGTAATAGTAGTGATGTCATCCTAACCCTGAGTAACCACCGGTTTTGCCCTGCATTCCCCACACCCCCTAGCAACACCATGGCATTTTCAAATACCTCTACTAATTGCTGTTCAGGATTTGGCTCCCTTCACCCCAGACTCTAGGTTTGAGTGGGAAAGCGTGGAATTGGAGAATACAAGGGTGGAGATACAAGAATTTCCTTCCCTAAAAACAGCCTAAACGTAAGAACTCGAACACATTGGCTACCCCATTTGAGATCCCTCTGTTCTGCTGTATCTAAAAAACTCCACTGCTAGTGGGTTGAGAAAAACAGCAACTCAGGACACTGCATTATGGATAAAGCAGGAAGCCGCCACAGATTACTCCGAGTCCAGAACCACCTACTTTCTGGTGGGAAGGAGCGGGCCAGCAACATTCCAACACACCTGGCTTCTTTATCTCTCAACAGGCAAGGTGATGGCATCTGCCCTAGGTGCCTTTGAAAGGGGATTGGACAAATTTCTGGAGGAAAAGTCTATTGTGGTCTATAGGCCACCATGATAGGTGCTGCAACCACCTTACATTAATAGTAGGCTACTTCAGAATGGCAGATGCAAGGGAGTGGCAACAGGACAAAGGCATCTTGTTGTCTCGTGTGCTCCCTAAGGCATCTGGTGGGCCACTGTGAGATATAGGAAGCTGGACTAGATGGGCCTTTGGCCTGATCCAATGGGGCTCTTCTGTTCTTAAGGCCGAGATTAAGTTGCAAGTTATTTACCTCAGAAGTTTACCTCAGAATTTACCTCAGAATGCCAGGTGCAAGGGAGTGGCAACAGAATGCAAGCATCTTGTTGTCTTGTGTGCTCCCTGAGGCATCTGGTGGGTCACTGTGAGATACAGGAAACTGGACTAGATGGGCCTTTGGCCTGATCCAGCAGGGCCATTCTTAAGGTGGTTTGCTCCAACCAGTGTTTCTCAAGCAGTGATACTTGTACCACCCGTGGTACTTGTGGGTCCCCAAGCCCCTGCCACCTAGCTGCGAGACCAGCAAAGCACCACGACAAGCATTGTGGTTAACACCATTAACACAATTGTTAACACCATTCAGGAAAAAAACACACACCAATCATTTGAAAAATAGCTGAAAATATAACTGACAACAAAAGATAACAGGGAGCCACGGAAAGGTGTCCAGGTAGAGGCCAGTATTATAAAGGCTTCCACTCTTCCAGTCCAAACAGCTGCCTGGAGAGTCCTGCTTCTGCTAAGGGAGTCTCAAGATACATGCAAAAGGCCCAGGATAGAAAGTGGACCTTTTGCATGTACAGCAAGAGCTTCATCATTGACCTCTGGACCCTTGTCCATGCAATAATGTTGTGTTCTCAGAAGGGCCACGTGCAGTGATGGGATCTACAAACTTCTTGGGGGAACGGAGGGTGGGACTTAGACGGGACTACTGTTTGATTGGCAGCCCGTCCGTGCACTTCTGCTTTCGCTCCGCTCACCCCGCGGCCGTCCCTGGCCTTGGAGGGGGCGCCTGCTCGCCTGGGGGGAAGGGTGGGGGCCACCCGAGCGAGCAGGCGCCCCCTCCGAGGCCAGGGATGGCCGCGGGGCGAGCGGGACGAGTGGGACGAAAGCGGAAGTGCACGGACGGGCTGCCAATCAAACGGTAGTCCCGTCTAAATCCCGCCCTCCATTCCCCCAAGTAGTTTGTAGATCCCATCGCTGGCCATGTGCAAATTACTGCGGAGAACCGACTTGGCCTCCAGCGTTTCCTTACCTGGCAGACTCTTTCCACTCCATCTCCTCGCCATCGTGCTGCAGGGTGTCCATCTCTGTGAACAGGGTGGGGTTGGGAGGGTCGTCATCTTCACCCAGGATGTACCGGAGGCGCTCGGCAGCTGGAGACACTGAGCCAAAGACAGAATCAGAGTTAGCACCGGGCAGCGACTGCTCACGGCCCCAGACCTTCAATCCAACGTGCTCCAGGAAACTCTCTGCAGACCAGGTGAAAGAACACGGCTTCAGGGGTGTCCCTACCTGGGTAGTTAATCTGTGGAACTCTTTGCCACAGGAGGTGGTGATGGCATCTGGTCTTGATGCCTTTAAGAGGGGATTGGACAGATTTCTGGAAGAAAGTCCATTGTGGGATATAGGCAATGATGGGTTGTAACTTCCTTACATTAGTAGTAGGCTACTTCAGAGTACTGGGTGCAAGGGAGTGGCAACAGGTTGCAAGCGTCTTGTTGTCTCATGCCTCCCTGGGGCACCTGGTGGGCCGCTGTGAGATACAGGAAGCTGGACTAGATGGGCCTTTGGCCTGATCCAGCAGGGCTCTTCTTATATTCTTATGTTCTTATGACAAGGAACAAGGGGGGGGGTCCCTACCTGGAAGGGGAGATTTGCTCAAGCGCTCACCTTGACCCCTGTTGGGGCTGGTCCAAGGTGTAGGTGTGCCAACAAAAGCAGCAGTGTGGGACCCAAGAGGTGTTCTCTGGGAGCTCTTGCTAAGGATGGTGGACACCATCTCAGATGGGACCAAACAGACTGCAGGCTGCGGAATGGCCCTGAACCCTGCAGGAGTTGCCCTGGGATTCTCAGCTTCATGTTTCCTACATCCATGTGGGTTGATCTTGATACCTTTTCTCTAAGATATCCTGGGAACTACAGCGAGAGAGCTGTAAAGAGCATTCTTGGCACCCCGGTACCTTGTAGGGAGACCATCGGATTTAACGTGAATAAAAACTTCTTGATGTTTTGAGTGGAAACATACATTTAGCCTGCCTCCTGATCGCCTTCTCCCCACCTCTGTTTTCCTCCCAGCTCACTTTCCTTCCCCTTGTCTAGTTCGTTCATTCATCCGTTCAGGGTGCAATCCTACCCTGGACTTAGGCTGGCACAGTTAGGCTAGCAAAGTTTGGCCGGCACCAGGGCCACTGGAAAATGTGTTTGGACCACTGGCAAATTGGCTACCGGTTGCTAAGGTATTCCTTCTTGAAAAGGATTCTGGCAAAACTCTAAGAAATCAAAGAGCACAATCCTAACCTGGATTTAGGCCAGCACAGTTAGGCCAGCAAAGTTTGCCCGGCACCAGGGTCACCATTTGGATCACTCTCGGAGTCAGGAAGGATGGCGCACCTTTGTATGCTGGCCTCTCTGACCCCCAGAGTGGTCCAAACACTGTGCCCCTTGTGCTGGCCAAACTTTGCTGGCCTAACTTTGCTGGCCTAACTCCAGGTTAGGATTGCGCCCTTAGTGTACTATATTTTTTTCTTCGTTTTTAGCACAGGCACCCCGTCCTTCTGCCAACCAGCCTCTGAGAATGGTTTACAGATACTGAATAATTAAAAAAAAATTGCAACAGAAAAAGTAGGGTGGGGAGGCTGCTTGCCTCACTACGTTTCTCCTTAGTAGCCTCCTTCCAATGTAAGGAGGTTGCACCACCCATCATGGCATATAGCCCACGATGGACCAGAAATCTGTCCAGTCCCCTTTTAAAGGCATCTAGGCCAGATACCATCACCACTTCCTGTGGCAAGGAGTTCCACAGGGTAATTGGTGGTCCTGTAGTCACTGGAAGGTCACAGCAGCCTGGACGGCTCAACAAGCAACAGCAGGTGAAAGTGGCTGGCTGACTTTCCCTTCCTCTCCTCACCACTACGTTCTCCTCTAACACTTGACCAAGGGAAATGAGCTACCTCAGTGGCTCTCAACAGGCAGCACAGCAAAAGTTGCCAGCCAGGTTGTCCCAGTCGGCTACCTAC
The DNA here is from genome assembly GCA_029204185.1 of Lerista edwardsae. NCBI lineage: Eukaryota > Metazoa > Chordata > Lepidosauria > Squamata > Scincidae > Lerista > Lerista edwardsae. Next base: position 630,150 of record JAJKFI010000160.1, on the reverse strand, counting down.
GGGGCTCTGGCAGACAAGTCGAGTGAGAGCGCAGAATGAAACACAAAACTGAAGGTGACCTAAAGAGTATCCAGTCCAGCCCCCCAAAAGCAGATGGTCACACGGAGATCTCAAAAACATAAGAGGAGCCCTGCTAGATCAGGCCAAAGGCTCATCTATGTTGCAGTTTCACATCTCACAGTCCAGAACTGGCTGAAACTGGCATTCCGTCTCTCCGTCTCAAGATCAGATAAACACCTGTGTGTCCTTCGAGCCGGAAGCTTCCCAGCTTGTTAGGGCAACTAGCTTGGACAGTAGTTGTACTCCCTTTCTGATAGTGTAGAATAAGCAGGCAGTTTCACACGGGAAGCCCTGGCTGCAAACACTGCACATTCCCATGAGCTCATAGTGTTCTAAGGGTCACCCCATTGGGTAAGATGGGGCACAAGGGGTCTTCAGGTATCCACCTACCAGATATACTCTGGCTGCATCCCTTTGTTCTGGTGTTAGAAGGAGTTTTTCACTGTGTGTGCTTAAGATGTAAAGCTGCACTGAAACTGCCGCCTGCGAGCGGCAAAGACTTCACCGGCTTTCCCAGCCGGCAGATTGAACCTTTGTACCTTTCTCACTTTCGCTACAATAAAGAGACTTTGTTATGGAAATGTGGCGATTGCTTCAGTCCTTCGCACCGGAGCGCTAAGGCAAGCGCTGGAATGGGTCTCCAAGCCCCCAACTCTGCTACTATTTACACAAATACACAACAATCTAGTCAGCTTCCTGTATCACACAGCGGCCCACCAGGTGCCTCAGGGAGCACATGAGACAACAAGGTGCCTGCCACTCCCTTGTACCTGGCATTCTGAAGTAAATTCTGAGGCTAGTCAAGATTCTCCACAGCATTTCTCTTTGTCAGCCACTAGAACCAGATGCTCCTCTTCAAATGTGTACTCATAGGAACAGTCCCACAGGCCAAGGCCCATCTAATCCAGCCTCCTGTATCTCACAGTGACCCACCAGATGCCTCAGGCAACACACAAGACAACCAGATGCCTATTCCCTATTTCAAATGACGCACAAGGCTCACCACCATAAGAACATAAGAAGAGCCCTGCTGGATCAGGCCAAAGGCTCATCTAGTCCAGCTTCCTGTATCACACAGTGGCCCACCAGGTGCCTCAGGGCGCACACGAGACAATAAGATGCCTGCATCCTGTTGCCACTCCCTTGCAACACTCCCTCCTGAAGTAGCCTCCTTCTAAGGAGGTTGCACCACCCATCATGGCGTATAGTCCACGATGGACCAGAAATCTTTCCAGTCCCCTTTTAAAGGCATCTAGGCCAGATGCCATCACCACTTCCTGTGGCAAGGAGTTCCACAGCTTAATTACCCACTGGGTAAAAAACAAACAAGTTTATGGTCACACATCTTACCAGAGTCTCAATTCCTCTCAGTAGTCCGGACAGCAAAATGTGCCACATGCCAGCAAAATTGTCCCAGTTCACCACCCCCAGGGAAAAAGGCTCTCTGGGAGTAAATAAGCTGTTTGAGGGAACAACTAATTAAGAAAAAAAACAATATGCCCATTCAGGACCCATTGGAGTGAAGATGATTAGCAACTCCTGCCAAATTTCCTTACACAAAGAAGGCTCGAAATATGGAGCAAGTGGCAAGTGGCAACACCCCCTGCCCTCATGCTGAAAGGGAGCTGTGTTACTAGTTCGAGAGGTCACGGTCTATGTCCGGGGTAGCCAACTTGTGAGCCACCTGCAGCTCTCAGGCTTTTTGGGTCCTTCCTGCATGCAAGGCGGCAGGAGGTGGAGCAACATTATTCCATTGGCGTGAGTGTGTGTACTAGTACACACGCATGCTTGGAGGGCCGGCCCAAGACCTCCTGAGAGGACCTGCCAAGCGCTGTCCCCCTTCTCCAATATGCACCGGCCTCTGTGCTTCCTCTTCTCCAATGCTCAGCCACCAGCAGGGCTCTTATGGTTCAGCAGGGTTCTTATGGTGGTGAGATTTATGCTTTATTTGCATATATCAAATATATGTATGATATATTTACATACATGGTGATATATTTATTTACATGGTGAGGGAGGGAAAGAGGAGATAAAAGGGGACTTGGAGATTGCAGAGAAATTAAATGAATTCTTTGCGTCCGTCTTCACAGCAGAAGAACTTGGGCAGATACCACAGCCTGAACAGCCCTTCCTAACGAAGGAATTAAATCAGATACTGGTTAATAAAGATGTTTTAGATCAAATTGATAAACTACATATAAATAAGTCACCAGGCCCAGATGGTATACACCCAAGAGTAATTAAGGAACTAAAGAACGAAGTTGCTGACCTCTTAACTAGAGTATGCAACTTGTCCCTTCAAACGGCCACGGTACCAGAGGATTGGAGGATAGCCAATGTCACGCCAATCTTTAAAAAAGGGAGAAGGGGGGACCCTGGAAACTACAGGCCTGTCAGCCTAACGTCTGTTCCAGGTAAGATGGTGGAAAGCCTCATCAAAGATAAAATCCTAAAACATGTAGAGGAACAAGTACTGCTAAAAGAAAGTCAGCATGGCTTCTGTAAGGGTAAGTCTTGCCTCACAAACCTTTTGGAATTCTTTGAAAAGGTCAATAGGCACGTGGATGTGGGTGAACCTGTGGATATCATATACCTGGATTTTCAGAAGGCATTTGACACGGTCCCCCACCAAAGACTGCTGAAGAAACTTCACAGTCAGGGAATAAGAGGGCAGGTCCTCTTATGGATCCAGAATTGGTTGAGGGCCAGGAAACAGAGAGTGGGGGTCAATGGGCAATTTTCACAATGGAGAGAGGTGAAAAGCGGAGTGCCCCAGGGATCTGTCTTGGGGCCCATGCTTTTCAACTTATTCATAAATGACCTGGAGACAGGGATAAGCAGTGAGGTGGCCAAGTTTGCGGATGACACAAAACTTTTCCGGGTGGTAAAAACCAGAGACGACTGTGAAGAGCTCCAGAAGGATCTCTCCCAGTTGGGGGAATGGGCAGCCAAATGGCAGATGCGTTTCAACATAGACAAATGTAAAGTGATGCACGTTGGGGCAAAAAACCAAAACTTTACCTATAGGCTAATGGGTTCTGAGCTGTCTGTGACAGCTCAGGAGAGAGATATTGGGGTGCTGGTGGACAATTCAATGAAGGTATCGACCCAGTGTGCGTCAGCAATTAAGAAGGCCAATTCCATGCTTGGGGTCATTAAAAAAGGGGTTGAGAATAAAACAGCCAATATTATCATGCCATTGTACAAATCAATGGTAAGGCCACACCTGGAATATTGTGTCCAGTTCTGGTCGCCGCATCTCAAAAAGGACATAGTGGAGTTGGAAAAGGTGCAGAAGAGAGCGACAAAAATGATTACGGGGCTGGGGCACCTCCCTTATGAAGAAAGACTGCAGCGTTTGGGGCTCTTCAGTCTAGAAAAAAGGCGCCTGAGGGGGGACATAATTGAGACATACAAAATTATGCATGGAAGGGATAAAGTCGATAGAGGGATGTTCTTTTCCCTCTCTCAAAACACCAGAACCAGGGGGTATCCACTAAAGCTGAGGGTTGGGAGAGTTAAAACAGATAAAAGGAAGTACTTTTTTACCCACCGGGTAGTTAATCTGTGGAACTCCTTGCCACAGGAGGTGGTGATGGCATCTGGCCTTGATGCCTTTAAGAGGGGATTGGACAGATTTCTGGAGGAAAGGTCCATCGTGGGCTATAGGCAATATAGTGCAACCTCCTTACAAAGGTGGTGGGCTACTGGTACCGGGTGCAAGGGAGTGGCAACAGGATGTAAGCATCTTGTTGTTACATGCCTCCCTGGGGCACCTGGTGGGCCGCTGTGAGATACAGGAAGCTGGACTAGATGGGCCTTTGGCCTGATCCAGCGGGGCTCTTCTTATGTTCTTATGTTCTTACATCAGGCATGTAAATATGTTGGCTGAGCTCCTTTTGGCATCACAATTAATAAAACTGGTAAATAAACAATAGTTAAAATTAGGGCTGACTCCGCCCACTTCACTCTCCCTCCTCCCCCCTCTCAATTCCTCTGCAAAGAGCTTTTCTTCTTGGTTGGCTGGCACTCAGAGGGTTAAAGGGAGCGACTCTGGATTCCTAGGGGGGCAAAGGCAGTGATGTCATTCAGGGGGAATGGACTAGAACGGGAGTTCCGGATCCTAACGGGCTCCGTGGCTGGTTCCGGGTTCCCGACAAGTGCCACTCAAAAGTGAGTTCCTGTTCCTAAATCATTTGAATGACACCACTGTTTAGGGCCCAATCCTATGGGGCATAGCGCCAGCGGTAGGAGTGTCATGAAGATTCCATAAAGCATCTCTACCGTGGGCGGTAAGGCCTTGGTAAGGTCTTACTGCCGGCGCCACTCCTTGTGGCTCCTGGGATTACAGGCATTCCGCTCACCCGCCCCTTCCGGAGCTCCCTCCTTCCCTTTCTCGGAGGGGTTCGGCTCGAGTAGCTCAAAATATTTCCTGGAGCCACGTGAAGGAGTTGGAAAGGGAAGGAGGCACTGGGCCGCCGGGCCGCCCTCTCACTTGCTTGGACGGAGCTGGCAGGATTTGCCTCTAAATCTCCATGCTCCCATGGCTTTTTGGGTCCTTCCTGCACGCAAGGCGGCAGGAGGTGGGGCAACATTACTCCATTGGCGTGAGTGTGTGTACTAGTGCACACGCATGCTTGGAGGGCCGGCCCAAGACCTCCTGAGAGGACCTGCCAAGCGCTGTCCCCCTTCTCCAATATGCACCGGCCTCTGTGCTTCCTCTTCTCCAATGCTCTAGCTCAGTGCTTGCCTCCCCTTTCCTCTCCATCCCCTCTTCCTTTTCTAGCCCAAGGTGTGTCAGGAGAAGGAAGAGCAGTGGAGGCAAGAAGGCAGGCCAATCTGGTGCCTGAGGCAACAGCTTCAGCTGGCCTTGTGGACGGGGCCGGCCCTGGTGTACAGTTTCTGACAGCCCAATCTTGAACTGCCGAGCTCCCATAGGGGCAGCAGTGTCAAAATGGCTGCCGCTGCGTTTTGTGGTAACTGGGCAGCAGCTGGAGGTTTCTCAGCACTTTTGTCTCCTTCCCTGGGAAAAGCCCCACTGCCTGTAATGGGGTTCCTTGGCTCACCACCAGTTATTTTGATGGCAGTAAATTGAGCAGCCCAATGGCAGCCAGCCAGGGTCCAGACCAAGGATAAGATCTGGCGGGGGAAGCCACATCCAACCCCCTCATGGGCCAGCTCCTCTCCTTCCTCCGCCAGGTCACACCCACTCCCCAAATTGCTCTTGCCCCCAAACAGGCTTACCAGTGACTGGTGTTGCTGGAGTGCCAGCCTTCCAGTTTACCCACATTGAGGCCCGGCGCTAACTGAGACCCAGCCCAGCACAGGCGGTGAGGTGTTGCAGATGTGCACGTTTGCGACACTTTTGTGTGCATGGCCAACAGAATGAATTCTGAGCAAGAGAAGAAATGAGAATACAGGCATCTCCCAGTATCTGCTGAGGTTCCGTTCCAGACCCTCCACAAAACCTTGGATACTGGTTTTGCTGCAACAAGGTTAAAAAAAAAAAGAGACTTGTTTAATGTTCCCCTAACTTTTTAACTGGACATGGTGGCGCAGCGGGTTGAACTGCTGAGCTGCGAGCTTGCTGACCGGAAGGTTGGCAGTTCGAGACCGCGCAGCGGAGTGAGCTCCCGTCGCTTGTCCCAGCTCCTGCCAACCTAGCAGTTCGAAAGCACGTAAAAAGTACGAGTAGATAAATAGGTACCACTTTGGTGGGAAGGTAACGGCATTCTGTGTGCCTATAGTCATGCTGGCCACATGACCACGGAAACTTGACCTCAGGACAAACGCCAGCTCGTCAGCTTAGAAATAGAGATGAGCACCGCCCCCTACAGTCGGTCATGAGTAGACCATTCGGTCATGGGGAAACCTTTACCTTAACTTTTTAAGAGGTGGTATCCATGGTGTCTGTGGATAACTGAAGCCAGGGTTACCAAATCAGTGGATACCGGGGCACGCCTGTATTGAATTGAGTCAAATGCCATCTTTCTTTTATGTGAAAGGTGAGCACCTTTGCAGGCAGAAGTTGAATCGAGTTCTGTTTGAAACTCTTAAAACCGAACAGATGAACGCACTTCTAACTATTGATGCTGGAAGTCAGGGAGAAGCTGGAGCTCTGTTGCCATTGTGTGTATGTGTGTGTGTGTGTGTGTGTGTGTGTGTGTGTGTGTGTGTGTGTGT
>JAJKFI010000160.1:594744-623897 GCA_029204185.1 Lerista edwardsae | reverse complement strand
GTGTGTGTGTGTGTGTGTGTGTGTGTGTGTGTGTGTGTGTGTGTGTGAGTCGGCAATTGTTCTTCCATCTACGAGACTTGGCTGGTTTCCTTCCATGGGGATCACAAACGCCCCGGAAAGAATAGGATGTTTGCAGTCCTCGAGCTTAGCCCAATGTACTGGCTAAGAGCCTTAAAGTCAAAACACTGGGACTAAGGTGACATCGTCAAGTATTTAATGGACTTCAAAGGCTTGGCAAGTATATTTTCCTATTTTGATTTTCTATCACAGGACCAGCACCCAAATTGGGCCAAAGCAGCTTTGGGGCTAACGGTGTTTTTTTTTTTTTTTTTTTTTAAAAGCCAAAACCACAACAGAAACAGGCACGCAATAAAGGAGCAGAAGCAACATTTCTGGGTTTTGTTGGATTTTGGATGGGCTGGAAAAATTATTGCACTAATGCAGTGATGGCGAACCTATGACACGCGTGTCAAAGGTGACACACCACAACGTCTGGGGTGACACACCAGCGTTCACCAACACTTGACAAAAACTGAGTTTATTTAACTCATTTTTGTAGTTATTTGAAGTTTCTTTACGTAATACATAAAGGAAGGGGAGGATTGGACACATGACTGGACTGTATTTCTTTGTTAAATAAAGGAATATAAATGAATTATGTTTGGGAGGGGGGGTTGACGCACCAGCAGACTCAAGTTAAGCATTTTCCAAAGTTTTGACACGCCGAGCCCAAAAGGTTCACCATCATTGCACTAATGGTAGGCACCGTGGCTGTTTCCTGGCATGTCAAGGCAGTGGCATCACTAGGGTTTGTGTCACCTGGTGATGGACCTCCTCCCACACCAGACCATCCAGACTACATTAAAACATCATGCGCACAGCCTCAATGCAGTAGCATCACTAGTATTGGTGTAACCCCCGTTAATATTATGCATTTATTTTTAATATACAACAGTCCACATCACCCAACAAGTAGACAAGCCCCCTTTCCACGCAGTCGCTTGCACGAACACATTGCTCATGTGGTACAGGCAGACTGCCATTATACCTTTCTTTTCCACATTTCTACAAAGTAAAGGATTGCCTTAAAAAAAGAAATCAGCCCAAATGATGCAGGTACAAGAAACTCTACAGCTTTGGCTTCAGTCATCCTGCAGCTGGAATTCAAAACTCATTTTGGCCAGAACATCCATTCAGCATCTGGTGCATGCTCAACAACATTTGAGCTAGCCCTGAATCGGCCAAGGTTAGTTATGGCCAGTGGTGTCATTCAAATGATTTAGGAACAGGAACTCACTTTTGAGTGGCATTTGTCAAGAAGCCGGAACCAGCCACGGAGCCCGTTAGGATCCGGAACGCCCATTCTGGTCCATTCCCCCTGAATGACATCACTGCCTTCACCCCCCTAGGAATCCGGAGTCGCTCCCTTTAACCCTCTGAGTGCCGGCCAACCAAGAAGAAAAGCTCTTGGCAGAGGAATTGAGAGGGGGGAGGAGGGAGAGTGAAGTGGGCGGAGTCAGCCCTAATTTTAACTAGTGGAACTGAGGTCCCCCGCATTCCCCCTGCATGACATCACTGGTTATGGCCCCTTGGCTCAGATGAGCTTGTGGTCGAATCCCCCTGTGCTCAGCTAAAGCCACCTCCCTCTCCTGTACAAAGCAGGTTGAGAGAACGAAATTATCCCCACGCACATCTGTGCCCAGATGTATGGCTCTGGAGTGCCTCAAGATGGAGGTCAGGTTCATTCACTTTTTAATCATGTTCTTTAAAAAAAAATAAACAGCCTGGATATAACTCTTCAGCTTACTCCCCAAAAGGGAAGCTTGTGAACTGGTGTGTTAGCTGCTTGTGAATATTTCAACTGTGCACTTGCAAACCGATCCCTGGTTAGCGGCTAAAGGAAACAAAAAACAAAGGAGGACTTACACTTCTATTTAAATAGAAAAGATTTTTCCCCTTTCCTTTTCTCCTCCCCCCACCCTCCGCCAGCTTAAGGCCTAAGCCGATCTGTCTACGCGCAACATGTAATCTTGGCTGCATTCTGCTTTGCCGAGATCCTTGGGGCACCGTCGTCATTCAGGAAAGCCCCTTCATTCAATACTACCGGCCTTAGGGTCATTTTACAGGCCTTTCCTCCCTGGAACCCTTTTTGGAGCACAGACGCTAAGGCAAACAAAGGGTCATTTGCTCAAGCAACGCTGAGCAGGGTTCATCATAGGGGGCAGGAAACAGCCAGAAAGAATTCTCGGCAATATTCACCCAGGGGACCTCACCCTCCACTCAGCTAGACAAACAAGGTCAATCTTAGCTGTGCACCAGGTAGCAAGTACACCTGGAGGGAGACAACCCCAATTAAAATTCAATCACGGAAAGGACTGGAAAGAACATTGATCCATGTCTGACGACCAAATAGGAGATTTCGTAAAAGTATATTCCGAGAAAGAGATACAGAAGCCTTTTGGTGTCATGTTTCAGTACTGAGAATAACAGTTGGTGGATCACATCTTTGCTATATTTTAAATCACAGGCTGCTTCTAAGAGCATTGTGTGAGACATAATGAAAAACACAAGTCTGAAAAGAAAGTCCTATGAGGAAAGGTTGAGGGAGCTTGGTATGTTTAGCTTGCAGAAGAGAAGACTGAGAGGGGATATGAGAGCACTCTTCAAATATCTGAAGGGCTGTCATAAGGAAGAAGGGACAAATCTGTTCTCATCTGCCTTTGACAGTAGAACTAGGTCCGATGGGGACAAACGGCAAGAGAGGAGATTCCGGTTGGCAAGGCTGGCTCTAGGAGTGGCGGGGCCCAATGCGGGGCATTCCTAGGGAGCCCCCCACAGGGCCCCCCACTCACCAAGAAGAGCACTTGTGGTGCCACACACAAAGTGCAGCACTTGGAAATAGCTGGTGGTGACAGGATGACGTCACGGCCAATTGCTTCCGGGAGGCCCATTTTGGGCACTTCAGAAGCTGGGGCAGCCAAGAGGGTCCAAGGTGAAGCTGCTCTGCTGGCCCCACTGACCTACGATGCTAAGAGATCCTGACTGCAGCAGCAAGCAATATGCTCACTGCACTGGTGTGGGGGCCCCCCAAAGTGCGGGGCCCGATGTGATGGCATTGGTCACATTGGCTTAAGGCCGGCCCTGCCGCCTGGACATCAGGAAGAATTTCTTGACAATAAGGGTGGTTTGACAGTGGAACAGATTGCCGAGGGAGGCAGTAGATTCTCCCTCACTGGAGATCTTCAAGCAGAGGCTTGACAGGCACCTGCTGGAGATGCTCTAGGGGGATTCCCTGCTACAGGCAGGGGGTTGGACAAGATGACCTTGTAGAACCCTTCCAACTCCATGATTCAAGCTGCATTATTATTATTCCCTGTAAACCACTTTGTTGAAAAGCAGTATATAAACACTGTTAGATTCAGAGGCGTACTGGGGCTTTCTGCCCCCCCAGGCATGCTGTGTGAAATTGCCCCCTGCGATCAGGGTACTGATCCCATGGCCACGGAGCAGGACTCAGCGTGCAGGGAAGGTCCGGCTGCACAGCCACAGCAATTTCACTCAAGTCAGTGGTGTCATCTAAATGATTTAACAACAGGTACTCACTTTTGATTGGCACATGTCGGGACCCGCCCACCGGAAGTGACGTCATAAACCGGAAGTGATGTCGTGGCAAGAAGAGACATTTAAAAAAGCCCTTTTTGAGGCCTCAGACAATTTTAAACTGACCCAACAGTTGCAACAGTATCCCACAGCACCCCCAAAACACGTTAAGGAGGCCTGGCATCATGTTAAAGTGACCCAACAGTTCCAAAACCCCAGAGCAGCTCATTTTTCAGTGGCAAGGCAAGGCAAGGCTCTGCTCGCTGCTTGCCTGGCTCTGAGAATGTGCAGGCAACTCAAACGTGCAGGAAATTCAAACATTGCAGGGGGCGGAGTCAACGAGTGGGCAGGTGAATGGGTGGGGCCAACCGTAATCCTAGAAACCGGTACTCGCGTACCCCCTGCATGACATCACTGACCCAAGTAGTGGTGTCCAGGCAGCAGCAAGCGCTTCCCTTGTTGGGGAAGCAATTGGCAAACACATGCTTGTGCCCCCCCAAAAACAGCGCCCATGGCAGGTGCTATATCGCACCCCAGGGAAGACAACCTCTGGATTGATTGATTAACAGTCTCAGACATTTACACTCAGAAGAAGAACCCCTTTCCAAGAATACAAAGAGATCTTAGAATACAAAATTTCCAACCACAGTTTCCCTCCCTGGGCAGGAGCAGCAACAGAGGAGGGGGGAAAAAATGTTTGGTCAGTTCAGGATAGGGGAAAGGGTTAAAAAACTATTCTCCTGAACCACAAGGCCACCTCTATTAACAGATAAACAATGCTATACCTGAGCAAGTCGCTCCTTCACTGCAGAAACATCAGTGATCTTGGGGTGCACATTTTGGAGAGGAAAGAAATGGCCTCAGATCACAGACTAATGAAGTCGGAAGGAAACTTTGAGGTCATCTAGACCCATTAGTGCAGGCAACTGCTACAGTACTAGTGATCATTTTGCTCCTCCAGCACATCTTCCAGTCTCCAGAATTTCTCAAAATGTACAGACACACTGTTCGTCAATATTCCCCACCATAATAGACTGTGCTACTTTTGTGTATCTGAGCCAGATACTTTAGATCATATTTTACTTTGTTGTCCTGCCCATACAAGTTTAAGAACCAAATTACTTGAACCCTTTCTCTGTTCCCTCTTTGCTTCCTTTACTGATCCTTTTGTTATACTTAGTGATTATTCGACAGACATTACTTATTTGGTGGTGGAATTTTTATTAGCAGCATCCAAATCTAAACCCAAAGCTTAAACCATCTCATTTACCCCATAGCCGAAATTTCTTTTTTTTTCTTCACTTGTACTTATCTTTTGTTTGTAAGTGTAATGCCAATAAAGGTTTCTAAATCTAAAAAAAATCTACAGACACACTCACGACCCTCCAAAGACACTGGAGTGTGCCCTACCTGTTCCTGGAGACTTGAATTCATGTAAACTGCTTGCCGTCTCTTTTTCTCCTAGCCGTTTTCCTCTGAACCCACCAAAACTAGCTTTTAGAAATCCAAGGCTCACACCTGACTACCCTTACCTTTCCCTCAGTCCAAGAGGATAGGCTCACTTCCTCCCCAGGCCCCTGCCATTTGCACTTCCTCAACCAGTTCTTCCCTTCCTGGGTGAAGATGAAGTCCCGGATAACCAACCCCCTGTTTCTCCTTCCACCTTCTGAAGGATGAAGTTGGCAGACGAGATCCCAGGTGTTACAGGACAAGACTAGTGGCACAATCCTAAGGAGACTTGGGGCAGGCACAGAGCTGCTGCCCCAGGGCTTGCCGTCGCAAAAGCGCAGGCTGGAGGTCTGCAAGGTAGTGTTGCTGCAGCAGTCGTGGCATCAACCTGTGTGCACCAGAAGAAGGAGCGGTGTGCGATGGAGATGTAAGATCTGCGCCGAGCAGACAGAGGTGGAACAGGACAGGGGAGGGCAGGGAGGGGGTGGAACAGGGCAGGGGAGGGTGACCGCAGGGGTGCATGGACCAGACCCAGGACGGAAGCAGGATTGGTGGCCGTGGCATCCACTGTATCTCACCCCCCCCTTTTGGGCCCGATCCACCAACACAGGTGCATGTGGATTTGCGCAAGGCGTGCAGCTTGCGCAGGTCCAAGTAGACCCCTTGCATTGGCTGGGGCTTCCCCCTGGGCAAGAGGATGAATGTCCCCTTACCTTGCACAGACCTCCAGCCTGCAGACTTTCCCTGCAGGATGCAGTTTGGCCATGTGCTACCAGTGCCTGTGCCAATGCCAAGATCCTCCCCCAACTGAAAAAATACCCAGCCCTCAAATAGGGCAAAAAAAATCAGATCTCGGAAGTGGTGCTTCTCCAGGGGTCAGTTCAGCCTTTGACCAAAAAGCACTCTAACCATTGCACTTCCAGCTGCTCATTCCACTAAACCTTTCTTTCCGGGGCCATCTTGAAACCAAATATAAAAAACACATTTTAAAAAAACACCACCAGGCAGGGGGAGAAGGGTTGTGTTTTCAAGGTAAAAAGCACCCAAATTACCCAAGGAGTCATTTTGCATCAATGTTGCCTTCTTATCACATGCCAGCCTAGGGACATGTTTCAAGTTGCCGCCAATTTTGCAGTGCGGGGCCTACAATCCAAAACATCCAGCCATTTTTGTAGACCCTACGGTGATAACTAGGACTGCAATGACTAAGATTTTAAAACAAGTTGAGGGCTGCAATCCTACACACACTTCCCTGGGAGTAAGCCCCATTGAACACAATGGCACTTACTTCTGAGTAGACAGGCATAGGCTTGTGCTGCAAATCTTCCTTCCCGACAGGTGTTAATTTCTGATGTTTTGCATGTTCATTATAACTGTTTTAAATCTAAGAAAATGAAGTCAATTTGATTTAAAAACAGGGAAGGGTACCGAGAGCAGTGGGCAAGCCATACCGTCTCTGAAATGGTTCTTTTTCCAATCCTGCAGCTACTTTGTGTCGACAAAGTAGATCCAGTTGGGAGACGACACTTCAGAACTGGACACAGTCACAATAGAGAACTTGCAAACATGGCGACTTTCTCCAGAATTTGTTGCCCCCCCTTTATTATTGCAAACATTGCTTAGTCCTTGCAAACGTACATTATGTGTGGCTTTCTTGAATTATACTACAGCCATCACCGAGATGTGTGCTCTAGATCCAACCATCACCTTCTCGCTTTTTCCTCTACTGCACCTCAACTCACACCTTGATGTAGCTGCCCCCTTTTCTGCCTACTCCTTGTAGCTGATCAAGTAGGAAACTGAAACCTTGGGCCAAAATGTACTATAAAATGCTGGGGGACTTTGAATTGTGATGGTCATCGCTATTCATCGCCCATCAAGCTTTTGCAGCTATGCGCAGATTTGAGCAAGAATGATTGCTGCCTAGCAGCCATGTTTTTTGGGACAGCGGCCATCTAGCTAAATTTTTCAGCACAAAAGAGCACAGCGACATCTCTAGCAGGTGAAATCTCCTGTGGGTTATTTCCTTATTTCCTGCTTTATCTAAAGAACATTCGCCGCTAAAGAACACAGAACATAGCACTCATGGGCCTCATCTAGGAGGAACTTCATGACTGAAATTGACAAGCCCCTGTATTGGAAAGCAACACATGAATTTCTCCTTACTTCTTGCCTGGGTACAAAGTTACGTTCTGGGGATAAATCCTTTCCTCCATATATAAAGACACACACTTGCTGGATTTTGGTTGCTTCAAAATGAGAGGGAAGAATGAAACACCCCTTTACAAAAATTCTAGACCTCTTTAGGAGATATTCGAAAAGAGAGAAACCAGCTGACAATTGAAATGCCCACAGCAAGAAATCTCATCTGCAGCAATGTTGATTCAAATGCCAATCAGTTTAACCCCTGGCCATGAGTCCAAATGCCCAGGTCTCACTCTTTTTCCACCGAGACAGGAAATGAGTCATTCTCCATTTCAATCTCCTGCTTCTTCTTATCTCCCCTTCCAAAGACTGCAAGCCTTCTGGCAAGAGTCCACCCCTTAGAAGAGGCTCTCTTCGAAACATCTCTGGCCGTTAGTTTTCTGCCAACTCTGGCTTTTTTCCAACAACTCTGGCTTGAAAAGACGGTACCTCTTCCCAGTCATTATGGTTTGCAACGTTTCCTTTCTTCTTACACTTTAGATCAGCATTTTTCAACCTTTGCCGTCTCGCAGCACATGGACAAGGGGCTAAAATTTTCAGGGCACACCGTCTGTTTTTGGACAATTGACACAGGGAGCTCACACACCCCTAATGGCCCTACTAATAAATGACTCTCCCCCCAAACCCCCACGGATCATTCCTGGCACCCCAATGTGCCACAGCAAACCGGTTGAAAATCACTGCTGTAGATCAATCTGCCAAAGCAATCACCAATGTGTCTCCTAGGGTACAATTCTAACCAAACCTTCCAGCACAGGGGTAAGGGCAATGTAGCGCCGAGGAAAGGGAACAAATATTCCCTTATCTTGAGGAGGCCTCAGTGACTACTCCTCCACTGCAGCATGCAGAACATGCCCCATGTGTACAGCTGTGTCAGTGCTGGAAAATTGGTTAGGATTGCACCCCTAGTTATATTCCAAATAGTAGAGAAGAGATCGGTTGTAAGCCCCAGCCTCCTTCATTCTAACCTTTGTAAGGGTGCAATCCTAACCTGGAGTTAGGCCGGCACAAGTTAGGCCAGCAAAGCTTGGCCGGCACAAGGGCCACCGTAAAGTGCGTTTGGACCGCTCTTGGAGTTAGGGAGGATGGTGCACGTCTGGGTGCTGGCCTCTCTGACTCCGAGAGTGGTCCAAACATACTTTATGGTATCTCTTGTGCTGGTTAAACTTTGCTTTATTTACCTCATATTTACCTCAGAATTTTACCTCAGAAATTTACCTCAGAATGCCAGATACAAGGGAGTGGCGTTTGGACCACCCTCAGAGTCAGGGAGGATGGCACATGTCCGGGTGCTGGTCTCTCTGACTCAGGAGTGGTCCAAACATACTTTACAGTGTCCCTTGTGCCGGCCAAACTTTGCTGGCCTAACTTGTGCCAGCCTAACTCCAGATTAGGATTGCGCCCTAAGTGTATGAGGGTCAGTCAATCCTCCCGCTCAAAGACAGAAAAAAGACTTTGCATTAAAAGGCATATCATGATACGACACACTAAGCTCAGAGACCTTCTCAAAATTCTCCTCTGGGACACTGAGAAGTCTCTCCCTTCCAAAGGAAAATGTTAAGGCTTTTCCCACCTCCCCAACCCCCCAACCCCAGAAAGTTGGAAATATGCAGAAGGGCTTTCTTACCTGGCAATGTTTGGAGTCGTTCCCCCATTATTTTGCCGGCTAAAGAAACGTTCCTGGCACCAAACACACAACGCCCCCCCACTTCCCCAAACAAAGACACCCCCCCCAACTGAAACAGCAGCAAGCACCACAGTCAGAAAGACCCTCGCGCTGATTTTTATCCACCCGGCCTGGTTAAATTCCACAGCGGAATGAGCAGATTATAGGGCATAGGGAGCCCTCGCCTGTGCCCTCGGCTCTCATGACGCAAGGTTGCCAAATCAATGATATCCCTGTGCAAGAGGTGGGCCCGCTGCTGATTCTGCGAGGGTGAGGGGGAGATGGTCTGTGCGAGGGGTGTGTTGGTTGGGGGGGGGGAGATCGGCAGCGGCGGAGACCATGCAAACAAGAGGACCTTGTCGAAAGGCATTTCAAATCCCGTCACAGCCAGAAGCCTGACAGGTGCCAACGCACCCTGCAACGGGCGCTGCTGAAGGAAGGGCACCTGACCATCCTGCCGGAGAAGGAGGGACTGCTCAATGAATGAATGAAACGATCCCATTCAGGTGCATCTCTGGGTTCAGGGGGTTGTAATTCAAACCCAGCGACTCCGAGCCCAGCCTTCCCTGCACCTGGGGCTCGGAGTGAGAATTGGGTGTTTGTTTCTCTTGGGGGAGGAAGGGGGTCTTTGGGGTATTGTCTGAACAGGAAGGGGGATGCAGAGCCCAAAATGCACCCTCCCCCATCCTGAGTGATTTAGCACCTGCTGGTTGAAGAGGATCACCTCTAGGGTTTGTCCAAGGCAGGGGTTCTCAAACGTTTCCGCACCGGGACCCACTTTTCAGAATGACCACCTGTCCGGGGCCCATGTGACGTCACGGCCAGAAGTGCCGTCGTTGTGATGCCAGAGCCTGCTGCTTTCCTGAGAAGGCGGCAATACGTTGAATTATTTCTCAGCCATTTTCCAATCGCGAAGTGAGGGTGCAATCCTAACCTGGAGTTAGGCTGGCACAGTTAGGCCAGCAAAGTTTGGGCGGCACAAGGGCCACCGTAAAGCATGCTTGGGCCACTCTCTGAGTCAGATGGCAAACATCTGTGTGCTGGCCTCTCTGACTCCGAGAGTGCTCCAGACATACTTTTCGGTGTGCCAGCCAAACTTTGCTGGCCTGACTGTGCCAGCCTAACATCAGATTAGGATTGCACCCTGAATCAAAAAAAAAAAAAAAAAAAAAAAAGCCTGTTTACAACCTTGACACAAGCAAAACAACCACACAGCCCTCCCCCTTTCCAGCATCTCATCTTCCCATATTTTCCAATATGGCTGCTCGAGGTGCTTCGCGACCCACCTGAAATGGGTTTGCGACCCACTGCTGGGTCCCAACCAGTGGTGTCATCTAAATGATTTAAGAACAGGTACTCACTTTTGATTGGCACATGTTGGGACCCACCCACCGGAAGTGACATCATAGGCCAGAAGTGATGTCGTGGCAGGAAGTGACATGAAAAAAGCCCTTTTTGAAGCCTCAGATGATTTTAAACTGACCCAAAAGTTGCAACAGTATTCCACAGCACCCCCATGTTAAGGAGGCCTGGCATCATGTTAAAACCCCAGAGCAACTCATTTTTCAGTGGCAAGGAAAGGAAAGACTCCGCTCGCTCGCTGCCTGCCTGCCTGCCTGGTTCTGAGAACATGCAGGCAACTCAAACATGCAGGAAGTTCAAACGTTGCAGAGGCTGGAGTTGACGAGTGGGCGGGCGAATGGGCAGGGCCAGCTGTAATCCTAGAAACTGGTACTCGCGTACCCCCGCGTACCCCCTGCATGACATCACTGGCTGAATGTGTGCAGCGTTGCCCTGAATAATGGCCATTTGTCCAGGCTGCCCTCATTCCAAATCGGCTTCGTTTTCCCAGACCGATTTCAGCTTGCCGGCTGGCATCATTGCGGCAGGCTAACCAAGCATAAGATGGCACCAAAGGGTGGCCAAAAAGGGACACAAACCATTCTCATGAAGAACTGGAGGGGTCTTTTGGGCACCCCTGAAAGCACTATTTTCAGGAGGTGTGGACTGATGGTTGAGCTGCTGGTACTGCCTGAAGCTAAGCAGGAAAATCTGTGGTTTGCTTTTGGATGGGAGACTGATGCCAGGCTGTGACAAGCTGCAGTACCTGTGGTGGCCGAACAGAGTCGCTGTGGAGCTGATTAGCGCACCGCATGTGAGAGTTGCAGTGCAGTGTGTGAGGAGGCCAGCCAGCAAAGAAGGGAATACGACCTTGAGGACCTGTCCAGGCTGGGCTTGCGATTGCCTGCTGAGGCTTGATGGCAGCAGCCAAAGAAGAGAACCACACTGCGAAGGCGACATCTGGGCCTGAGGATTGGCAGATCACAAGAATACTGTAGATTTGTAAAAACCCCATTGAAAATATGGTGGTTTAGACTAGCCTGCTCATGTAAACCGCCTTGGGCATTTGCTTTGGCATGGGAAAGGCGGGGTATAAATTCTTCAAAATAAATAGTAAATAAATTTTTGCCTTGAAGCTCAAAAGAGGTAGACATTTGGTGTAGTCCTAATAGGATCTGGGTCTCAGCCATTGAGCAGACACTTTGTAACTAACAACTTGACCTATCGGTCTTGGACACCAGGCAAAAAGTATACAGGGTCACAGACTTTGCTGGTGCAAGATTGGGCTTGATGTGGTGGCGCTGGAATTGCCAATGGGGATCTTCAAACAAAGCTTGGGCCTTCTACCAAAGACAGCGCACGAATCTCTTTCCTACTCCAGGAGATCAACACACACCTACCGCCATTTCTGACTGCCCGATGTCCAGGTGCACCCCTCCCAACATCTGAGACCCTTCTCGAGGTGCCCCTTCCAGCTGAAGACCGTTCACTAGGAGCAGGGCTTTTTTAGGGGTGGTGCCAATGTTATGAAGAGTCCCATCAAGGGAAGCCCTCCTGGCTCCAACACTGTGTGATTCTATCTTCCAAGTAAACTGCTGGCTTTTCAAGAAGCCCTTTAGAATCAGCAGACATTTGTGTTCAGTTGCTTCCAGAGGGCATAATCTGGAATCATTGCCCCTTTTTATTCACTGTTGATGCTCTTCATTCAAGCTGTGCTTTTCCACAGGTGTAACATGAAGATCCCCGCCCCAGGTGCCCATGCAATATACAGACCCCACCTACCCCATGCACCTTGCCTGTCGAATGACGGGCATTGTGTTAATGAGTTGCTAAACCCCAAGCACAGTACCAAGAGCACCATGGAAAGCAGACAACTATTTCGGTATGCAAAACGCTAAGCTTTGCTAAGGAGCTTACGGACTAGGCTGTGGGCAATCGGGTGTGGGGAACAAGTCTGTGTTGGCCCAAGACAGAGGAGGTGGGCCCAACTATTCCCAATCATTTCTGGGGGTGGCCCTTTGAACTATATTAGGAAGCCCACTCAACTCTTTCACTAGTTCACAGCCCCTGTCCCTGCCCTTGAAACAGATGTTTTTCACTCTAACTTGTATTTTTAGCCTTTGAAGAACGATGGACTTCTTTCGGCAGGGAAAATCTGAAATGTGGATCCAATTTCTTTTTCAGAGCACAGTGTAACCTGGACTGCCAAGGGGAGACCTGTGAAAGATGGAAGGCACACAGAGGATGCCAGTGCACAGACGCGGTGGCGCAGTGGGTTAAACCGCTGCTGCTGAGCTTCCAACTGGAAGGTTGGGAGTTCGAGACTGTGTGACGGAGTGAGCTCCTGTCGCTTGTCCCAGCTCCTGCCAACCTAGCAGTTCGAAAGCACATAAAAAATGCCAGTAGATAAATAGGGACCACTTTGGTGGGAAGGTAACGGCATTCCGTGCACCACGGCGTAGAGTCATGCCAGCCACATGACCACGGAAGCTTGTCCTCTGACAAAATGCCGACTCTTCGGCTTAGAAACGGAGATGAGCACCGCCCCTACAGTTGGACACGATTAGACCGTTTGGTCGTGGGGCAACTTTTGCCTTTTGCTGGCAAAACTTTGCTGGCCTAACTCCAGGTTAGGATTGTGCCCTTAGTGATTTCAAACTGCTGTGTTCTAAGCACCCATTAACACAGCTGTGGACATTTCAGAGCACACCAATGTGTTGGTGCGCATCTGTTGAAAATAGCTATGTTACTTAGGGCACAATCTTGGAATACTTGGTTGGCACAGCGGTGGTTCTGGGCAGGCAGATGAGTGGAACTGGGCAGGGGGAGGGCAGAACTGGGTGGAGGTGGGCATGCCAGAAGGTGGGCTTGGGGAGGGGGGTGGGTCTGGGACAGAGCCGGCTTTAAGCCAATGTGACCAATGTCGTCACGTCGGGCCCCGCGCTTCAGGGGGCCCCGCACTAGCAGGGTGAGCATATTGCCTGTGGCTGCAGCCGGGATCTCTATGGGCTGTACGTCAGTGGGGCGAGCAGAGCAGCTTTACCTTGGTCTCTCCCACCTGCCTCTGCACAGCCCAAGATGGGCCACCTGGAAGCAATGGGTGGTGATATTAGGATACCACCACCAACTACTTCCACATGCCGTGCTTTGCACGTGGCACGAACAGAGCTCTTCTTGGTGAGTGGGGGGCCCCCGGAGGGAGGGTTGGGGGCACCATAGGAATGCCTCACATTGGGCCCTGCCGCTGCTAGAGCCGGCCCTGGTCTGGGATGCAGCCATTGGACCCAATCCCCAGGCCGCGCAGCCCCAATTCTGGCCACCTGGGAGCGGCACCTGCTAAATAGCAGGCACAGATCCGAGGAGCCCACTGGGAAGGCTGTAGCCTCCCCTGGTGCAAAGGTGCTGGGGAGGCTCCTTCGGCCTTCCAGGTTGCTCTGGATTTGGCACAGGTCCGCCAGCCAGCCTGTTCCAGTGCAACCCAGAACGGGGCTGTTATTCCTTTCCAATATCCGTATCCCACTCTTCAGACTCCCAGAGCAGCATACATTAAATCACTCAATGGGAAATCAGCTCTGGGGAGGGGCACAGTTCAAGCTCAGAATGTGGCAGCAGGCAGAGGTGGGTGATGGTGGCGCTTTGCCTTATGGGAATTTCCATGTTGTCTTCCCATTCCCCCCCCCAATTTTTTTTGATTTATGTAGATTTATTTATTTGCAACGACACACCATTATGGCACCAACATGCCCAGTACAGATAGGCAAGCACCATGGAGGCTTTTAAGGGCTGCTGTGCCTTTAATTAAAAGCTTCCTCCTTGCAGGCAACCACCACGTTATTGCTTCCTGGGATGAGCCGTACTGCTCCTTGATGAGACACACTGTTCCCTGATGCTAACAGGCTCCCTTTCATAATTTTTCCTGCCTCTCCACCTTACAAGGTCCCACCTGCCTCAGGCAAAACTGCCTCAACCTAGATTTCCCTGGGGTAGCAATTGCTGAGCAAATTACAGTCCAACCTTAGGATCTATAGGAGACCTGTTCCTGGAACCCCTGCAGATACCAAAACCAAATTTGATTAACTAAATCCGTGGGTTTTGCACCAACAGGGCCTCTGAATACAACCAGAAATGTTTAGGGGAAAGCAAAAGTGCTCTTCCAACATTTCCGAGACTTTCCGAGACCCATCAAGGCCTCGTACGGTCTCCACAGGTCTTAGAAAGCCTCCCAGATGCAACAAAGTTCTGGTCACATTGGGGAGATCCCCAGTGGGTCCTCAGCTATGGGTTTGGATTGGAACTCCTGGTGGATCAAATCCACAGATCAAAAACCTGTGGCTAAAGATGACCCACTGACCACATATGCTGAGAAGAGGGATGTCAATACCACCATCAAGTTTCCAACTCATTCCATCCACTCCCATCCTGTCCTACTTACTGGTTCGGCTGGCGTTGTCGTTCCCATTCTCGTAGCTGATCCTCCCTCCTTCGTCGGTGTCCGACCGGTCCGGCCGCTCATAACCCCTTCCGTTGTCCCCGGTTTTGTCCCGGCTGGACGAGGACCTCCTCCTGCGCCTTTTTCTCCTGTAGCCTCGTGGCACCGGCACCCCAATGTAAATGGAATGGTAGTCAGCTGGGTGGCAGAGAAAATGGGCATGAGCCAATGCATAGAGAGGGGGAGGGCTGTAAAAGGCAAGGAAGCTTCCTTCCGTAGCTGGAAGTCTTGCCCCAGTGAGGAGAATAAAAAAAGAACACAAACTCCGGCAAAAGAAGTGTAAGAAGGTGATCTGGGAGGCCAAGAAAGACTTTGAGGAATGAGAGAGAGAAGGCAAGAAAGGAAGAAAATACTTTTTTACCCAGGGGAACTAGGTAATTAATCTGTGGAACTGCTTGCCACAGGAGGTGGTGATGGTATCTGGCCTAGATGCTTTTAAAAGGGGACTGGACAGATTTCTGGAGGAAAAGTTCATCGCAGGCTACAGGCCATGATAGTTAGTGCAATCTCCTTGCTTTAGAGTTAGGCTACCTCAGAGTGCCAGATACAGGGGAGTGGCAACGAGATGCACATAACTAATTGTCTTGTGCATTCCTTGAGGCTTCTGGTGGGCCGCTGCGAGATGCAGGAAGCTGGACTAGGTGGGCCTTTGGCCTGATCCAGTGGGGCTCTTCTTATGATCTTATTCAGGAGCCGGCACAAGGGATTTGTACCGATGGGGGCGGGGGTTGGATTGCATTGTTAATTAATAATAACATAAGAAGAGCCCCACTGGATCAGGCCAAGGCCCCATCTAGTCCAGCTTCCTGCAACTGGCAGCGGTCCAACAGATGCCTCAAGGATCACTCAAGACAACAAGATGCCTGCATCCTGTTGCCACTCCCTTTTACCTGGCATTCAGAGAAAGCCTACTTCCAAAACCAGGAGGTTGCATATATCCATCACAACTTGTAACCTGTGATGGACTTTTCTTCTAGAAATCAGTCCAATCCCCTTTTAAAAGTCTTCCAGGCCAGGCACCATCACCACATCCTGTGGGAAGGAGTTCCACAGATTAATTCCCCCCTGGGTAAAAAGGTATTTCCTTGCCTTCTCTTTCTCATGCGGGGGAAGCATTTTGGACAAATACTGTATATTTGTGTAAGAAATGGGGGGGAGGTGTACATATGCAAGCTGTATGATGGGGTCCAGCAAGGGCTGTACCGTATGAAAAGGCAGATAAGAATCAGCCTAGCCCAGTATAGATCTTCCGCTACCGACAGCAATGGAAGTACACATCCAAATCAGCCACACCCAAGATGCCTCTCACCTTCCTCATCGTCATATCTCATCCTGGAGGTGCCGAGGCCTCTGTCACTCATTCCATCATCATCATCCATCATGGCCAATCAGGGAGCACTTTGAGAGAACAAAAAGGAGGCACCATGGTAATGCATTGTGTTTTCGAAAGGCCAAAACAGGTCAAGACCCATCCTTATCCTGTTTTAGAGCCCTACTAGGCTCAGAGACATCAACCCAGCAACTTGCCTCTTCCCCAAGCAGCTAAACTGATGCCTCTGGGAAGCTCAAAAGAAAGGCATGAAGGCAAACAGCCCCCTGTTTGCTTGTTCCTCCCTGAACTGATCTCAAGGATAGACTGCCACTGAACATAGAGGTTTCACATAGCCATGCTAATACCTAGGAGTCTTTGGAAAATAGTGGTGGGGTGGGTTTTTTTTTTTGGCAGATTTTGTGATTTGAAAAAAAACAGAAAGCTGCGTTATTTGTTTTTATTCCAAGTTCTCATTTTTATTCATTTCAAATGCTTGAGGGCACAATCCTAACCTGGAGTTAGGCCAGCAAAGTTTGGCCAGCACAAGGAACACCATAAAGGATGTTTGGACCACTCTTGGAGTCAGAGAGGCCAACACACAGATGTGCGCCATCCCCCCCCCCCGACTCAGAGAGTGGTCCAAACGCGTTTTACCATAGCCCTGGTGCCAGCCAAACTCTGCTGGCTTAACTCCAAGTTAGGACTGCGCCCAGTGGTGGGATTCAAATAAATTAGCAACCAGTTCTATGTCCTTCAGGGCGGCCGCTGCCTTTCTTCCCTCTCCCAACCTAACATTAACAACCGGTTCTGTAGAACTGGTGAGAACTGGCTGAATTTCACCACTGACTGCGCCCTTAAAAGTATACTAGATAGGTGAGACAGAGCCTGCAGATGTAGCCACAGTTCTGACTGGAAAAGTAATCTCTTTTAAATTTCTGGAAAAGTATCTTAAACATCAAAATGCGGCATTGTGTGTTTTTCAATGAATATTTTAACACCAAAAAGGTGGTGTTTCGTGCTTCTATGCTTAAAAATAATAATCAAATCACACCCTTACTAATAAGCAAGGATGGATACTGGAAACCCACAATATTCCCAACAGATGCCAGTCCCTCAAGCTCAGGCCTGGGGGGCCAGGAACAGGCCCCCGCTGTATCCTAACTTCCTTCCCAGGCCTTGTGGCATGACACTGGGCTTCCCAGATTTGGGCCAGCCACGTAGCTCAGAGATCCAAGGAGCTCTGTAGAGTAGCCTGGGGCTTTACCTTGCATAAAATACCCCTACTAGACCTCCTGCCTCCTCTTACCCTGTGCTGGATCCTGTGCAGGTCATGGAGCCTGGTTGTGCCAGCACAGGTTCGGATTGTGCTGTGAGGGGGCAATCCGATCAACACTTTCCTGGGAGTAAGTCCCATTGCTCACAATAGGATTTTTTCAGAGTAGATGTGTATAGGATTATGCTGTGAGCAACTTAGATTGCAATTCTATAACCCTTTCCTCAAAGTCCCATTGAAGATAATTAGTTACTTCTGAGTAGACATGCATAGGATTGCACCCTTAGGCTAAACCCTATACCCACTTACCAGAGAGTAAGCTTCCTTGACTATAATGACACTTTTGAGTATGTATAAATAGGATGGGGAGGCTCGGTATCCACCCTGAATGTACGTTTGTTCGTTCGTTCACACACACACACACAGTATGTGCTGTGTACCTTTTTCAAACAAAGAATAAAGTGTGTGTGTGTGTCACATATGCTGCCTTTCAATTTAACTCCCTCCCCAAGGTGGCTAACAATAATTAACCCTACAAAACACTTTTTAATTAGCAAACTACCTTTAATTTATAAACACACTACAAAGGACAAGGTAATAAAAAACGTGATATAAGAAAAAGGAAAACAAACACTGAACATATATGTCAAAAGGCACGACAAAATCACTATTAGAAAATCTATTTACAAAAGAACTGCTAATGAACACAATTCTAGCTATTTGCACAAGTTCTGCTCTGTGTTACATTTCATTCAGTACAGGGATTTTAGTGTGAACTTCTCAGTAAAGGAAGCATTTTAAGAAAGGTCTACCTTTCCTTTAGCTTCTGGAGACAAATTGTTCTGCCAAGGTGATCATTCCCATTCTGAATTATCTGTTTGCTTGGCCAGAGAGGTAAGGTACAGCTCAAGACCTTGTGGGCTCCATCTGACTTGTGAAGCTATTGCTTTGTTCTCTGACAGCTCAGCTGTACCCTCTTTTAATCAAGGGGTGGGAAGGCATTTGGCAGAAGCCAGAGAGGCAAGCACAAAAAGATGCAAGAAAATTCAGTTAAAGAAAGATTGGTATAGCTGATACAATAGCTGATTGATTCTCAAGTCTTGGAAATAATTCCCCCAGTGGAGTCATTTTCAACCACTGTTCCGGGGCACGGTGGTGTGCCATGAATGGTCCTCAGGTGTGCCGTGAGAATTTAGGAAAGGTCATTTATTAGGAAGGCCACTGGGGGATGTGAGCCCACTACCAATGAAAATGCAGTGTGCCTTGTCCATTGTGAAAAAACTGATGGTGTGCCTTGACCATTTTAGTGCCTTGCCAGTGTGCTGTAAGATTAAAAAGGTTGAAAATCACAGCCCCAGTGTTTAAGGCCTCTTCATCAGGGGAAAACAACACAACTGACACACAGGCGCAAACTAAGCTCAGTCTTACAGAGCAATACAAACTGCAGCAGTTAAAGACATACACATTTCAAATTGCTATTATCACCCACATGTCATCTAAAACACAACTTTCAAATTATTCATTGGGTACAAACCCCTGCTAACTGGGCAAGAGGTACTTTTTCCAAGTGGTGCTCCTCTTATATTTAGCCGGGGGAGAGCAATTGTCCCTCTTCACCCCTGCACAGTGTCTTTTCTAGCGGCTGTTGCTGGGGGTGTTCTGCATTTTTTTAGATTGTGAGCCCTTTTGGGACAGAGAGCCATTTAATTTTTTTTTATTATAATTTGCCTGTAAACCGCTTTGAACTTTATGTTGAAAAGCGGTATATAAATTCTGTTTGATTGAGTTGATTGAATAATTCAAAGTAATTGTATTATATATCATTGGTTTTTTCTATTAAAAAGTGAGTTAAATGTTGAAGGAAGTGTTTTATAAAACCAGATGAATATAGCAAATGGCTTAATTTGCTATATATATAGCCAGTTCCTAAATGGCTTAATTTACAATTGGCATGATAGGTCTGGCTAAACTGTAAGAACTGCAATCAGGAGGTGACTATACCACTTTAGTGGTTTAGAGATAGGGTTACCAGATACAAACTGGGACAGATTGCCTATACCTTTAACCATTGTATAGGAGAGGGAATTTGGGCAGATGCAGCTCATCATGGAAGGGTTTCAGAAGCTGCACCTGCCCAAATTCCCTCTTCCATACAATGGTTAAAGGTGTAGGCAATCTGTCCCAGTTTGTATTTGGTAACCCTATTTAGAGACCTCACATTTAGTATGTGTGTCTAGACTCTTGCTAGATTGTCCCTAGAAATGGAGTTCAAGGGCTGTTCCCCCAAACTTTTACAGTCTTTCCAAGGTACCCAGAAGGCTGAACTGGAGAGCAAAATGTGCAGTTAGGAACTTCCAGACCACACAAAAGACTGAAACTGGGTTCATGCATGATCTACGGCACACCAAGCACACTAGAAGGAACTGGAAACTGTGAAATTTTAAATTGGGGTAGGAAGATTACCCATACCAGAGGTTTAGCAGTCCAGCTAACAATTTTCTTCTTCAAAATGGGCAAGGGTGAGTGCAAACCTTTTTTAAAAAAATGTTTCAAAAACTTTTCATGACTTTTTCAAAAACTTCAAAATCTGCTCATGACACAGTGAGCAGATTGCGCTCCTTTTGGGCTCGGAGCACAATCTCATGCATGTATACTCAGAAGTAAGTCCAGTTGTGTTCAATGGGGCTTACTCCCAGGAAAGAGTGTACAGGCGCCTTACTGTGTCTAAATTTAGGAAAATGCTTAAGAGCGCAATCCTAAACTGGAGTTAGGCCGGCATAAACTAAGCCAGCAAAGTTTGGCCAGCACAAGGGCCACCATAAAGCTTGTTTGGACCTTTCTCAGAGTCAGGGAGGATGGCGCACATCTGTGTGCTGGCCTCTCTGACTCCGAGAGTGGTCCAAATGTACTATACGGTGGCCCTTGTGCTGGCCAAACTTTGCTGGCTTAATTTATGCTAGCCTAACTCCGTTTAGGAGTGTGTCCTAACTTGACTCTGCTGATGTGTCAACCTCCCCTCCTAAACAAAAGAGAAATAATTCTTTGTATTCATTTATTTAAACAAAAAATACAACCCAAACATGTGTGTTGATATGTATTACACCAATGTCACATAATTACAAAAATGGAAAAGTGAGTAAAACAAACTCAGTTTTTGTCAGGTATTGGTGATTGCTAGTGTGTCACCCCAAACGTTGCGGTGTGTCACCTTTGACACCATCATTGCACTAGTGGGTCCTGACCCACAATTTGGGAAACGCTGGTGGAGAGCAAGGATTTGGGGTAGGGCTTCTTAGAGTGCAATCCTAACCTGGAGTTAGGCCAGCAAAGTTTGGCCGGCACAAGCACCACTGTGAAGTATATTTGGACTACTCTCAGAGAGGCTAGCACACAGATGTGCGCCATCCTCCCTGACTCCAAGAGTGGTCCAAATGCACTTTACTGTGGCCCTTGTGCCAGTCAAACTTTGCTGGCCTAATTGTGCCAGCTGAACTCCAGGTTAGGACTGTGCTCTTAATCTCCATCATAAAGGAGATAAATGCCTACTGCTCCCTCCCGACTGGGGGCGCAATCCTAACCTGCAGTTAGGCCGGCGTAAGCTAAGCTAGCAAAGTTTGACCGGCACAAGGGGCACCGTAAAGCACGTCTGTGTGCTGGCCTCTTGGACTCCGAGAGTGGTCCAAACATATTTTACGGTGTCCCTTGACCCGGCCAAACTTTGCTGGCTTAGCTTATGCCAGCCTAACTCAGTTTAGGATTGCGCCCTTAATTAAAAAATAAATCACAAATGCCTCCGAGTTCTTTAATTACTCCACGTGCACAGATTGCCCTTCACAGGTGACCGAGGAGGGGATGCTCACTGCTTATGGCAGCTAAATCAATCCTTCCCAAAGTGACTTTGAGGCTGAATCTGCAGCCAAAGTCCAGTGCGCCTGCGAGACAAAGGCTGGCACAGGCTGGTCCCTTTATTACTGCCACATCCTGAGCACAGTCCAGCAGTAAATGCTCCTGAGTTTTGGCTGGCTAAAGAGTGAACTGCTTAACTACTTATGCTATCTGGTTGCCAACCAATGACGATCGTTTTTGTTTGATTGATCACCCGGCTCCAAACTGATGGACCTTCTGCAGTCAGTTGATGGCCCAAAGAAAATTAACTAAGCGGCCCTTGACTGCCAGCTGATGAAAAGTTGTTGGTTATAAAACTTAGCAGCGTTATTCGATGTGATTGTCATTTGGTGGAGTTGATGAGACTTACAGGATAGGAAGGGATGTGCCATTAAGATCGAGGTTAAGGGTGGTTTGACAGTGGGACAGATTGCTGAGGGAGGTGGCGGATTCTCCCTCACTGGAGACCTTCAAGCAGAGGCTCTACAGGCACCTGCTGGAGATGATCTAGGAGGATTTCCTGCAACAGGCAGGGGGTTGGACTAGATGACCTTGTAGGTCCCTTCCAACTCTATGAAGGTTGGAGCTTATTTTGAATGAACTCCCTTTGCATTAGGCAAACCACAGCTTCTTTGCAAGGTTTAATTACTCCATGTGAGTATTGCAATTTATTTAATTAAAGCCCTTGCATTGCTGACAATGAGAAATCCCGTCTTTACTTTGAAAGAGAAAAGCCAAAGGTGGTATGGAAAAAGGAGAATCAACACTGGGGGCTCTTCAGTCTAGAAAGAAGATGCCTGAGGGGGGCATATTTGAAACATGCGAAATTATGAATGGGATGTATCAAAGGAACAGAGGGATGTTCTTTTCCCCCTTGAAAAACACCAGAACCAGGGGACATCCACTCAAACTGTGTGTCAGGAGAGTTAGAACAGACAAAAGGAAATATTTCTTTACCCAGCATGTAGTTAATCTGTGGAACTCCTTGCCACAGGATGTGGTGATGACACCTGGCCTAGGGGCCTTTCAAAGGGCATTGGACAGGTAGATGGAGAAAATGTCCATCACAGGTTACAAGCTGGGATGGGTGTGTGCAACCTCTTGGTTTTAGAAGTAGGCTACCTCAGAATGCCAGGTGTGAGTGAGTGCAACAGGATGCGGGTGTCTTGTTGTCTCATGTGCTCCCAGCGGCATCTGGTGGGCCACTGGGAGATACAGGAAGCTGGACTAGATGGGCCCTTGGCCTGATCTAGCAGGGCTCTTCTTATAGTTCTTAGGTTAACCAGAGGCAAGTCACATCTAGGTAAGTCACATCTAGTGCCACAGTCTCTTATCACTGTGGCTCTACCCAGCCCTGACAATCACTGGGGGAAAGAAACAAAGAGGTGGAGGTCCTGCTAAGCCACTCTCTAACTCTTCAGGGCTCACCACCCACACTGTTTCCAGCTCCCCTTCACTAGAGCAGCAATTTTCAACCCTTTTTCATCTCCTGGCACAGAGAAAGCACTCCAATGTTCAGGGCACCTCACCCATTTTTGGACAATTGTCAAGGCACACCGTGCTGCTGCTGCTGGTGTGTGTGTGTGTGTATGGGGGGGTTCCATATCCGCCGATAGCCCTACTAATAAATGACCCTTCCCTAGACTCCCGTGACCCACCCGCAGACCATTTGCAGCACACCAGAGGATGAGGGACAATTGGCTGACTAGACCTTTCTGGAAAGGAGACACCTTCGGGCTGTGAAGAACAGGGGCACAGCTAATGAAAGTGTAGCCCAGTGCAGAGGGCAAAAATGTAGCCCCAGAAGTGATGTCACAATAGGATTTTTGTCCCACTTGAGTTAAAAAACTGAAGCAGCTTACGAAACACGTACATGCACGCACACACGGAAGATGACAACAACAGCAGCAAGATTTCAAGAGCGCAGCATCAAAACTTTGGGAAGCGGCATCTTACCTTTGCGAGGTCCCAGGAATGACTCGAGCGACGTTCAGGGTTTGTGCCGCATCTGACCTGGGAGCCTCTCCAGCCTGGAGAGCGAGGGAACAAAGCAGCCGGAGCGAGCGATGCAAGGGCACGATCGACTCCCAGCGCCCAAGGCCATCCCGCCTCCTGATTGGAACGTGTTCGAGGGTCGTGCCGATCGATTCATTCTGAGCGTCGTGACGTCGCGTCACAGGGCACGTTGTAGAGGGTGACCTGGCAAAGAGCAAGTCTCGCCTGGCCATCGTTGGGGGCCTCATCCTGTGCAGTGACACGTGCCACTGGAGCTGATGCGCTGCCCTGGGCCAGGAATCTCTGGCTGCATCTACATAAAATATACGGTGTCTTGACTAGTCAACCATTCTTTGCTAAGGAATGCGCATGTTATTAGAGCAGAATGACTGGTGCAGTGTTATTCGAACTGGGGGTCGGGACCCACTTGGTGGGTCGCCACCTGATATCAAGTGACATCACACTTTTTGAACGTCGAAAGAATCCCTTTTAGAATCTTCTGAATGCTCTGCCGTTTGGGTTTTGAGTTCTTCCAAGCTTTCAAGATGGTGGCGTCCAGCTTTTCAAGATGGCAGTGCCAAGCTCTCTACGATCCCCTGAAAATTGGCTTGCAACCCCCTTAGGGGTCAAGACCCCCAAGTTGAAAACCAACACCTTTTACCCTCTCTGCTGACAGAAGCCAAACATGGCTGGCCCTTGAAACTTCTCTCCACTTGGAGAGTGTGCAGCCATATCAGAGGGGCTAAGAAGGGCTAGAACAGGCCAGCTCCAATTCCAGCCAGGATCCAACAGGCTGGGAGAATGCAGACATGCACAAGGGGGCTGATTCCTCCACCCCCAATTGATCTCCAGATTGTTGAGGCTGAGAGAGAAATCTTGGCCCAAGACCATCCACACTGACTTGTGAGGCTAGCTGGGAATTGCACTGCCCGGAGACAAAACACGGCTAACTGTTCTGTCATAAGAACATAAGAACATAAGAGCCCTGCTGGATCAGGCCAAAGGCCCATCTGGTCCACCTTCTTGTATCTCACAGCAGCCCACCAGGTGCCCCAGGGAGGCATGAGACAACAAGATGCTTGCATTCTGTTGCCACTCCCTTGCACCCAGTACTCTGAAGTAGCCCACCACCTTTGTAAGGAGGTTGCACAATCCATCATTGCCTATAGCCCACGATGGACCTTTCCTCCAGAAATCCGTCCAATCCTCTCTTAAAGGCATCAAGACCAGATGCCATCAGCACCTGTCGACAAGAGAAGATGGGCAGGTCCACCAGTGGTTGCAAGCCAATTTTTGGGTGGGTCGCAAACAGTATTTGAAACATTTAGGGTGCAATCCTAACCTGTGCTGGAACAGGCAGGCTGCCTGTGCCTGGCCTACGCTGTATCCAGTGCAGGTTGGGAGAAGGCTGGAGCCTCTATGGGGCAAGGGCATGTTCGTCTCCTTGCCCGGGGGTAGGCGCCAGCCACCCCTATGTAATGGGGCTGTTTGGATCTGTGCCTGCTGTATAGCAGGTCAATCTGAGCACACTGCATGGTCTAAATTGGGCTGTCCTAATGGCATCCTAATGGCAGCATCCAGGCTCCAACCCCTCCCCGGGCTGCCCCACCCACTAGAATATCCTCCCTCCCACCTTCCCCCAGCTGAGAATAGCTTTTCATCTAGCCTGGAAGTCCCTAATTGCACATCTTGCTCTCTTGTTTGGCCATCTGGGTACTCTGGAATGATTGTAAAAGTTTGGGAGAAACAGCCCTTGAGCTCCATTTCTAGGGAGGGTCTAGCAAATGTCTACAGACACATACTATATCTCAGGGAGGTGCCGGAGTCACTGTTTGTGAGTTAAGGTGAGTCTCGAGTCAGCGACCTCATGACTCGTCAAGTTATGAGTAATAGCACGCGTTGGCGTTAAGTTGACTTGTGGAAAAATTTTGAGTCATTTTGACTCGAATCCTGAGTCATTTCAAGGAATGAGTCAAGTTCTTGAGCAACTCACACACAGACACACGGACTTTAAACCTTCCTCCTTCCCTCAAGCCCCCCAGCCCTGTCTCCTGGAACTGCTTACCCTCCTTCTATCATGGCTGCTGCCGCCATTGGTCTGAAAGATGGCTTCCGGAAAAGCGCACAAGATATTTTGGAGCAACGTAAGAAAAAAGTAAAATTAAAAAAGCAAGTAAGCACACACTAAAGAGTGCCAGGACTGGAGTCAAATTCAAGCCATGACTCTTTTCTGAGAGTGCAATCCTAACCTGGAGTTAGGCTGGCAGGCCAGCAAAATTTGGCCGGCACTAGGGTCACTGGTAAAGCATGTTTGGACCACTCTTGGAGTCAGAGGGGATGGTGTACATCTGTGTGGTGGCCTCTCTGACTCAGAGAGTGGTCCAAACATACTTTATGGTGTTCCTTGTGCCGGCCAAACTTCCTTGGCCTAACTGTGCCAGCCTAACTCCAGGTTAGGATTCTGTTCTGAGTCACTGCCATGAATTTTGAGTTGCTTCTGAGTCAGTGACGTCTGGGACTCGAGTCCAACATGAGTTGTAAAAAACCGGCACTCTCATGACTCGAGTCCATGTTTCACAACTCATCTCCCCACCCCTGCTAGATGTAATGCCTAGCAGCTTCGGAGCACAGGACCCCGATTATTATTAACCCATAATAAATGTATTATTATTAATAAAAACAGTATTTCTTTCTAGATTTCCTGTTTTGTCTAGGGGGTCATTATAGGTTGTCGATTTTTTTTTTTTACATGCATTTATATACCGCCTTTCTTAAGATCACCAGATTTCTCCAGTGACTACAACTCAAGGCGGTTTACATGGGCAGACTTTATTCATAAACCCGAAGGTTTTTACAATTTACAGAATGTTCTGTCTTTCAAGAACTACACACATTCAGATCTTCCTTTCTGGATTTAGCCTTCTTTCTTTAGCCACTCGTCTGTCTTCTGCTGGCTGATGCTTCCCTGCTCTCACCAGAGACGCAGCTGACCTTCAGCACACTCCTCCTCCCACGAGGCAGCTGAAGCTCAGCTTCTAATCAGCCGCAGTTGCAAGGCCTGCACTCTCAGAGACTTCCGGCAGTCCCGAGCTCACGACCTTGAGATCTTCAGCTGTATTTTCAGGCAAACGGAGGCATTAACCCTCTCAGCTAAATCTTCTGCCCTTAAATGTGCCCTTAAATGATTTTAAATGTGGGTTGCATGCCAAAGAGGTTTGGAAGTACTGGAATACACAACTCTGGCTTGTCGAAATGGCCCACCAGGCCTTCCTTAGCTGGCCAAGTGGCAGTTTCATTCTGGGACGTCAACATCACACTGGCCCTCATCTGTCCATTCCTGTTTTCGGCCTGAGCGGCTCTGATCTACTTACCCTTTTTAGCACCCGGCATCAATACGTCTGCATCACCGCAGTCAATAGCCCTTTGGAACAGCTGAGTGCTGTGGAGGGACAGTGGGAAGGGAGAGGCAGCTCTGGCGGCTGTGTGACGGGGCTTCCCCAGCACGCCTTTGGAAGATGGGCCTCAAACAGAGCGCGTTCCTTGGCTTTCAAAGGGCCAAATCAACACCTATGATCCTACTTGGCTGCCAGTAGGAACTTTGTGTGCACCAACCAGCAGCTGAAGTTTTGCCGCAGCATGGAGACCAACATTTTCATCTGCTAATATTCTGGAGCCATTCCCTAGAGCAGCAATTTTCAGTGTTTTCCTGCTCACGACACACTGACCTCTATGGTCTTCTCTATGGTCTTTGCTGCTTGTGATGTCACTTCCGGGGGACTCTTCTGGGTTTTGCGGCTCTGCTTCTAGGGTCACTTGGTGTCATAATGAATTGTCTGTTTCTCTTCCTCTGCCGGCAGAGAAAGTGTGACCGATGGTTACTACAGACAGCAGCCCCAGAAACAGAAATGTCCCCTCTACCCTCACGATGGGACATGGTGGCGCAGCGGGTTAAACCACTGCTGCTGGGCTTTCCGACCGGAAGGTTGGGAGTTCAAGACTGCACAACAGAGTGAGATCCTGTCGCTTGTCCCAGCTCCTGCCGACCTAGCAGTTCGAAAGCACCTAAATGCAAATAGATAAATAGGAACCACTTCGGTGGGAAGGTAACGGCATTCCGTGCGCTACGGCGTAGAGTCATGCTGGCCACATGACCACAGAAGCTTGTCCTCGGACAAACGCCGGCTCTACAGGCTTTGAAACAGAGATGAGCACTGCCCCCTACAGTCGGTCACGACTAGACCCTTCGGTCGTGGGGAAACCTTTACCTTTACCTTCACAATAGCCTGGACACTTCTGGAGAGGACAGAATTCACTGTCTATGCCCACTGATCATACCTACAGATAAGATCTATTAAAACATCTTCTACTCTTGTTAATGATTGTGAAAAACAGTGATGACACTGTAACACTTTTGTGTTTGTATATCCAAGAAAGCAGAAACACGCCCCCATATGCTCCCCAATTTCTGTCCACAAGGTGGTGTTACAATCACACAGTTTTCCTCTGTGCAACATCGCAGAAGGAAGAAGAAAACCTCTCTGTGCCCAGCCACACATGTTCGAATGTTTAGGCATTTTCTGCATCCAGTGCCTGGAAGGTAATGTGGAAGGGAAGCTACTTAACAGAGCAAAAAAACCTGCAGTGCGTTGGCTGTGAAGCTTGTACACCCAGCTCCCTCCACAACTGGGCAAACAAATTGGAGTATAATGCAGACAAGACCACAAAGTTGGTGGCTTGGGCTGGCCCATTCCTGAGGACAACTGACAGCACAATCCTATGCATGTCTACTCAGAAGCAAGTCCCATTATTCTCAGTGGGGCTTACTCCCTTGAAAATATGTATAGGACTGCAGCCTCAGAGGGTTGACTCAGGTGGCAGATGGTTGGTGGCAGGTTGCCCACCTCTGCCCACTCACTGACTTTCACTGTTCCTCTACCTCCCACTTACTAAATTGGAAAGGGAAAGGAGTGGAGCAGAAGAGAAAGTGTGGAGGAGTTTGCTGGGGTAGAGTGTCTCTGACACTCTAGCTCACCACTCTCCTCTCCTCCACATTTCCTCTTTTGCCCTTTCCTGCTAGTTTGTTTCCAATCCGAGGAGTGGGAGGAGCTGAGGTTGACGTATCATACTCTAAGGGAAGGCAATACTGTCTCAAGCATCTGTCATGGGTTGGCCTTGGGCTATATGTAATCTGCGGAACTCCTGGCCACAGTTTTGTGGTGATGATGTCTGGCCTGGATGTCTTTAGGATGACTGGACAGATTTCTAGAAGGAAAGTCCATCACATGATGGGTACGTGCAATCTCCTGGTTCTGGAAATAGGCTGTCTTAGAATGTCAGATGCAAGGGAGTGGCAACAGGATGCAGGTATATTGTCATCCTGTGTGCTCCCAGAGGCTTCTGGTGGACTACTGTGAGATCCAGGAAACACCAGCATGTTCTCTCTGCTCTGACAGGTGTTGCCAGTCCTCCTCAGCAATACATTTGAGAAATCTGCTGCTATTTTTGGTGTTATTAGCTCTGCTGCACAAACAAGCTCTTCAGAAAGCCTTCATTAGTCATCCTTCGATTGTCTTTCCCAGCTCCAAATGATCTGAAACGCCCAGGGATGCGTTGGCTAACCATTCACCAAACTTTCCCAACAAAAAAAATTAAAATGTTCTGAACAGCACTGAAGCTGGTGGGTTCCCTGGTCTGCTCCTCCCTCCTCCTTCCTCCTCTCTGAAGCAATCCTGACAGTTGTATAAGGATGATGACATCATCACCCTCTAGCACCCAGGGCCAGTGCTATCATTAGGCCAACTAGGCAGCTGCTTAGGGCACAGACCTCAGAGGGGCACCGTTTTATACTGATTAGGTTTTTTTTTAACCCATATAAAAAATGCAACCGTTTTACACACACACACACACACACACACACACACACACACACACACACACA
>JAJKFI010000160.1:573976-590150 GCA_029204185.1 Lerista edwardsae | reverse complement strand
CCCTCCGAGGCGAGGGAAAGCTGCGCGGGGAGCGCGAAGAAAGCGGAAGTGAGTCGACGGGCTGTCGATCACTCTAAGTCCCGCCCAGCGTTCCGTCTGCAAGAGAGTAGATGACACCACTGGGCACAACCCCCGCATGCACATTAACAGCGCAATCCTACAGACCGTGCAGCGCCCATGCGACGGGGTTGCACCAACGCTGCGCGCTGACCTAGGGGCGCCGATGGGCCCCAGGTGCTGGGCTTGAGGGGGTGGGTGACAATGCCTGCCCCTCCCCAGTGGGTCACAATGCCGGCTCACCCCTTCTCCAAGAAGGGGCGTTCCAGCATTCTGACCTGACACCCAGTGGCATCTCTACAGGGAGGGCAGAGCTCTAAGTTTTGCAAGGAGCCTTACCCTTTCATGTAAATCCCTCCTCTCCCTTGCAGCTGTAGCCAGTAAGCAACGCCAAGATGTTGCTTTTCCCTGTGAGGATTGGCTAAAACGGTGAAGGAAAGGAGTGATTTCCACTGCAAGGTAAGGCTTCTTACAAAACTTAGAGCTCTGCCCTCCCTGTAGAGACGCCACTGCTGACACCAGAGGCAGAGGAAGGGTGTAGCCCGGGGTGGCGCGAGCCATGGGCACCGGCAGTGGCGGGGCACCATTGCGCGGAGTCCGCGGACTAACCCACGCGCTGTCTGGCCCGCCCGCCCTTGCGTCCGTTCCGCTCCAAAATGGAGCTATTCTGGGCGCAGGGAGGCGTGGCTGGGCGACGCACGGGGGCGGGGCGATGTGCTGGGGGCGTGGTTTCATTGCCCTGCCATGGGCGCACTTGGGGCTCCATTTGTCCCTGCCTGACATGGACACACAGCCTCTGGCTTGCCCCTCCGAGAAGGGGTGAGCTGGTGTTGTGCAACAAGTTGGGTCATTTGGAGAAGTGACCTGATGCGGCTCCACAGTGCAGCTGTGCTGGGGGGGGTCATGGCACCCCTGGAGGTGTGCCCCCCCGGTGCTGATCCCCCCAGGATCCCCCCGGAGGTCCTGTGGCGGCTCAGGCTGCCCCATGGAACCATGTCCATTGGCTCTGAAGGACAACCGCTGGGGGTTGCAAGTCCACTTTTGGCCTTCAAAAAGCTGGAGTGGGAACACTGGGCATGGCCTGTGTGAGAAAGAGACACTTTAACAGTTCACGTGGGGTGCCAGGAGACCTTTTCTGTGGTTTCCGGTCCCACAGTTTCCACGGAACACAGCAGGCAGAGACAAGACCATCCTTCAAGATTTATTTGCAAAAAAGAAAAAGAAAAAAAGACATGTACAAAAAAGGTGCGGTCCCCCCAGACTGAGAACAACCCTTTCTCTCTCGCTGGAGACACACACACACACCACATTTGAAGCATTAGTGTTACTGCACACGCTCACACACAGAAGTGCATCACGAATGGCACCGACACGCAGCACCCTTGGGGAACTGCTGGGGCCCCCAGTTCCCCAGAACCCCTGGGGAGGACTGGGCTTGCCAGCTGTTTGACGTGGCATTGGCCCGGGGCATTGTGGGAACAGTCAGGAGCCAGCAGGCGAGAGGATGGCCAAAGAGACAAGCCACTGCTCGCCAAGTCAGTGCTTGAGAAGGGCCAGTGTATGGAGGAATCAGTTTGGCCAGAGCCCTTCTAATCCTGGAGCCAGCCCAGAGATGTGCTTCTACCTCCTGAAGATCTGGATGCTGGAGGGGAAGCTCCCTCGGCAACACCCACCTATTGCCCAGCTACACAAAACACAAATCTTCACACTTAGGTAGCCCACATCTGTGGACATGCCAGGCTCCGACCAGCCTCTCTGAGACTGCTGTGAGGACCACCCAAGGGCATCATACTTTGCTTTGACAGATGTCACCACCATCTCCCCCATCGCCGTCCCCGTCTCCGACGGGAATGTAACCCCCTTCCCGGGGCAAACACCAGCACCAGCCGGCACCGGTCAGGTCCACGGAGGCAAAGTTGAAGTCCGTCATCTCCAGCCGCTTGAAGTCCACCGTGTCCAGGCTGGAGTAGATCTCGTTGAGCTTCTGCCAGTACAGCCAGGCCATGACCAAACCGACAGCCTGCAGGAAGACATGGAGACACAGGAACTGGTTACAGGTGAGGCGTTGCCGGGGGATGACACTGTGGCCACGATGCGCCATGCGCAGCACCACCGGCTTTGAGCCTTGCCAGGTGAGGCTGGGGGAAAGTTCAGTGTTCAGAAGGTCGCTGACGTCTCCAAGTCCTTGGTGGTTCAGCACGGCAGCAGGTGACAAGGATACAGACAAAGTGTCCATTTTGGGATGCCCCTGGAAGCCACCCTTTTGAACACTAGGCGCTCTGAGCACTTCCTGACCCACCTCCTTAGTTGTTTCTGCTGAACACGTTGCTCTTAAAACACGTCTGTGAGAGGAGCTGTTGCGAGCTGGGGCAAGAGAGCATTCTGCGCCGATACACCTGCCGACGCACGATACTGTGGAAGTGACAGCCCAATCCTAACCCGCCCTGGAATAGCCAGGCCGGCACAGCTGGGTTGCATCTGAAGTATGTCAGGAGGCAGCAGCAGCAGCTCAGCACAGGGCAAGAGGATGTTTTTCCCTTGCCCCAAGATAAACCCCAGCCGGCACAAGGGCCACCATAAAGCGTGTTTGGACCACTCCCGGAGTCAGAGAGGTCAGCATACAGGCGTGCGCCATCCTCCCTGACTCTGAGAGTGGTCCAAACACCACTCCCTTGTATCTGGTTTTCTGAGGTAAATTTCTGAGGTAAAATTCTGAGGTAAATATGAGGTAAATAAAGCAAAGTCTGGTCAGCACAAGGGCCAACGTAAAATATGTTTGGACCACTCTCGGAGTCAGAGAGGCCAGCACACAGACGTGCACCATCCTCCTTGACTCAGAGAGTGGTCCAAACGTGCTTTACTGTGGCCCTTACGCTGGCCAAACTTTGCTGGCTTAACTGTGCCGGCCTAACTCCAGGTTAGGATTGTGCCCTCAGACATTCTCCTGGAAGTGCCAAAAGAGCATTTCCAGTTTTTAGCAAAAACAAAAGTGCCCTTTTGGCACTTTTTGGGAGCATGAGGCTCACAAGAGGTCATGTGCGACTCCTGTGGGCCTCCAAAAGCCTCCTGGATGGGACGGGAGGATCCCTCCGGTTATGTCCAGGAGCTCAGGTCTGGCACTCCATGGCAGATTTAGAACTCGTGGGTACCATAGCTTCCTGGCTATAAGATGAGAAATTTGCAAATAAGTGAGCTGTAAACTGCATCCTTGTCTTATCGCAGGATCGGTCAGGGGTAAGGGAAGTTCAGGGGTAGCAGCTGCCTGTTGATTGTCTACAAAGTGGCCGTGGACCATCTTTTATGCTTGCAGAGAGTTTCCAAGCCTTATATTACACTCCAAGCTGTGCTTTGATCTTCTTTCACGGTTTATATTAGTTGGAGCTGGGCAGCTAGCTCTCCTGAGCATTCTGTTAACTCCTTAACACCCAATGCTTTTTGAAGTGGGTAAGCCAAGGTGTGTTTTTAAACCTGTGGTTCCCCCCCTCCGCAGTTAGAATCTGTGTAGTTTTTTTCTACATCAATTCACTGCTATATGTCTTGTATCATTATCTGGGGGGAGATGTTTCATACTCCTCTTCACAAGCACCATTTCCCTCACTCTCCCCTTGCTGCAGTGATTGGCTCCTCATTATGGGAGAAACAAGGGAGTGTTTCAGAGAAAATTATATTCAGATACCCCCCTTTACCTCTCCTGACTTATCTGAGGGTCATAGAAAATCCCATGATGTTTGGCTCAAAACCTGCCCTCATCTGTGAGATCAACTTATACTTGAGTATCTATGGTAGTTAAACCTGTGGACATCAAATCTGCAGATATAGAGTCTGGACCTGTCCTTGCATTTATTTACAAAAATACAAGCAAGGCATGGGTGGAAGGAAGCAGGTTTTTACAAACAGGCAACCCAACAACAGGCACTCCCCCTAGGTTTCCATTCTGGCTCTGTGGGTAGCTACTCATGCACATAGATAACTGGTGTGGGGTGGGTGAGTACTGCCAGCATTGCCTAGTAGTGCCAGCATTGCCCAGAATCACTGCCACCCCCAGAACCTGTCAACTGGGCCTGCCTCCTGGAGATTGCTTGATTGCACCTGCAGATTGCACCTATTGTCACAGAGGGATACAGATCTCTTGTTCCCTTTGCAAGTGTGGCTTCGCTTGCAAAGTACGGCTCATCTATAATGGGCTGATTTCACCTGACATTTTCCTTGATCACGGTCCCAGTCTAAGAAGCCTCACAGGAGAGAGATGCATTCTGTTCTTTCAAACTAATCAGATACAAGTCGTTAGCTGCAGAACAGATGCTGATGATAAATACTAATCGTAATGGCATTAATCAACACCATCCTGTGTTTGCTGGGATCAGCAGGGAAGCAGCTTTTTCGGAATTAACTCTTTCCAGGACCCGCATCTCTGCTTCTTTGCAGCAAAGCAATCTGGTACAAATTCAGCAGCGATTCTGCAGCCACAGCTTTCCAGCAGGAGCGGAGCACATCGCACCAGAGTCTCTGCTGCTCATGAGATCTGCCTGGCTGTTCAAAACACTGCAAAGCCTCTTCCGCCAGACCTCAGCAACATTGCCAAGCAGGCAACAAGCACAGGCATGATTCTGTCCTCCAGTCTTCACAGATGTCACTAGGGTCTGCATCACTGTATTGGAAAAGGCAGGAGCTACCCAGAGGAGCAATGGCCCCTTGTCCAGGTAAACCAGGCATTATGGGGTTAATCCCAGAATTCCTGCAGCAGGAACACAGCTGCAGGCTAATAAAGGCTCTGGCTCTGAAGGGAGGTGAGCACAGGTGCAGATGGGTGTGGCTGATGAATTAAAGCTTGCCCACTGATTGGCTGGCCTCAGTATAAAGTTAGAGGAAGGAGCTGGGAAGGTGCTAGATAGGAGCACCAGGTAGGTGCTAGATGGACTGTGACTGAAGGACTGTTAAAGGGCTGCAGAAGGTAAGGTTATTGGGGGGAATAACCATTGTGAATTGTTGTATGGCTGCCATGCCCCTGGAACCACCAAGTGGAGGAAGCAGTTGTGGCTTAGGCAAGCTATTGTTTGTTGGCGGGGTTTGTTGGTGTTAAAGGTAAAGGTTTCCCCATGACCGAATGGTCTAGTCGTGACCGACTGTAGAGGGTGGTGCTCATCTCCGTTTCAAAGCCTGTAGAGCTGGCATTTTTGTCCAAGGACAAGCTTCTGTGGTCATGTGGCCGGCATGATTCTAGGAACGCCGTTCCCTTCCCACCGAAGTGGTCCCTATTTATCTACTCGCATTTAGGTGCTTTCGAACTGCTAGGTTGGCAGGAGCTGGGACAAGCAACGGGAGCTCACTCCTTCGTGCAGTCTTGAACTCCCAACCTTCCAGTTGGAAAGCCCAGCAACAGCTGATTAACTTGCTGTGCCACCACGTGTTGGTGTTAGACTTAGGGTATTTTGAGCTAAGCTGGTGATGAGGACAGTCTGGAGGAGGCTGGCCAGCCAGTGATCCCAAACAAAGCTGCTGGAAGAGAGGAGGCCCAGTGGGTGAATGAATGCCTTCCCTCTTGCCGATCTCTGAGGCCGTTCTGTGGGGAAACTAGTTAGCCTAGTGTGGGTATTAGGGCCCTTGGGGTGGCCCAACAGGGAATTTGGCAGAACAGTCACCAGGTGGGAGAGCTCACTGTGTCACCCTCATGATGGACCTCCTCCTGGACCAGACCATACAGATTCAATTACAACAGTGGTTCTCAAATTGTGGGTCAGGACACACCAGTGGGTCATGAGCCAATTTCAGGTGGGTTGCGAAGCACCTAGAGCAGTCATATTGAAAAGATGAGAAGATGTGATGCTGGAGAGGGGGAGGGCTGTGTAGTAGGTTTGCTTGCGTCAAGGTTACAAGTAGGCTTTTTTTTTCTTTTGGATTTGCTTTGCTATTGAAAAATGGCTGAGACATAACCAGTGATGTCATGCAGGGGGTATGCGAGTACCAGTTTCTAGGATTATGGCTGGCCCCGCCCATTCGCTCGCCCACTCGTCGACTCTGCCCCCTGCAATGTTTGAATTTCCTGCATGTTTGAGTTGCCTGCATGTTCTCAGAGCCAAGCAGGCAGGCAGCGAGTGGAGCCTTGCCTTGCCACTGAAAAATGAGCTGCTCTGGGGTTTTGGAACTGTTGGGTCACTTTAACATGATGCCAGGCCTCCTTAACATGTTCTGGGGGTGCTGTGGAATACTGTTGCAACTGTTGGGTCAGTTTAAAATTGTCTGAGGCCTCAAAAAGGGCTTTTTTCATGTCACTTCCTGCCACGACCTCACTTCCGGCTTATGACGTCACTTCTGGTGGGCGGGTCCCGACACATGCCAATCAAAAGTGAGTACCTGTTCTTAAATCATTTAGATGACACCACTGGACATTACCCAACTTATTGCTGCATTCCCAGGACAGCGGCAGGCTCTGGCTAGTAAGGTGAATCTTTTTTGAGGGCTGAACAATCCTAAACTGGAGTTAGGCCGGCATAAGCTAAGGCAGCAAAGTTTGGCCAGCACAAGGGACACTGTAAAGTATGTTTGAACCACTCTTGGAGTCAGAGAGGCCAGCACACAGATGTGCGCCATCCTCCCTGACTCCGGGAGTGGTCCAAACACGCTTTATGGTGGCCCTTGTGCTGGCCAAACTGTGCTGGCTTAGTTTATGCCGGCCTAACTCCAGTTTAGGATTGCACTCTCCTATTAGCACCTTATTGGTTCCCTGCTGTATCATAGCGACACCTCATTGGCTCTCAGAATAATCAGTCTCATTGGTTAGTTTTGAGTGAAGAAAATTCACTTTTTCTTAGAGGGCAGACCAGAGAGATGATGGCTCAGGCCATTTATTTGTTGTTGTCGTTCAGTCACTAAGTCATGTCCGACTCTTCACGACCCCCCTGGACCACAGCACGCCAGGCTTCCCTGTTCTCCACTAGCTTCTGGAGTTTGCCCAATTTCATGCTCATTGCTTCAGTGACACTATCTAACCATCTCATCCTCTGCCGCCCCCTTCTCCTTTTGCCTTCAATCTTTCCTAGCATGAAGGTCTTTCCTAAAGAGTCCTCTCTCCTCATGAGGGGGACAAAGTACTTGAGCTTCAGCTTCAGGATTTGTCCTTCCAGGGAGCAATCAGGCTTGACTTCCTGGAGGATTGACCGATTGGATCTCCTTGCAGTCCAGGGGACTCTCAAGAGTCTTCTCTGACACCATAATTCAAAAGCATCTATTCTTTGGCGCTCTGCCTTCCTTATGGTCCAGCTCTCACATCCATACATTGCTACTGGGAAAACCATCGCTTTGACTATGCGAACCTTTGTTGGCAGGGTGATGCAGGCCATTTATATGAAGCCCTAAATGATCTGGATCAGCCTTCCTTAAGAATAACCTCCTCCTATATGAACATTCCCTGATCCTGAGAGCAAATCTCTTTTGGGCTGGTCTTTGACTGTACCGAAGTCTTGACAACTTCAAATTGCACTTGTGTTGGGACCCACCGGAAGTGATGTCATTAACCTGGACATGATGTCATAGTGGTAAGAGACATCATCAAGCAAGAAGTGCCATGATTCTGACAAAATCAAACAATGTTCCTGAAATGCAAACTGGCATTCTTGGACTGCAGCAACTGCACACCCATATCAGCAAAAGCACTGAACTGAAAACAAAATTTTAAAAACCCTCCCTTGATGTCACCAATGAGTTTTTCGTATCTGTCTACTGTTGTTTGAGGATGGTCATCCACGAGGATAGAAGACCATAGCTCATTGAAGCGAGGAACTCCCAGAAGCTGTTGGATCTCTCTGAGGGTAGAACTGTGCCAAGGAAATTTGATAAATCGGTCCAGGCCAATTAGATGTGCGGGAGGTTGTATTTGGTGTGGAACCAGTATATCCAGTGCCAGTAAAAGGGGAAGATGATCACTTAGTTTATAGTCCCCTATCTCAAAATTTGACACCAATGGCAACAGATCTAATGAAGTTATTATGTAATCGATAACACTACATCCTGTAGCAGATACGTACGTGAATTCAGATGCTTTCGTGAATTCTGAAAGACCATTGAGCCAAGTAAGATTGGCTTGGATGCTAAGGGTGGCTAAGAGGACACCGGCCTCGTTAAAGCGTTTGTCCTTGGAGAATCTGGTGGCATTGCAATGTTGAGGAAGGGTGGACATATTTCCTCCTTTTAGAATTTTTTGGAACACTTCTGGCCCTTGGCCTACCCGGGCATTGAGGTCCGCGGCCATTAGAAGATGAGCTTGGGGAAATTGTTTCT
Source organism: Lerista edwardsae (assembly GCA_029204185.1). Classification (NCBI taxonomy): domain Eukaryota; kingdom Metazoa; phylum Chordata; class Lepidosauria; order Squamata; family Scincidae; genus Lerista; species Lerista edwardsae. Next base: position 581,819 of record JAJKFI010000160.1, on the reverse strand, counting down.
GAATTTTGTCTATACATTTCGTCAGATGATTCCACATAAGTGCTTGTTGAGCTTTAAGAGCGTTTGGCGGCAGGTATGCGTTGAGGAGAAAAATAGGCATGTTATTTATAGATAAACGTACCACCAAATAACTGCTCAGGTCCTGGCAAGCCTCAACTAGTTCAGCTTTCACAGTAGACCTAATCAGTGTTGCCAATCCTGACTGCAGTCGGCCAAACTTGTTCTTTCTAAAGGATGGGAGGTTGAAAGTTTGAAAGTCCTCTAAATGTATCGTATCTGTAGTCCAAGTTTCCTGTAAGCAGATAATGTCTGCTTTACTTAAAAATTCAAGAAATTCAAGATTGTACTGTTTGGAGGGCCAACCTGCCAAATTCCAGGATATCATTCTCAAGGCTCCATGCGGATTAGAGAAATTGACTGTCAAGGTAGATGAGGTATGGTTGAGACTATTACGGACTAGTCAAGGAGATTGAGCAGCACCTGTGGCTTCCTCTGGGCAACTAGGTGTTGGAACTATATGGGTCCCTTTGTAGAAAGCTTCTATGGATGGAAATATCTGCTTGTGTTCCCCTTTAATCAACAGAGGTTCGTTCTCTATAGTCGATGTCTCAAGTATCAGCTGAGGATCTTGTAAGTGAGGAGATGAGCAAGGATTAGTGCTGTTAGTTAGCAGGGGTCCGTTGTCAGTGGATAAGGACAATAATCTTGCTGGACTGGTAAAACTTAAGGAATGTATCTGATCTTGATCTGGACTCTTGTCTGTCAAATTAAATGAGGCATTAGGAATTGATGTTCTTAGTGACAGGGGGAGCTCCTCCGTATGTGGTGGCGGAGGGAGGACCTCTGGCAAAAGTTGATGTTCATATGACAAGGGGATAGTTGAGTTCACTTTCTCAATGTTCTCATTATTCAGGGAGAGCATCTGAGCGTCAGCAGGCTTGGAGATTATTTGATGAGGAAAAGTTGACAAAGGGAGATCCAGGGAGTCTCGATTTTGTCCATTTGAGCAGAGGGTCGTAGAGCAAGCTGTGATACGATCAGAGGTCTGTTTCAGACGAAATCTGATCTGGGGCCCCATTTGCTTGAAAACCCTCTGTACCTGTATGCCATATGAGTTCAGTTTAGATCTCACATTTAAAATTGATCTAGATAAAGTCAAGGAAGCAAATGTAAGATGGAGTCTTTTACAGCCCTTAGCAGAAGGCAGGTAGAAACAATCAGACAAGAGAGATGGACCAATTTTCTGCCTTGTTAATTGAGATAGTGAGGTAAGAATTTTAAATTTGCTGGACCATAAGTGAGCATCCCTATGTGGTATATTTAAGAGAATGTCTTTGGGAGACCATATTAGATGTATGTTCGCAGGGGAGAAAACTCTGTTGTCTTCAAGCCATAAATCTCCAGCAGTTTGGCTAGGAGGCTCCTTGTCGGCGATAGAAGGGGGAAGGGTGCTCGTCTGCGCTTTCAAGTTGGAAGCAGAAGTTTCGCAGATTGTCATTAATCTCCGTATGTCTGAGTTAATTGACTGGAGTTGAGCTTCAAATTTAGAGAAGCGTTCAAGGATCACTAGGAGAGTTTTTGCGGAGATAAGGCACGCATCCCCAGCCTTTTGTTCTGGGGCTGGTGTTGCTTGGAGAGGGGAGGGGGAGTCTTCCTCAACTCCCAAATATTCACGAAGAAAAGACAAACTCTCTTCATTGAGGTAATTTCTTTCATCTCTCCTATTCTCAAGTACCTCTTCTATCGAGGCATTGGGGGAGGCTAGAGTAGCATTAGTTGTAGAAGATAAGGATAAATTAACGCTCACCTCTTTGGAGAAATCAGTCGCAGAAGGGGGAGGGGATGGGCACACTGTCAGGAAAGATTCAATGGGAGTTTGTTTCTTTGAATCCTGGCAAGGTTTTTTTCGCTTTTTGGCACCATCAGCTCTAGTGTTTCCTTTAGCAGGGCTGGTTCGCAATCTTTTCTTCCTCAAAGTAGGTGGCATAATAAAGATAGGGAGTTTAGCGGAGCAGAAAGCCGAGAGACACTGCTAGGCAGCCATCTTGGAATCTCCCCACATCTCCACACTCCAGTCAATGGGAAGCACTTTTGAGTTCAGTGGAAGGATAGGCAGGTGCTTAAGGCTGCAAACCTATGCACACTTTCCTGAGAGCAGGGATGCTGACTTGCTCTCAACACTCCTGATTGGTGGTGTGGAACGCAAGAGGTACATAAGGAAGGGCAGTGCCCCATATCAGTGTGGATTATATGGAAGGAGGAGGAGATGCTGTCCGACTGTGCTACCATTTGCTGTGTACAAGATCTGTCTGCTGCATCCTGCTATCTGACTGATCTTCTGGTATGTGACCTTGCCTTGGATCTGACTATGGAGAACTTCAATACATTCTTATCTTGGCAATGCTTTGTGTCTGTGACTCCTTTGCCTTAGTGCCGGAATGCCGAGCCGTGCACCACTAGGGAGCCACTTCCTCTGCTAACTAAGCCGGGCCTTCTGTTCCAGAGCCCCGGCAACTGGGGTGCCTCCCAGTCCCAGTATGGCAACTGGGGCGCATGCCATGACAAACCCACCAAGTAGGTCTCAACCCACAGTTGGAGATCAACATGGCTGACGTACTCCATTATGACCGTGATTTATTTCATGCTCCAATGTAGTGGTGATGTGTTTACACTTGGCTGTCTGAACTATGGTTTTGCATTCTTCTTTCAAACAGATGTCGTCGGGTCCTGCTTTATGCCGAGTTCTTTGATTCTTGCCAATAAATAACAAAAAATTCCTTTCCAAACAATCACACCACCTCAAAAATGGAGTGACCTAGATAAGAAAGCAAGAAGCCTCTGGAAAAAAACAACAACATGGCTGAAGAGGAAGTCCTCCTTATTTTTCTTTTTCTTCCAACTCTTCAGCTAACAAAGCAGCTTTCATGAAGCACACAAGACAACAAGATACCCATATCCTGTTGTCACTCTATTCAGAGATGGGCTACTTCTAAAACCCAGAGGTTGTGCATGGCTGTGATGGACCTCCTCCATAAATCTGTCCGATTCCCTTTTCAAGGCATATAGGCCTGGTGCCGTCATCACATCCTATGGCAAGGGGTTCCACAGATTAATTATATGCTTGGTCAAGAAATATTTCCTTTTCTCTGTTCTGAATCTCCCACCAGTCAGTTGTAGTGGCTGTCCCCTGGTTCTGGTGTTGTCTGGGATGAAAAAGAACTATCCGCTTTCTATTCCAAGCTGGATGCAGCATCAACAACATCAGTATAAGAATACCATAAGAGCAAAAAGTCATATTGATGAGGGACACAAAGGTCTGTGATAGGGGTGCACTGCTACCCCGATCCTCCCCATGCGTGCAACCTGCCCGCAACCAGTTTTTGATGTCCTGCATATCTGTGCACCTTCTGACCTCATAAGTACGTATTGCTGCAGGTAGTAGAATTTGGGAACATAAATGAAATCTGCTTGGGATTATCTTCTCCAAGCAAATAACAATTGCAGCATTGTATAGCAGCTGCTGACAGATTGATTTGGCAGAGTCCTGTGATTTCTAAAGGGCTCTTGCATTGTGAAACCAATGAGGCTGACGCTGCCTTGAATAAGGGATTGAGTCAAACGGAGATTAGAACAAGGACAAAAAAAACACAACCCAAGTGGTGGAACAATATTTATTAAGTCCATAAATTGACTTATTAAGTCAAGCTTGAGATAATTTCTGTTCCACGGGGTTTTTGGTGGGCAGCAATAAAATGACTGGGTTTGTACTAATCAATTGAGTCAGGAGCTTTGCAAAAAGCAAATGTCATGAGGAGAGGAAAATGCTGGTTTATGGGGCAGTTAAGAACATAAGAGCCCTGCTGAATCAGGCCAAAGGCCCATCTAGTCCAGCTTCCTGTATCTCACGGCGGCCCACCAGGTGCCCCAGGGAGGCACGAGACAACAAGATGCCTGCATCCTGTTGCCATTCCCTTGCACCTGGCACTCTGAAGTAGCCTACTACTAATGTAAGGAGGTTGCACAACCCATCATGGCCCATGATGGACTTTTCTTCCAGAAATCTGTCCAATCCCCTTTTAAAGGCATCTAGGCCAGATGCCATCACCACCTCCTGTGGCAAAGAGTTCCACAGATTAATTACCTGCTGGGTAAAAAAGTATTTCCTTTTATCTGTTTTAACTCTCCCAACATTCAGTTTTAGTGGATGTCCCCTGGTTCTGGTGTTGTGAGAGAGGGAAAAGAACATCCCTCTATTTATCCCTTCTGTGCATAATTTTGTATGTCTCAATCATGACCCCCCTCAGGCGCCTTTTTTCCAGACTGAAGTGTCCCAAACACTGCAGTCTTTCTTCATAAGGGAGGTGCCCCAGCCCCGTAATCATTTTCGTCACTCTCTTCTGCACCTTTTCCAGCTCCACTATGTCCTTTTTGAGGTGCAGTGACCAGAACTGTACGCAATATTCCAGATGTAGCCTTACCATTGATTTGTACAATGGCGTGATAATATTGGCTGTTTTATTCTCAACCCCTTTTTTAATTATCCCAAGTTTTTCAAGAACCTTTCCATTAGAGGATGCCTCTTTTTTTAAGTGGAAAGGAAAATCTACCAGTCAAGAAATTAGCAGCGAATAACCTGAGCAAGAGCACCCTCTGGAGAGAAAATGATCAGGAAAGAGACATCCACTGAACTGAAAGTTACAAGAGGTGCTTTCACACAGAACCCCATCCACTTTCACCTGGAAAAGGCTGGGCAACAGGGCTGAACTGCAACAGCCATTGAAACGCACCCACAATTGATAATGTTCTCGGTGTGCCATTAATAGTAAAATGAAAACCAGCACCAAAATTAATATAAAGCAATTGATGTAAAATCTGATCTTACAATTGCTAGGGGTGGGTTTTAAAAAGCACACAAAATCACAAAGCACTGCCTTGAGGGGAAGGGTCAAAATACCCGAATGAAAATACAAAACACCACATTTCAGGGGGGTTTTCCCCCCCAGAAATTAAAGGCGCAATCCTAATCTGGAGTTAGGATGGCAGTTAGGCCAGCAAAGTTTGGCCGGCACAAGGGACACCGCCAAGTGTGTTTGGGCCACTCTCGCAGTCAGGGAGGATGGCGCATGTCTGGCTGGTGTGAGGGAGGCTGTGTCCTGTTCCGGGACAGGGATTGGCTGGGGGTGGGGGTGGGGGGGAGATTGTGGGCGGGGTGAGGGCGGGCTCTAGATTTGGCCATAAGGCTGAATTCTAAGCCTATCCAGGAGGCTGTGCAGCCCCGATTCGGGCCTTGCGGTCTCCTCGGATCTGTGCCTGCTCTTTAGCAGGAGCAGATCCGAGGAGCTCATCGGGGAGGCTGCAGCCTCCCCTACAGTAAGGGAATGAATGTTCCCTTACCTCCCTGACCCAGCGTCGGATATGGGGCGGTCCTTGCCATTCCAGCACTAGGTAGGATTGCTCCCTCCATTTCAGTGGATGCCCCCTGGTTCTGGTGTTGTAAGAGAGGGAAAAGAACTTCCCTCTATCCATCCCATGCAGAATTCTGTACATCTCAATCATGTCCCCTCCTCAGGCGCCTTTTTTCTAGGCTGAAGAGCCCCAAATCCCTTTCTTCATAAGGGAGATGCCTCAGCCCCGTCATCATTTTCGTTGCTCTCTTCCACCTTGGACCCCACCTGGACCGTAGGGTTCTTGGAAGATAGCGAGATAGAACTTGGGATTGTAACTACCCCTGCCCATGTAAACCGCCTTAATTCAAGTCAGAGGAGAAATCCAATGACCAGAAAGGTGCTATATCAATCAACAAATCAATCAATCAATACTTATATACTGCTTTTCAACATGAAGTTCACAAAGAGGTTTACAGGCAAATAGTAATAATAAAGTTAAATGGTTCCCTGTCCCATAAGAACCTAAGAAGAGCCCTGCTGGATCAGGCCAAAGGCCCATCTAGTCCAGCTTCCTGTATCTCACAGCGGCCCACCAGGTGCCCCAGGGAAGCATGAGACAACAAGATGCTTGCATCCTGTTGCCACTCCCTTGCACCCGGCACTCTGAAGTAGCCTACTACTAATGTAAGGAGGTTGCCTTATCCATCATTGCCTATAGCCCACGATGGACTTTTCTTCCAGAAATCCGTCCAATCCCCTCTTAAAGGCATCTAGGCCAGATGCCATCACCACCTCCTGTGGCAAAGAGTTCCACAGATTAACTACAAAGGGCTCCCAATCTAAAAAAAAGGCAGACCACCAGCAACAGCCACTAGAAAAGACACTGCTGGGGTGAAGAGGGACAATTACTCTCCCCCTGCTAAATATAAGAGGAACATCACTTGGAAAAAGTGCCTCTTGCCCAGTTAGCAGGGGTAGGCCACAGTGCTGTGTTACAACAGCAACAACAATCTCCTAGGAAAGGAAGGGGGGATGACCTCTGAACAAGGACATTTCTTGCCAATTTTTCAAGGCAGAAAGAGGGTCCATGATTTTCCAAGGATGAGAATACATGGCAGTGAGCAAGCCTGGAAGAGCCTTCTTTAAACATTGGCATCCCCCCCAACCCCCCCCCCCCATTTCAACCCCATGTCTTTGCAATTGAATTTGGACATTCTGCGTCCAGCTAGTTTGAACTTCCAGCAGAATCTCACATGCACGACCCCCCCCTCGTCTCCCCAGGACTTTACTTAATAAAACCATAACAAGCTGTCAGAGATACAGATGAATCCAATAAGCCGGCCGCCAAGGACACCACATTTGCAGCCGCAAAAGACTCCGAGTGCAAATTCTACTTTTATTACCGCTCCGTTTCCATGGCCCGAAAATAACGTTTCTTGCAAGCCACAAAAAGGCCGAGTGGCTCATCCATCGACTCTCCCCTCTTACTTCTTACTTCTCCCCTCCCGTCTTACTTCTCCTCAGCATGCTGAGTATAGCAAGAGATCATTCTGGCAGCCTGAAGAGCCAGGTGAAAATTGCCCGTTGATTATTTAAGATGCTCTTGTGACATTTAGGCCGGGTTGCACTGCTCCCTGGAAGGACAAATCCTGAAGCTGAAGCTCAAGTACTTTGGCCACCTCATGAGAAGAGAGGACTCTTTAGAAAAGACCCTCATGCTGGGAAAGATGGAAGGCCAAAGGAGAAGGGGGCGGCAGAGGATGAGATGGTCAGATAGTGTCACCGAAGCGATGAACATGAAGTTGGGCGAACTCAGGAAGCTAGGGGAGGACAGGGAGGCCTGGCGTGCTGTGGTCCAGGGGGTCACAAAGAGTCGGACACGTCTTAGCAACTGAACAACAACAACAAGCACTGCCTCCATCCTCTCTCAGCCTCCGAGCTTGTGCTCCGGTTCCTTCCTTTGCTATTTTGCCCAAAGAAGTGGATTTGTGCCACAAGAAAAACCCTTGGCCAACACTGTCTGTGGAAGGCGGTCCAGACTAAGGACACAGTCCGAAGCTGGTGTTAGGCCAGCAAAGTTTGGCCAGCGCATGGGACTTCCAGCACATGTCCTTCCAGGGAGCAATCAGGCTTGACTTCCTGTAGGATGGCCCAACTGGATCTCCTTGCAGTCCAGGGGACTCTCAAGGGTCTTCTCCAGCACCATAATTCAGAAGCATCTATTCTTTGGCACTCTGCCTTCCTTATGGTCCAGCTCTCACAGCCATACATGACTACTGGGAAAACCATAGCTTTGACTATGTGAACCATTGTTGGCAGGGTGATGTCTCGGCTTTGTATTGTCTAGGTTCGCCATAGCTTTCCTCCCAAGAAGCAAAAGTCCTTTAATTTCATGGCTGATAAAAGCAAGAAGGTTTTTTAGCGACCCAAAGTCAGAATAAAGGAAGGCCCCCCCC
>JAJKFI010000160.1:542063-565163 GCA_029204185.1 Lerista edwardsae | reverse complement strand
ACACACACACACACACACACACACACACACACACACACACACACGGCGCAATTCTGAAATGAGTTAGGCCGGCATAAGCTAAGGCAGCCAAGTTTGGCCAGCACAAGGGCCACCGCACAGTATGTTTGGACCACTCTCGGAGTCAGAGGCCAGCACACAGACATGCACCATCCTCCCTGTCTCTGAGAGTGGTCCAAACACGCTTTATGGTGGCCCTTGTGCTGGCCAAACTTTGTTAGCTTAGCTTATGCCGGCCTAACTCCAGTTTAGGATTGCTCTCTCTCTCTCTCTCTCTCTCGCACACACACACACAGAGAGCGAGAGCGAGAGCGAGAGCGAGAGAGATTGTTTGATAGCCAGTCTAGAGATGATTGTTCACTGCGAGTTTGCAGCCACACAAAAGCACCTCTCCACTCCACACGAACACACACTCTGCCCCTTATAAGGAAAGGCTACAACATTTGGGGCTCTTCAGTCTGAAGGGTTGACAGAACAAATGGGAAGAAGGGAAATCAAAAAGGTGCCTGAAGGGGGACATGGTTGTGACATATAAAATATGCATGGGATGGAGAGAGCGGATGGAAGGATGCTCTTTTCCCTCTCGCACAATACCAGAACCAGGGGACAGCCACTAAAACTGAGTGATGGGAGAATTAGAACAAACAATAGGAAATACAGTCAATCCTCATTATCGCTAGGGTTAGGGTTCTGGAGATCCTCAGCAAATTTGCGGATAATGAACCGCATTATAGTTAGGTGCAAGGGCTACTTTATCTGCCATCACAAGGATCCAGCAGAGAACCCTCAGGAAGTCAGCATACTGCAGCAGAAAGTACCAATGATCTCTGAATGCTGCAGAGACCTTCCAGAGGCTGCAGGGACCTTCCGAATGGCACCTGCAACCAGCATGGGCCCCTTAAACATGGCCAGGGGATGCTTCTGCCAGCCATTTTAAAGGGCTCAGCGCTAGTCGCAGGTGGCATTCTGAAGGTCCCTGCAGCCTTTGGAAGGTCTGTGCATGGTGGATAACAAGGACTGAGGCGAAGGTAATGAGGAAAGTGCAATTCTGCCCCTTGCAGATGAGTGCGGTCGCAGTTACTGAGGGTCCCATATAAAGAGGACTGACTACATTCCTTTACCCAGAATGTAATCTGTGGAACTCCTTGCCACAGGATGTGGTGATGGCATCTCGCCTGGCTGCCTTTGAAAGGGGATTGGACAGATTTCTGGAAGACAAGTCCCTCGCAGGTTACGAGCCATGCTGGGTATGTGCAACCTCCTGGTTTTAGAAGTTGTCTGTCTCTGACGGCAAAGAGGCCAGGGAGTGGCAACAAGATGCAAGCATCCTGTTGTGTGCTCCCTGAAGTATCTGATGAGCCACTGTGGGAAAAGGGAAGCTGGACTAGATGGGCCTGTGGCCTGATCCAGAGAGGCTCTTCTTATGCTTTCATCTAATGGTCCCATTCCCTCCTCAAGCTCTCCAAGCATGCAGGCAGATGCCTTCTGCCTCCAGCATTGAGAGAACAAGAGAAAAGCCATTCTCTCCCCTCCCAAATACCATGCATAAGTTTATATGTCTCGGCCAGGTTTTTCCAACACCCCACATTTTCCCCACAGCTCAGAGATGCCTCATTAGTGCCAACAGCAATTAATGCTCTTATGTGACATGTGCACAACCCCGAGGGCTGAGAGAGTCACGAAAGGGCAGGGGTGGCAGAAAATGATTTCCTTGATGCTACTAAACCGCTGGACTCTGAGACCTTGATTTGTCTACTGCAGAGGAAACCGAGCCCTATCACGAAATCACGACTGACCTTCTGCTTGCCCCTGCTCTTGTTTGATCAGGGTGTGGGGTGCCCCCACCTCTGCGAGGATTGTGGGTCCAAGCCACTGACAGCTCCCTAATTGTCTATAAAAATGATATCCCTTCTTGTGGCTTGCTGTTGTCGACCCTCGGAGAATTAAAAGGCACACAGTACAAGAATTTGTGCAATCAGAATTAATTTGGCAATCACAATTAGTATGGAAATGCTTTTTAAAGGCTGGCTTTATTTGCATTATTTAAAATCCAGTCACAGAGATGGGTCCTGGAGGTTAAATTAACAAAGTGTCTCAAGTGCAAAATCTCTGGTTAGGAGGGAGGAGAAACCCCCCCCCCAGCACATTTCAAATGCATGCCATCCATTCTCAGCTGATGGAAAGCTGAACATGCTGCCAAAATGCCCTGCATCCAGCGATGGGATTAACACATGACCTGGGGGAACGCTGGGCGGGACGTACTCGTAATTGGAAGTCCATGATTGGCAGCCCGCGCAATTGGCAGCCCGTCTGTTCCGCCCCGCCGCTGTCCCTGCCGGCCGCGCAGGCTGGGCCCGCTGCCCCCGATTGGCATGCCCCACCGCTGCGTGCCCAGGCACCGGGGGGGCCCCCCAAGCGAGCAGGCACCCCCTCCGAGGCCTGGGCGGCCCGCATGGCGGCGGGGAAGGTGGTGGGGCGGAACTGACGGGCAGCCAATCGTGAGGGAGTTCCATGTATGTCCCGCCCAGCGTTCCCCCAGGTCGTTTGTTAATCCCATCGCTGCCTGCACCTAAATGTGGCATCCGGTTATGTGGCACGAGACTGCTGTGTCCTTTCATGGGGAGATAAACCAAGCACACAGTTGTCCTTCCTCTGCACCCTTGGAAACTTCACATTGTGAGTCCTTTTGGGACAGGGAACCATTTAACTTTATTATTACTATTTGCCTGTAAACCGCTTTGTGAACTTCGTGTAAAAAAGTGGTATATAAGTACCTGTTGACTGACTGACTGACAAAACAAGGGTGGTGGTTGCTGCTACCAGAAAGGGAAAGACACACACACACACACACACACACACACACACACACACACACACCCAGCAAGGAGTTTATGTGCACAATCTACAGGCCATGAGCCTAGAAGCTTTCAAACTCTCCCTGCTTATGCAGAGGAGAAACTGCGGATGGGATAATGCAATCCCAAAGTTTGCCATAGCTGGTTCTTTTAACCTGAAACCATGGTTTAGCACAACGGTCTCCAAACTGGAAACCACTGTGCTAAACCATGGTTTCATGTTAAAGAAACTGCGGACAACTGCATGGCAAAAAGCCCTTACCTGGCATGAATGAAACTTTCTATTCTGCTGGGGACCCTCTTCTCTGAGCCACCAATCGCCCCCCCCAAACATAGCTGCGAGCAGTCTCATCTGCCCAGAAATCCAGGGGCAAAGTCTGCTGGGATGACGGAACCTGCAAGTGGTTGGTCACAGCAATGTTTGGGGGTGATCGGTGGCGCAGAAAAGAGGGTCCTGGGGGAACGGTCAGCTCCATTCACCTGGTGGATGGACTCTGGTGGTTGCCAGATCTGGCCCACAGGAGCTGGCTGGTTTAGCGTTTTGTCTGAATACTGCTTGTTCTTTGCTGTGCAAAAAGGCAAAAGATAGTGTGTGGCTCAAGATCACAGTTCCATGGAACGTTCTCCTGTGTAAGCATCAATGGAGTGAACGGCATCTGCCTGAGAGCACCCCGAAACTCCTGGGCAGCTTCCCTTCATTTCAATACAACCTGTGAGCACAATCCTATGTGCTGGATTAGTGCGGCTGGCAAGCCTGCGCCAAAACCAGAGCAGTATTGGGGAGGAGGCTGCAGCCTCCCCGGTGCGCTACTCAGATCTGCGCAGGTGCAGATCCAAGGGGACCGCGCAGCCTGAACTGGGGCCACGCGGCCTCCTGGATGGGCTTAGGATTTGGCCTGCTCACGCCCCACCCACATCCTGCCCAGAACCACCCACATCCTGCCCACCCCCTGCCCGTTCCAAAATGGCGCCTCCCGGCTTCGGCTGACGCAAGTGAGGCGCAGCGCGAGCGCAACAGAACCAGCACTGCCTGCAGCACCAGTCCCGTTGCTCTCGCACCGACGCAACCCCGTTGCGTCGACGCTGCACACTTCTGAGGACTGTGCTGAGCGAGGGAGATGCTCCCAAAGAATTGCGCCCAATACGTTCTGGATCTGGGAATGACACCGTCTGTCTCTGCAAGGCCGTTTGTGTTTCAGTCGGCATAACCAGGATTCTTGACTATTAATTCGCCCTTGTGCCTGTTAATAAGAAATTCCATTATCTCTTTATGCCGGTCGATAAACAGCCCTTCCTCCCCAGGCATACTGGGACTTGCCGTTTTTGCTGGGTGACAATTACAGGCCAGGACCCGCCACCATTCATTATATCCACCCACTCTCCCTGCCCAAACAGCCACTTGAGTTTTTCCACTGAAGTCTCCTATTGGGAGATAACTGGGGCACACTCACAGTTTTGTGTCACCCTTCCATTAGTGGTAAGGGATGTCTTCCATTTAAAAGGAAAAAAAGATGCTAGGAGCAGTCTCCTTCAAATCCCCCCCTCTGTACCAAAACGAGAAGTTAATTAAACTCTACCTTTTGCATCGCAGAACAAAAGCGATTAGGATTTTTTTTAAAAAATGGTAGAAGCTGTAAAAGAAAGTCACATCCTTTTAGGCAAAGTCCCCTGGATTAAGCTCTAGAATCTTAGGGGCGGAGGCTTACAGAATCTTCTTTGACAGAGAGGGGTTCCTTAAGGTCTCAGCCTCACATAATTTGCCTAATCTCAATTGCCAGAATTAACAGAAGAAAGCAAAGGTTCACTTTCTCTGGATCTAAGCAAGTGGAACAGAGGGGTTAGAACGTATTTTTCACAGTATAATCAACGACATCAGAACCACCTTTATCGCTAAAATACCTCCAGATGCTTACAGGCGACACAAAGTTGAATATGTGATAACATTTTGCTCCCCCAACAATGAAATCCATGCACCACCACCCCGGCTGAGAAATAACCCACTTATTGCTGCATTCTCAAGAAAGCAGTGGGCTCTGGCGTCACAATGACGGCAATTCCGGCCATGACATCACTTCCAGTGGGTCCCAGACAGACTGTCATTCTAAAAAGTGGGTCCCGGTGCTGAAAAGTTTGAGAACCACTGCACTGGTGTTGTGACCGACAACACCTTCCTGGCTCTCCCTGGATCTTTCCATGGGCTTGATGGAGTACCCACCGAACTCTCCCAGATGCCACTTTTTGTTTTAAAGGGCTGAGAGGAACATGGCGCTGGAATTTGCCCTTCTAGCCCAATGACAATGTCTTGGGACACAAGGACTACTGTGCAAAAGCACTTGCTACAGTACCCGAGCTTCTCTACTCATCCTGAGGCATTCATCATATAACAGTAACTTGTCAAGCATAAAGTGCTTCCACATTCAGGGCGCAATCCTAAACTGAGTTAGGCTGGCATAAGCTTTGCCAGCAAAGTCTGGCCAGCCCAAGGGCCACTGTAAAGTATGTTGGGCCACTCTCGGAGTCAGACAGGCCAGCGCACAGACGTGAGCCATCCTCCCTGTCTCCAAGAGTGGTCCAAACACGCTTTACGATGGCCCTGGTTCCAGCCAAACTTTGCTGGCTTAGTTTATGCCGGCCTAATTCCAGTTTAGGATTGTGCTCTCAAGAACATTCTGTGATTTCTGGGCTCCCCACAGAGGCAGATCTAAGGGAGGGCAAAGCTCTAAGTTTTGCAAGAAGCCTTACCTTGCAGTGGAAATCACTCCTCTCCTGCACTGTTTTAGCCAATCCTCACAGGGAAAAGCAACATCTTGGCGTTGCTTACTGGCTACAGGAGGGATTTACATGACAGGGTAAGGCTTCTTGCAACACTTAGAGCTTTGCCCTCCCTGTAGATCCGCCTCTGGCTCCCCAATTGCTCCTTCTTTGTGGACTAGAAGCTTGCTTCTGTTCCTTTTAACCAACAACAGTCCTTGTGACCGTCAACATTGTCTTGGGCAGGAACACACCTGCCCAAATTCCCAATCCTCTGAGCAGATCCCTCATCACACTCTCTCCGAAAGGGGCCGGTACGCACCCAGTAATTCTTCACCAGGGCAAAGCGGGCAAGTCTCACCTGCTTTTCAAAGATGATTTCGACAAGCAGCAGCAGCAGCTCCACAAGGAAAATCCCCAGCAGGATCCAGAAGAACTATTCAGAAGAGGAAGGAAAATGGGAGGGAAGGAGAGAGAGAGAGAGAGAGAGAAAGAAGAGTCGTTTTTCTGGCATTAAAACAGCAAATAAAAACAAGACAGCAAAAGCAAGAAATATGCAAAAGAAGAAAGGGACTGATTTTAAAAGGCTTGGAGGCAAATCCACAGCTGTCCAAGGGCATAAGAGTTTGCACCAGGCAAGCCTCCCCAGGGAACTTGCTTCTGCGATGGGGCATTCCAACAAGGCGGCCTCTTCGGTTTCCACCTGCCTAATTTCAGAAGACAGCAGGGGAGTATGAAGGCGACTGCAACACGAGGGCAGCATTTTCTGGGAGTAGGCCAAGAATCTAATAAGCAGGAAGAAAAGTAATACTCCACCGCAGTGGTTCCCAAACTGTGAGTCAGGACCCACCAGTGGGCCGCAATCTGATTTTGGGTGGGTCGTACAACTGACCCAATGAAAACTGACAAGGAAAATGCACTAAGCCCCATGGACACAGAAAGGGGCAGCATGTGCATGTTTACTCACGAGGAGGCAACCATGCCTTGGTCCACTTCGAAGGGCAGGCCACGTCACCAAAACAGCCCCGATCTGATGGACGCAGGCCCCAGCAAACTCTCAGGAAGGAAACCCCCCACCCCAAGCTGGCAAGGGAAATGTGTTGAGCCCCCTGAAACACAAAACTAAGCCACATGTGGGTGTTTACTCACAAGTAGACAATTGTGCCTCAGCTGTTATCAAAGGCCAGACAATGGGGGACGTTACCAGACTGATCCCAATCCGATGAATGTAGAGTACAACAAACGCTCCAGAAGACAGCCTCCCCCCCCCATGGTAAAAAAGATAAAAACTGAGGACATAATCCTATGCATATCTACTCAGGAATAAGTCTCACTGTGTTCTATGGGGCTTACTCCCAGGAAAGTGTGTACAGGATTGCAGCCTGAGGCTAGAACTGCTAGTCTTTTTTTAAGGGTGCAATCCTAAACTGAGTTAGGCCGGCATAAGGTAAACCAGCCAAGTTTGGCCAGCACAAGGGACACCCTAAAGTATGTTTGGACCACTCTCAGAGTCAGAGAGGCCAACACACAGACGTGCGCCATTCTCCCTGACTCCGAGAGTGGTCCAAACTCCACTCCTTTGTATCTGGCATTCTAAGGTAAATTTCTGAGGCAAAATTCAGAGGTGAATATGAGGTAAATAAAGTAAAGTCTGGCCAGCACAAGGGACACCCTAAAGTATGTTTGGACCACTCTCAGAGTTAGAGAGGCCAACACCCAGACGTGCGCCATTCTCCCTGACTCCGAGAGTGGTCCAAACTCCACTCCCTTGTATCTGGCATTCTAAGGTAAATTTCTGAGGCAAAATTCAGAGGTGAATATGAGGTAAATAAAGTAAAGTCTGGCCAGCACAAGGGACACCCTAAAGTATGTTTGGACTATTCTCGGAGTCAGACAGACCAGCACACAGACGTGAGCCATCCTCCCTGACTCCGAGAGTGGTCCAAACACCCTTAATGGTGGCCCTTGTGCTGGCCAAACTTGGCTGGCTTAGCTTACGCCGGCCTAACTCCAGTTTCAGATTGTGCTCTAAGTCTCGTAAAGCCCAGTGGATCCTGATAAAATGTCATTTTAAAAAGTGGGTCCTGGTGCCAAAAGGTTTGGGAAGCACTGCTCCATAGTGTTCAACACACCTCACACCACAGGGGGGTTGTAACCCTCTAAAGTCACTCATCGCTCAGCTCCACTGGGATCAACCAAAAGTTCATTGCTAATTCCAAAGAGACCCAGCCATGACCGGCCGCCTGGCTTTCTTTTCTGGCTGATGTACAGACAGCTCAGCTCCACCTGTTTTCTCTCCGGCCACACAATAGGTGGGAGAAGAAAAAGCAGGACGCTACCAAAGTCCTTGGCCAGGACTCCTGTCTATTTTTGCAACGACGGCTGCTAGCCTGGATTCCGGAGCCAAGGCACACTGAGGCCCTTTTCACCTTCCCTGGAAATGAAGCCAGAAGTTCCGCACTTCTGTTTGCAAAGCAATGTATGAAGAGCCCAGCAAGGAGAAGGCTCTGTTACTTGCTTGAGTGGGACACAGACAGTAATTGCATCTAAATGATTTAGCAACAGGTACTCACTTTTGATTGGCACTTGTGTCGGGGACTGCCCACCGGAAGTGAGGTCATAGCCGGAACCCAGGAACCGCCCCCAGGAACCGCCACGCCTTCTTGGTAGGCCATGCAGCGGCCTAGGAGAAGGCCCGGGAGTCCTGGGCCTTCCCTGGGGCCGCCGTGCGGGCTACCGATTCCCCCCCAGGAACTGCCGCGCCTCCTCGGGAGGGAGCCCCAGGCAGCCTACCTGCTCACGCTGCTGCTGCCGCCGGTCTCCCTCACTCCGCTGCCTGCCTGCCTGGCTCTGAGAACGTGCAGGCAACTCAAACGTGCAGGCAATTCAAACGTTGCAGGGGGCGGAGCGGAGCGCCGACGGAGTCGACGAGTGGGCGGGCAAATGGGCAGGGCCAGCCCTAATCCTAGGAATGGGTACCCGCGTACTCCCGCGTACCCGCTACATGACATGTCTGGACACAGATCACCGTGGCTTGCACCGTGGCAGCAGGTTGGAGGAAAGTGGTAGTAATGATGGCAGACTCGGGGCAAAAGGCACCCTGAATTTGCCACTGATGCAAGCCACTGACCTTGCCACTGATGCAAGGTGGCTGCATAGATTTTTGGTCCTGCCTTTAAAACCTCTGAGTTTCAGACACACCTGACTTGGCAAGCATAGTCCTGGGTCTTTAACTCCAGCTTGATATTGGTGGGACAAGGGGTGCAATCCTATCCTGCAATTAGGCTGGCACAGTTAGGCCTGCAAAGTTAAGGTGGCAGAAGGGCCACTGTAAAGTGCATTCGGCCCACTCTGAGAATCAGGGATGAGGACAGCACACACATGTGCGCCATCCTGCCTGACTCTGAGAGTGGCCCAAACATACTTGACGGTGTCCCTTGTGCTGGCCAAACTTTGCTGGCTTAGTTTATGCCAGCCTAACTCCAGTTTAGGATTGCGCTCTGAGGCTTGCCGAGACACCCACTTCCAACCATAAATCCAGATCTGGTGGGGCTTCTCAGAGGATTAATTCAGCCCATGCAGAGCATCTCCTTACAAGGAAGGAAAAGTCACCCAGCCCCAATTCAAACTAAGTGGTTAATGAAGGCTTCAGCAACCCATTCATCACATTCTCAGTGGGACGGGGGGGGGGCTGCAGGGACAAACCCCTTATTCAATTAAACCCCCACCCCTGTCAGCCATGCTTAAGAAGTTCATTGGTTCCAACTTCAGCAATAAATTAGACACCACTCCAGCTCGGAGGCCAAAATTAATCACTTTCCAGTGCCTGCCGGCCTTCACAACAAGGCAAAGAGTCTTTTAATTTCCTTTTAACTATGCAGGCTTACCAAGGGGGGAAAAGGCTCCTACCAAGAGGAGAAAATTGTTCTCATCTGAAGAACTGAATTTCTGAAACAGACTTGATTTTGCTGGGATGACCACATGATCATGCATTTCTGAGCAAGGTTTCTGAGCAATTTCTGAGCAGTTCTGAGCAATTCATTTCTGAGCAATTCATGCATTTCTGAGCACGAATGCTTCTGCCACAACGTGATCATCATTATGGTACCACAAGACCCTCTATTTTAGTGCTTCTAAAATAGAATGCCTTTTGATTGGCAGCTCCCTTGACCTACTGGGCCATTGGCCATGTCTTCCCATTAGGGCTACAATCCGTGGATTGACATTGGATAGGGGGATAGGTTTATCACCAAGATTACGCAATTCCCCTGGCTGGTTTCTGTGGCTCCCAGGTGAGCCACAGCTCACAGTTTGAGAACCACTGCTTTATTTATTCTTCTGCTAATTTTAAGACCACTTTCCCAGGAGATCAAAGTGGTTTATAAAAAAACATCAGAATGTCAATCATAAATGTGGAGCTCAAGGGTGGCCAACCCGTAACACGACCCATAACACTTTTTATGTAGAGCAGTGGTATTCAAACTTTTTAGACCGGGACCCACTTTTTAGAATGGCACTCATGTCAGGACCCACCGGAAGTGATGTCATTAACCTGGAAGGGATGTTGTGGCAGGAAGTGATGTCATCAAGCAGGAAGTGCAGTCATTGTACGATAATAACATGACACTCCTGAAATGCAAATTGGCATTCTTCAACTGCAGCAATTATACAACCATGAAACATCCCTGACAGAAAGCAGGATTAGGACAAAATGTGATGCAAAAGCACTGAACTTAAAAGAATGTTAAAAAAAACCCTCACGTGAAAATTCAAATTGTTAACACTCACAAAAGGAATACAACAAGAGTAAGGTCTGCAATTTCCAAGATGGCTGCTCCTAACATACAAAGAATATTTCCAACATACAAAGAATAGCAGAAGGTTGAGACAAGTTGTGATGATTAATAAAAGCAACCTCCATTCATGGAGGCAGAAGGCAAACTGGCTCACGGGAGAGTGGTGCTTGAAAACATGAAATATTCAGAAATCCAGTCGCTTGGCTTTTTCTTCTCTCCTAGCCCCTTAGGGTGCCGCAGGTGAAAGCACTGGCAGACACAGGGGGTTTCAGGGGGAAAGGCCAAAGCAATGATTTCAAGTGCATTCTCTGCCCATCTTAGTTCAAGGTCCACAAAGCAAAAGCTCTCGGTCAGGCAAATCCCTCACACCCAATCAGTGGGAATTTGCTTCAGGAGGCCTAGACCAATGGCGTAGCTAAGGGGGTGCTTGGGGTAGCAACTGCACCAGGAACAAGCTTTAGGGGGCAACAAGCAGAGCTTGACACTAGTGGTCTGAATTGTGAAAACATTGGTAAGTATGAATAATACCATCATGTTACATATCACTGGAAAGATAATTTAAAGCGGAGTACAATGGAACAAACCACGTTGGAATATCTGAACTTTCTCAAAAGTTATGACCAAAGAACCAGAAAATGTTTTAAAATGTTTATGGGAAAAAACCACACACAAATGCCCCCCTAACTAAAGAATTAAGACGCAGGGGAGTGGCAACAAGATGCAAGCATCTTGTTGTCTCGTGTGCTCCCTGAGGCATCTGGTGGGCCACTGTGAGATACAGGAAGCTGGATTAGATGGGCCTGTGGCCTGATCCAGCGGGGCTCTTCTTATGTTCTTATGATGTATTATTCATATTAACATAAGAAGAGCCCCGCTGGATCAGGCCAAAGGCCCACCTAGACCCTGTATCTCACAGCAGCCCACCAGATGCCTCAGAGAGCACACAAGACAACTAGATACCTGCATCCTGTCACCATTCCCTTGCACCTGGCATTCTGAAGTAACCTACTTCTAATGTAAGCCGGTTGCACAACCTATCATGGCCTATAGCCCACGATGAACTTTTCTTCCAGAAATCTGTTCAATCCCCTTTTAAAGGCACCTAGGCCAGATGCAATCACCACCTCCTGTGGCAAGGAGTTCCATGAGTGCAACAGGAGCCAAACAGCTGCCGCTGCATCCTGTGGCAGCCAGGCAGCCGCTGGAAGCACTTTGGGAGAAGGGGACACTCATCCCCTTCCCTCGGGTAAGCCCAGATACCCCCCAATAGTCTCCTCCTATTTAGCTGGGGAGTGGGCAGAATTGGGCCAGGGAGGATTGGGCCCACAAGGGGGATCGGGATGGCAGCAACTTCTGCTCCTGCATCCTGAAACCCCTCCAGATTCGGGTGGGCACAGAGCCGAGGAGACCCATTGCCGCTAGATGGGGTCTCCTTCAGGGAAGTGAGCAAATGGTCTCTGGTGGTACAACGATAATTTCTGGTGGTATCCTAGCAGGGCCTGGGCGCTGCTGGACTCAGGATTGGGTCGCCCATGTCTCCCTGTGCGTCAGCATCACCAATGAACAGGTTCTTTCTAGTGGACCAAAACCTTCCTAGGGCTGATGTCACCGGCATGCTTAGAGGTGGAAAAAGGAATCCGTCCACTCATGGCAATGAGCGCAATTCAGCTCTCGATTGCGCACAGCCACCTCTGGAGTGCTTGTGTGGCAGGAGTGACTGAGCCCAGCAGGTGGGCCGGCGGCTTGCCAAGACGGATTCCAGAGAGCTCTGCGCCAAACAGGAAACGCTGCACAAAGCGCGCTCCCCTCTGTGATTACACATTTACTTGTCGAGGTCAACTGCCTACCAGGTCAGGCAATTAACGAACACACAGTTCACGCCGCTTCCAAACCCTTTTATTTCTGAGCGCACGTCATGCTTAGGTGTTTGTTCGAAAGCTCCGCAAGCAACAAGAAACGCTCACTTGAGCGACTGCCTTTGAGGTTTAGGGGACAAAAACTACAATTCTGCAGGCATCGCTGCGGCATTCTAGCTGTAACCTGGTTGGAATGGGGCTGTTTGCACAAACCAAGCCTTGTTTCGAGAAAGGTATTGTGCATGGAGAGCTGAACTCTTTGGTCTCATTCAGGACCTGCGGCAGGATATGAACTTCAAGCAGTGGTTCTCAAACCTTTTAGCACTGGGACCCACTTTTTAGAAGGACCATCTGTCCAGGACCCACCAGAAGTGATGCTATGGCTGGAAGTGCCGTCATTGTGACACCAGAGCCTGCTGCTTTCCTGAGAAAGCAGCAATAAGTTGGGCTCTTTCTCAGCCATTTTCCAATAGCAAAGTGAATCAAAAAGAGAAAAAACCTCTTTACAACCCTGACACAAGCAAAACAACCACACAGTCCTTCCCCTTTCTAGCCTCCCACATTTTCAATATGGCTGTTCTAGGTGCTTTGTGACCCACCTGAAATTGGCTCATGACCAGAGTCGTCATTCAGGCGGAACGGCACGGTACTCCGTTCCGCTAGTTCCGCGGAGGTCCCGGGCCGCGCCGCTGCCTCGGAGGACGGGCGAGCGGCTGCTGGGTCCTCCCGCCCTCCCTTGCGTCCGGAATCGCTCTAAAATGGAGCAATTCCGGCGCAGTGAGGCTTGGGGGGGCGTGGCAGCCCTCCGCCATAGGGGCGGAGGGCTGTCAATCATCTGAGCGTTCCGGTAGTTGGCGCGCTCGGATGATATCACTGCTCATGACCCACTGTTGGAGAACCACTGACTTAGAGATAATGTTATGTCTGACAAAAGGATATTTGGGTTTACACACACACACACACACACACATTTTACACACGACTGTAGCAAGATTGAGATCACAATCCTAACTTGGAGGCTGGCACAGTTAGACTGATGGCCTCCCTAACTCCGAGAGTGGTCCAAACATACTTTATGGTGTCCCTTGTTCTGGCCAAACTTTGCTGGCCTCACTGCAGGTTAGGATTGCGCTCTAAGGGGAAAAGGAGCAAGAAGGCCGCCTTTTTACCACTAAATACGCACCTCGTAGCAAAACAAAATGACTTGAAGTTCCCTCTTGACACTGTCACTATTGTCACAAAAGTCTCTTGGGCTGCAATCCTATCCACACTTCCCTGACAGTAAGTTGTATTAAATGCAATGGTGCTCACTTATAAGCAGCCATGCATAGGATCGCAGTGTTAGAAAAGTTGCCAGGATTGACTGTAGCCATTCAGAGTTGGAAGGCCAAAAATGGCCGCAGTCTGGCGCCTTCTGGGGCTCAGCAATGACCTAAGACACCCCCCAGTCCATTTTTTCTAGTTGCATGAAATATCCCAAAGAACCACCGCAGAACAGCCAAGAGCATCTCATCTCATAGGCGCAGTGGTGATTTTTGCAAGAAAACAGACATTTGGGAATCGTTTCCCTGCAATTGATGGCAGGCTTCATTTATTTCAGCGATACAGAAAGATTCGTTTCTGAAACATCGTCTTACCAAGTTCCCCCTTGGTCAGAGGGAACATAGTTAAGCAAAAGGGTCCTCCAAAATGACTCAGAAGAACAGCACCCAACGAGGTTTGCTCCTTTGCAGAGATGGCTGCTGCAAGAACTGGGGCTACGGGGGTGGGGGGGCTTTCTGTTTCATTCATTGGTGCTAATTGGCTTGCCTCTCTCTGGTTGCATCCAGGAACAATATTTTATTTAGATAAACCAGTATGATTTATTTATGGAGCCAGCGCTCTTCCAGACCCCAGCATGGAAAAAAAAGTGCCAGATTTGTGCAGCCCAGCCAGGCTAAAATGCAAGCACGCCCACACCTTCATTTTCAGAATGCCTCACCCAGCTCCCCATGCTTCTTCCACAACAGAGCCACCTTTTCTCTACTCCTGTATCCCTGCAGATGTAGCTGTACCGGACAACTGATGAAGTGGACTGGAGCCCCAGCAGAGCTGATGCCAAAATAAGGTGATGCTCCTTCTTCCAGGCACTACAAGGTCCGTTTTGGAGACACTCCTGCAAGTCTGTGGCTGCTATCAAAAGCCTGCTGAGGAGCTCCCTCTTCCCCCCTCACACACTTGGCTTCACAAAATACTGCTGTGTGGATCAGAAATCGCAGAATTTGCTGCAATGTCTGATCGGCCAGGGAACACTGAGGGCTAGCCTGATGATTGGGGCTGCAGTCCATGGTTCAGCCCTGGTTCGGAAGGGTTGCTCGGGGCACCTGTCAATCCTTGCGACAGACTCCATCGGTTGATGAAATCAGGAAGCACAGGAATGCCCTGGTATGCGCTGAGGTCACGTTCCAGACTCCATGGCGGACACCTGAAACTGGGGATACTGGGGATGCCTTTTTAAAGACAGGGGAACATCAGTGGCTCTGCTGCAATAAGGTAAAAAAGATTTGTTTAATGTTCCCCTATCTTTTCAATTATAAGGGACGTGGTGGCGCAGCAAGTTAATCTGCTGTTGCTGGGCTTTCGACCGCAAGGTTGGGAGTTCGAGACTGTGCGATGGAGTGAGCTCCCATTGCTTGTCCCAGCTCCTGCCAACCTAGCAGTTTGAAAGCACCTAAAAAATGCAAGTAGATAAATAGGGACCACTTCGGTGGGAAGGTAACGGCGTTCTGTGCGCTATGGCGTAGAGTCATGCTGGCCACATGATCGGACAAAAACGCCGGCTCTACAGGCTTTGAAACGGAGTTGAGCACCGCCCCCTACAGTCGGTCACGACTAGACCATTCGGTCGTGGGGAAACCTTTACCTTTATCTTTTCAATTGGCGTTCCAGTATTATATCCATTGTATCTGCGGATAACTGAAACAGCGGATACGGAATTAGTGGATACTGGGGCACACCTGTATTGCACAGAACTGAGTGCACCTCTGTGTGTGTCGGGGGGGGGGGAGGAAGAGAAAGCGCACAGGACTCATTTTCAAGACCAAAGCATGATTGGAGAATGCAATCAAATGCTGCCACCCTGTTCTACTGTTGCAGAAAGTGTCTGCAGCATGGACAGAAAAGATATCATCAGAAAGCTGGTGGGGGGGGGGAAGGCAACAAATTCTTTTTTGAGACAATAAAACCCTTCCCACCGGGACTCTTTGCCACAGCAACCGCACTTGCTTTTGTTGGTTTTTGCGTTCAACACGACATTCACCAAAATTATCTCCGGCACCTCCAGGCGGCCATCCTCTCATGTACACACACACACACCCCGCTTGAAAGCGGTTTTATTTACTCAAAATCCGTTTGATTTCAGTACAGTACAAGACGAACCTCCTCCGCACAAGAGCTCTTGTTCGGCCTCAGCAGGCCGGCTGGATTCTTCTAATGAATTGGCACAAATGACCCTCTTTGAAATACTAATTCGCAGATTGGCATCCTGGTTCCATCTCGTACGGCTCGTGTTCGCAGCGGATCATGTTGGTTTAAGGAAATCAAAGACAGAGGAGAAACACTGAAATGTGGCAATCTTCAAAGCCGGGCCGGTCAGGCACAGACTGCATTATTAAAAGCAATGTGATCTTTTTTTCTTTTTTTTCCAGAGCGCATCATAGAATTTTTCAAACTGTTCCCCCGACGATGTCAGCCAGGAGTAACTGGCAAAGCTACACTGCATTCCACTTGGAGAGTCAATTTTGTTCTGCAGGGGCACAGAAACGGTCTTGTAAGAACAGGAGTAGAAAGTGTCTGCTGCAAAATACAGCGGGCCCTCGATGTCTGTAAGGGTTCCGTTCCTAGAACCCCCTTGGCTATCCAAATCCATGGGTATCTGTCATGCCAAAGCCCCTTCCCCACTAAAGGCTATGCCTGCTTGAGCTAATGAGTGCCCCTGACCAGTAATGGCATCTAAATGATTTAGCAACAGGTACTCACTTTTGATTGGCACTTGTGTCGGGGCCCACCCATCGGAAGTGAGGTCATAGCCGGAACCCAGGAACCACCCCCAGGAACCGCCGCACCTCCTCGGGAGGGAGCCCCAGGCAGCCTACCTGCTCACACTGCTGCTGCCGTCGGTCTCCCTCGCTCCACTGCCTGCCTGCCTGGCTGGCTCTGAGAACGTGCAGGCAACTCAAACGTGCAGGCAATTCAAATGTTGCAGGGGGCGGAGCAGAGCACCAACGGAGTCGACGAGTGGGCAGGCGAATGGGCGGGGCCAGCCCTAATCCTAGGAACAGGTACTCACGTACCCCCACGTACCCGCTACATGACATGTCTGCCCCTGACCCAGATACAGCTAGCCTTGGCAGTGTATGCAAACTGCTGGGCCCCAGCACTAACAGAGAGGTCAACCCCCCCCCACAGTGGCTTGCAGAATGGCTGGCAGAAGCAACCGACAACCATGTTTAAGGGGTCCGTGCTGGTTGCAGGGGCCATTCGGAAGGTCCCTGCAGCCTCTGGAAGGTCTCTGCAGCATTCAGAGATCTTTGGGCACTTCCTGCTGCACTCTGCTGGCTTCCCGAGGGTCTCCGCTAGATCCCTCTGATGGCCGATATGGGACCCCTTGCACCTAACCCCACTGCTCCCACAGGATCAATGGCTCGTGACCAGCAAATTTGCTATCCACAAAGATTTCCCTAGACGATAATGAGGACCATGTCTCTTCTTGGAGGAGTGCACCAATGATTTCTTGGTGATTTCTTGGAAGCAAGAGGAAGAGCACGTTCTGTGTGTGCCCTTGCTGTCAGGCAGCGCATGACTCTCTCTGAAGAGTCCTGGGGCATCTTACTTAGCAGGGAGAGCTCTGCCAGGGACCTCCTTGGCAACAACAGAATGGCTCACCAGAGCACTACACCGTCCCAAGAAGCACACGACTCCGACACATGTTTTTCAGCCTTATTCCAAGGCTCGTGCACCCGTCGTTTAACTACCACATGCCTGCCGGCAATTTCCTTCATTCCCCAGCACATCATTCATCTTCCTATTATGCAAAGCTGGCAAGAACAAAACTGGAGGGGGGGGGACGGCCAGGTGCGAGAAAACATCTGACTGGAGAACAAGACAGGCTCTAATTGGAAGGGGGGGGGAAAGAGGGCGAGAGTGACTTTGTTCCAGCCGGAGTCCTCTCTTGTCCTCCTTCCAATGCACACAGAAAACACAAGAGAGAACGATCCACTGCGTGGGCTGCCGACGGAGTCTTGGCTCCGGAATACAGAATATTCCTTCCTTGCAGGAGATGGGGAGGGCAGCCACCTGTCCAACGGGCACCTGCCTCGCCAAGCAGGAAACCACCAACACTTTTCATACTTGGAGAGACGGACACTTGGGCTGTGCGTGGTCCATCGCTCGTGCCAAAAACGATCCTGCCACACAAGCTTTACTGAAGGCACAAAACAAAGCCCTAAAGGTGCTTGGGAGCCGCCACTCAGTGTCCAATCCACGGTGGACTGTTTTTCTGCATTCCCATGGCCGTATTACCCCATGGCTGGGCTGTTGGAATACGGAGTTGGATGAAGGCGCAATAAGGCAGCCCCGAGCAGGACAGGAGAGTAGCTGGGTCTGTGTAGCAAGGAAGGGCAGCCGTAGCACAGGCAGCTGCAAGCACAGGCTGCCACCGAACTCCCACCTCAGGAATGCGCTGATAAAGAATGGTCAAGGACACAGCTTTTCCTTCACCAAGATGTGTATTGTCAGGAACAGTTACATGAAGCAGACGTACGACAGACGAACAGAGCTCCACGCAGGGATTAACTCCAATGCAGACAGAACATTACACAAACAGCACGGTTCACCTAGTCAGTGTGCTACACACATTCGGCCAGAGTGATTCGCAGCACTCAGTCCCTACCCCCACACTTTAGGTAGTGTCCTAGCATTACTTTTATGCTAGGCTGTGCCCAATCCGTGGGCTGTACTTATGCATACTGATTAGTCTCTGCACATGTCTCTCCAGATGCCAACAGGTGCTTGCACTTACAATCAATCAGTAGCATTAATGCTCTTTACAATTACCACGTGGCCTGTGTATCTGTAGACCAGCTACTTTGGTTCAGGCCTTGTGGGCCTTAAGGGCTCTTTTTTGACTTGCTCCAGAAGCTCCAAATATACAGATGGTAACATGGGCCCCTAGGTTTTCAGGTATTTGGGGGCCCCTCCAGCACTTCCAGTGGGACGTGGTGGCGCAGCGAGTTAATCCGCTGTTGCTGGGCTTTCAACCGCAAGGTTGGGAGTTCGAGACTGCATGACGGAGTGAGCTCCCATTGCTTGTCCCAGCTCCTGCCAACCTAGCAGTTCGAAAGCACCTAAAAAATGCAAGTAGATAAATAGGGACCACTTCGGTGGGAAGGGAACGGCGTTCTGTGCACTACGGCGTAGAGTCATGCTGGCCACACGATCGGACAAAAATGCCGGCTCTACAGGCTTTGAAATGGAGATGAGCACCGCCCCCTACAGTCGGTCACGACTAGACCATTCGGTCGTGGGGAAACCTTTACCTTTACCTTACCAGCACTTCCAGGCCTCTTGCGCTTCCGGGCCCCATCTGTTACTAATCTGGCTATGGGTTAAGATGGCCCTGGGCTGCCTCCCCAAAGAAAGTGGCATTCCTCTCCTTGCACGACTCCCTCCCCCCACTACTGTGGGTTGGACTGGGTCCTCCCGCAGGCTCCGGGTCACCGTAGCTCAGCTCCCGATGGACAGGGCAGAGCAGCTCAGCTAGATGCAGCCTGCTGTGAGCAACAAGGCCCAGCTTGGGGCTGGTGCCCCAACATCAGGGCAGGTTAGCAGGAACAATGACGGGCCCCTAGTCTTGCAGGGCCCCTAGGCTTAAGCCAAGTCAGCCTTATGGATAATACAGCCCTGCCCAGCACTGTGCACACTCCAATATGAAATGGAGAGAGTGGCAGGACAGTTGGTGGCTCAGTACTCCAATGACCAGGAAGTCTTGAAGTCTACTTGGACTTCCGGCCCCACTGAACCTTCCACGGATCCTGCAGGAAAACCCATCAATTAACCAGGCACTTTGAGCGTGCCTTTGACAAGCAACACACTCAACCGTACCATTTTATACCATGGACCTGAATGAACAGCAAGGCATTCTGGGTACTGGCCCATTTTGTAGGAGCACCTATAATCCTCTCCCTCACTGGAGCGCCATTTCTGCAGATCAGCAACTGCTTGAGAGGGTTAGGTGGGTTCTTCTTTATTTTGAATAAATTTTTAAACTTATATTTATTGTAAACTTTTCATTTACTTACTTGATTGATTGATTGATTTGATTTTGTCATAAGGAGGGTGGTAAAAATTTTTCCTGCTTGATGATGTCACTCCTGGACATGACATCATTCCTAGGTTAATGACATCACTTCTGGAGGTTCCCGGCAGATTATCATGCTAAAATGTTTGAGAACCACTGACCTAAGCCACACCCAACATGTCTTTATCTCTTGAGGGGTGGGGGAGATCAGAAGCATGGCCAAGCTCTCAGAGACTCTCGCCTGTCACCACTGATCTTTTATTTGAAAAAAATATTTCCGATGCCAAAGCATAAAAACAATGTCAATAATGAAAAGAGAGAAAAAGGATAGAACCATGGATTTATTTATTTTTTAAAAAAAACTTGGTCCAGAAAGAAGCAGCTAAGCCACAGCATTATTGCAGAGGCACAGAGGGGAGACATCAACCCATCACTAAAACACCATACCAGGGGAAGCAAGTGTTTTGAGCCTTCACCAAAAAGGAGGGGATAGTTCTTAATTCCCCCGGAAGGGAATTCCGTAGCTGTGACACCAATACAGAAAATGCTCACCCCCGGACCACCATCCCTCTAACTGGGGAAAAAGGCAGCACTTCATAGAATAGAGTCCCTTCATTGGAAGTGACCTAAAAGGTCATCTAGTCCAACCCCCTGCTTGTAGCAGGAAATCATCTCCAGCAAGAAATTCTCCTAGAGCATCTCCAGCAGTCAAGCCTCTGCTTGAAGGTCTCCAGGTCTTGAAACTACCACCTCCCTCAGCAATCTGTTCCACCGTCAACCTGCCCTTACAGTCAAGAAATTCTTCCTGTTGTCTAGCCAGAATCTCCTCTCTTGCGGCTGGTACCCATTGGGCCTAGTTCTACTGTCAGAAGCAGATGAGAACAAATTTGTCCCTTCTTCCCTGAAGGACAGCCCATTCAGATGATCAAAGAGGGTGGGCTGGAATATATGGGAGAAGGCTAACTTGGACCCAAATCACGAAGGGCCTTAAAAGGTCAACACCAGCCCACTGCATACTGAAGCCCTGCTCATTTTCTCAAGGAGCCCCAACAGTTTCCTAAAGCACAGCATGGAAAATTAAAAGCCACCTACCTAGACTCTGCCAACCTAGCAGTTCGAAAGCACCTAAATGCAAGTAGATAAATAGGGACCACTTTGGTGGGAAGGGAATGGCGTTCTGTGCGCCACGGTGTAGAGTCATGCCGGCCACATGACCACGGAAGCTTGTCCTTGGACAAAACACTGGCTCAACAGGCTTTGAAATGGAGATGAGCACCGCCCCCTACAGTCGGTCACGACTAGACCATTCGGTCGCAGGGAAATCTTTACCTTTACCTAGACTCTACAGCTGTCCCACGCAGAAACGACCGCTGAATAAAACCGGCATTTAAAAAGTGCCAGTTCCTCTCTCTTCTTTCCTCTCTCTTCCACTTCCTCTCTCTTCCTTCCGATGGAAAAAAGAGTACCACATTTCCCACCCCAGCCTGCACACAGGATTTTAAAATGAGGTGGTTTCTTTTCTTCATTCACATGAAAGGCTCATGAGGGGGTCTACCTTCGCAGGGCATCTATCCAACGGAGCAAACCCACACAGCAAACCATAAACAGCCTCCGACTCAAAAGCTGGTTTGATCATCTGCAATTTTTCATAGCTGCACTCCTATCCATCAGGAAAAAATGGGTTGGGAGCCTAATTTGCAGTGTCCTTATTTCCGGGCTGAGCTTGACAGCAGGGCTGATTGGCTGAGACATAAAACAGAGGGGACTCTCCCCAGCTGCTGCGCTCAGATGTTGCCAGCACAGAACTGTCACTGGAAAGGGAATCGGGATTTCAAAGTAAATAAGAGCCATTTAATTTGATCCCTGTGTGTTTGTCACTGTCTGCCACAGGCAAACAAGGTGAAAACCCTCAAGGGCTCTACTGGAGCGGGGGGAAAACACTTCACTGTGAGTTCCACAAGATCACTCCAACATTCTGGTGGGGTGGCTGAATGCCTGAGAAAATTACTTGATTGGCGCATCCCCTGCCATTCGGAACCCTGGCTTTACAGAGGAAGGCCAAAGCTCAATCCTAGATGTGCCTACTCAGAAGTTGTTGTTCAGTTGCCAAGTCGTATCCGACTCTTTGCGACCCCCTGGACCACAGCACACTAGGCCTCCCTGTCCACCACTAGCTTCCAGAGTTTGTCCAATTTCATCTTCATTGCTTCGGTGACACTATCTAACCATCTCGTCCTCTGCCGCCCCCTTCTCCTTTTGCCTTCAATCTTTCCCAGCATGAGGGTCTTTTCTAAAGAGTCCTCTTGTCTCATGAGGAGGCCAAAGTCTTTGAGCTTCAGCTTCGGTATTTGTCCTTCCAGGGAGCAATCAGGCTCGACTTCCTGCAAGATGGCCCAATTGGATCTCCTTGCAGTCCAGGGATCTGGACTCCAACACCATAATTCTACAGCATCTATTCTTTGGCACTCCGCCTTCCTTATGGTCCAGCTCTCACAGCCATACATGACTACTGGGAAAACTATAGCTTTGACTATGCAAACCTTACTCAGGAGCAAGTTCCATTAAACTCTGGGGCTTATTCCCTGGTAAGTGTGCAAAGGACTGCAGCCCCAGATCAACGGCAAGCTGCACGAACACAGTTGGCTCCATAACCCACTGACTAGGGACATGTGCCTTGGGGCCATGGGTGGAGTGGCCTCTCGATATGTAAACACTGATATAAAAATGTATGTCTCACCCATTCAGCAGGGGCATTCAAACCCAGTCAGTAGTGTAGCAATATAGGAACAGACCTATTGGATTAGGCCAAGGCCCATGGAGTCTGGCTTGGCCCACCAGATGCCTCACTCCCCTGCATCAGTCATGACCAGAGGGAGTTCTGAGCCCTTCGGACGGCCTTAGATCAGTGGTTCCCATACTGTGGGCTGGGACCCACCAGTGGGCCACGATACCATTTCAGGTGGGCCTCAAAGCACCTAGAGCAACCCTATTGAAAAGATGGGAAGATGGGACATTGGAAAAGGGGGAGGACTGTGTGGTTGTTTTGCTTGTGTCAAGGTTGTAAATGGGCTTTCTTTCGATCCACTTTGCTGTTGGAAAATGACTAAGAAATAACCCAACTTATTGCTGCATTCTCAGGAAGGTAGCAGGCTTTGGCATCACAATGACGGCACTTCCGGCCATGACATCGCTGCCTGTGGGTCCCGGATTAGATTGTCCTTCTAAAAAGGAGGGTCCCGGCTCTAAAATGTTTGAGAACCACTGCTTTAGATGGAAAACCAGAAATGACATTTTAAGTTTTTAAAGTCTTCTCAGGCCCAGGGGAAGCTTTCCTGGGCCTCAAAAGGCTGGTTTTCCTGAAAAAAAACCCTGACCTTCCCAAAGGACCATCTAGTCCACCTCAGAACACCCTCTGGATGCAATTGGATCCCTGCTCCGGTCGTGTGTGTGTGTGTGTGTGTGTGTGTGTGTGTGTGTGTGTGTGTGTG
>JAJKFI010000160.1:514757-542053 GCA_029204185.1 Lerista edwardsae | reverse complement strand
GTGTGTGTGTGTGTGTGTGTGTGTGTGTGTGTGTGTGTGTGTGTGTGTGTGTGTGTGTGTGTGTGTACTACATCAGTGATGTGAGAACCTCATGTGCCTACCAGATAGGATCCAGACATCTGTCTCTAGCCCCTGTGCAGAAGCAAACTTGAACTTCTTGGAAGAATTGAAATTGTGCGGAAGAACTGGAAAGAGGCAGACACTGAGGCGGGTGCCCAGCCATTAGAGGGAGGGGGCCTTCTCCTCCTGCCTTGATTTCATTCTGTTCTTGTATTGATAGAAAGAGCATCTGTTTGACTAACCCAGTGCTTAGCTTTGCAGGCAATAGTGAGGACTCCTGGGAGCCTCATTCCATCAAATCCTTATTAAAGGCAGAGGAGTTCGTTGAGATGTGTCGGGAGTTAAGAGCTCCCCCACCCAGGGTGATCTAAAATCAAATCTTGCCGCAAAAGCAATATTGGAGCAGTGAACATAAATTAAGATGCACATCAAATTATGTGCGCGCACGTATGTGTGTGCAGCGAGGCAGGGCATTTAAGAGGCTTCCGATCTGAAAGAGGTAAAGCAATTTGGCAGTGTATTTTGGGCTCTCAAACCATGTTCGGAAATCAGCTCGCTCACATCCTTTCCACGATGCAATGATGCACACAGGCTACAGCACACGCATTCAGCAAAGCTGCTCCTTTGACTTGGAGGTTCACCATGTTTCATGGATCAAATCTGCAAAGTGCAGTGGAGGCCAAGTCTCTCGGAGAACCAAATATCCACAGGATGAGTGCAGCACCTCTGACACACACACACTTCCAGTACAGAACGTGCAGGACAAGCACGCTGGGAAGGCAGGGGATTGAAGGAGAGCAAGGAGGAATGG
Organism: Lerista edwardsae; assembly: GCA_029204185.1. Lineage (NCBI taxonomy): Eukaryota > Metazoa > Chordata > Lepidosauria > Squamata > Scincidae > Lerista > Lerista edwardsae. The sequence goes on along the minus strand of JAJKFI010000160.1, from coordinate 541,182 downwards.
GGCAGAGGGAGGCCACTGGGAAAGGACAGACCTGGACGAGATGGGGAGAAGCGGATAACCAAGATTGTGGAGGAGGAAGGGAGAGAGGAATCAGAAGCAAGAGCGAGGAGGTGGCTGAGCGTGCAATCTTAACCTGGGCAGGCAAGTTAGGTCAGCAACGTTTGGTTGGCACAAAAGGCCATGAAGCGCATTTGGACCACTCTCTGCGGGCACAATCCTAAACAGAATTAGGCCGGCATAAGCTAAGCCAGCAAAGGTTGGCCAGTACAAGGGCCACTGTAAAGTATGTTCGGACCACTCTCGGGAGTCAGAGAGGCCAGCACACAGACTTGCGCCATCCTCCCTGACTCCGAGAGTGGTCCAAACACACTTTATGGTGTCTCTGGTGCTGGCCAAACTTTGCTGGCCTAACTGTGCCAGCCTCACTCCAGGTTAGCCTCCCTGGAAGCCGGAAGTGACATTACAAGACCATAGACAAGACCATAGAGGTCACTGTGCCGTGAGAAGAAAAATGCTGAAAATAGATACTATGGCTATTACAGTACAGGTAGATGAGCTCTTATCCAGACATCCGAAATCCAAACATCGGCATCCAAGACTTTGCAATTCTATAGAAAGAAGGTCTTGTGCTCAGTCCCAGGTACAAGCTGTCAGTTCTATTCTCTGCTTTGTAATGTGCGCCAGTGTTGAGAAATCTCCAAAAGACCAGCAGACACCCAAATGGGTCACAGTGAAAAGAGCAAAAGGAAGCATCTCTCATTATAGTGATGCAATTACTCCAAAATCTGGACACTTTTCCATCCCAAGCAATCAGGATAAGGGATAATCAACCTGTACTATGAACTGAGTCCCTTCCCAACCCCTTGAGATCACAACCTTCAAGGGGAACAATGGCAATCATGCAGCTGTTTGCATCATAGACAGATACAGAACATCGACCAAGGCGTGAAGGAAGTACAGAACAGAGGGGTGAAGCAGCCTTACCACCTTCAGCAGCACCCTGTTGTCTCGGAGGGAGCCCACCGTTCCGATGAAGGAGACAGCAAACATGGTGGTGCCCAGGAGGAGGAGAATCACCGCAGGAGCCAGGAAGAGGCCTTCCAAAGTCCGGTGCTTTTGCCGCTCCACTTCCGCATAAATGCCCACGCACAAGATCACCAGGCCTATGATCTGGAAAGTGGGGAGGAGAAGACAGGCAGTTGTCACGGTTGGCCCCATGTCCCACAGAAGGCTCTGCATCTGAAGAGCGAACGCCGTCATTAAGAACACAAGAAGAGCCTCTCTGGATCAGGCCAAAGGCCCATCTAGTCCAGCTTCCTGTATCTCACAGTGGCCCACCAGATCCCCCAGGGAGCACACAAGACAAGAACACGTCTGCATTCTGTTGCCACTCCTTTGTATCAGGCATTCTGAGGTAATTTCTGAGGTAAATATGAGATAAATAAAACAGAATTTGCTATCCTCTCTGGGACGAAGGAGCTATAATAACTTGCATCCCAATCTGGGCCTTAAGAACACAAGAAGAGCCCCACTGGATCAGGCCAAAGGCCCATCTAGTCCAGCTTCCTGCATCTTGCAGCGGCCCACCAGATGCCTCAGGGAACACACAAGGCAACTAGATAATCCTAGACATTCTGGGATATTAAAGATCACACTCTGAAATCGTGGGGAGCACCATGTTGCTGTATTAAACAGCTTGAGCATACAGCTTCCTCCATCCACCCCATTCCTCTGATCTTTCCGTCTCCTATGTTTTGATGGGAAGCTCTGCAGGATCCACCAGAAATGGGGTCTCAACCCACCAAGTGGGTCCCGACCCACAATTTGAGTTAGATATTCCAATTTGGAACGTGGCAATAATGGCGGGGACAGCCGTACAGGTAAAGCACCCGCCTCAAAATCAAGCAATTGTATTTATATGCCACTTTTCAACACCAGGTTCACAAAGCGGTTTACAGGCAAATTAATAACAATAAAATTAAAGGGGTGCCTATCCCAAAAGGGCTCACAAGCTAAAAAATGCAGAGCACCACCAGCAACAGCCACTAGACTAGACATGGCACAGGGGTGAATAGGACAATTGCTCTCTCCCTGCTAAATATAAGAGGGACACCACTTGAAAAAGTGTCTCTTGCCCTGTTAGCAGGGGTTGTTGTTGTTTAGTCGCTAAGTCGTGTCCAACTCTTTGCAACCCCCTGGACCACAGCACGCCAGGCCTCCCTGTCCTCCACTAGCTTCCAGAGTTCGCCCAATTTCATGCTCATCGCTTCGGTGACACTGTCTAACCATCTCATCCTCTGCCGCCCCCTTCTCCTTTTGCCTTCCACCTTTCCCAGCAGGAGGGTCTTTTCTCAAGAGTCTTCTCTTCTCATGAGGGGGCCAAAGTATTTGAGCTTCAGCTTCAGGATTTGTCCTTCCAGGGAGCAATCAGGCTTGACTTCCTGGAGGACTGACCGATTGGATCTCCTTGCAGTCCAGGGGACTCTCAAGAGTCTTCTCCAACACCATAATTCAAAATATGTATTTTGCATAGCAGGGGTTAGCAGACACCTACTGCCATATAATACTTCTGTATGGGATAATCTGGCAGATTTGAGATGGCACTTACGGGTGGGAGGGGGGCAAACTCTGATCTGGCCTCCAGGGCACAAGCCATTGGGGTGCCCTGCAACAGCGGAGCCTGGTTGTACAGATGGAGCACCTTCTAGAAAGGTCTCTCCCTCCCTCCCTCAAGTGATCTGAGCCATGCTGAGTCCCAAGAAGCCAGGACTAAAACAGCCAAACTGCAATGATGCTCCCATGTAACAGACCCAACAATTTTTGCATATGCCCTAAAACAGTGTTTCCAAACCCTTTTAGCACTGGGACCCAACTTTCAAAAATGACACTCGCTTGGGACCCACCAAGCTTTAAGGTAAAGGTAAAGGTTTGCCCACAAGCGAATGATCTAGTCGTGACCGACTGTAGGGGGCGGTGCGTAGAGTCATGCCGGCCACATGACCACGGAAGCTTGTCCTCGGACAAACACTGGCTCCTCAGCTTAGAAATGGAGATGAGCACCGCCCCCTACAGTCGGTCACGACTAGACCATTCGGTCGTGGGGAAACCTTTACCTTTAGCTTGCCGTAACTTAAGTTAGAAAAGCAACTTGACTTCGAATGCCAGCACGCCACAGTGTCCCTCCAAGCCCACCTAATAAACTTTGTAAGTTTTGCTTTCTTTGGTGATATGAGCTTTGTTTGAGAAGACATAAAGTGCCTTTGCATCCTGACTCTGGACTGAGCATATTCCTTCCTCTGATATCCCAAAACAACCTCTGGCCTGTGGCTTGAGCTGCCCGGCTGGAACACCTGTACAGAGAAGTGGTGTGTCTTTGTTGGCAAGCTTCTACCCCTGGCTTCCGGATGGCTGCCACTCTGATGGATGGCTATTGTTGGAGTGTGGCAAGGAGCATTCCGTTCCTCACTTTTCTCAAAACAGCAGAGGAAAACAGGGAAGTTCCATCGGGGGGGGGGGGCAGGCGGAGGGCTTCTCCAATTTCCAAGCCTGCAGCCTTTCCGCTCGCTGTCATCCCAAGAGCAGTTAAGCCGACAGATAACAACTGGCCTTCTCCACTTGCACGCAACCCGAGCAGAACCGCCAATTTGTTCTGAAGTGCCATCCGCTGTCAGAAGCCTGGTGCTTAACGTCCATCACCTCTGAACCACGGTAATGAAGACCCGAAGAAGAGGGAGGCCAAAGCAATCCTTGGCCAGATCGAGAGCGCCAAAGGCCTCAGTGCTTCTGCAAGGACTCTGCAGCAGAATGTACAACAGGTGTTGCCGCCCGGCCAGCCTGGTTTCAGATGCAGGCCTAGGAAATGGACAGGGTTCCGTGCAGTGATGTCATCCGTCAGCGCCAACAACCGGAACACACGGTTGAGTGGCAGCTCCCCGCCCCTGTGTGGAGCCCGGCCACGCCTCCCTGCACCCGGAATAGCTCCATATCGGAGAGAATCAAGCGCAGGGGAGGGCGGGTGGGCCAAAAAGTGTGCGGCATCTGCCGCACAATGGCGCCCCGTCGCAGCCCGTCCTCGGAACAAGCGGTACGGCGTTCCGGACCATCCTGCCCAGATGACATCGCTGGTTCCGTGGGTCTAGTTACCAAATTAACTGAATCATGGCCACAGACAACGTCCTTTGCTAGTTACCAGTTCGGACGCCCTCCTGCCATTCCAGAGAAAATAGAATTTCTCAGTGCTACAGAGACGACGGGAAGGGAAATTGGGTCAGCTCGACAATCAACATAAAAGAAGTGGTGGCTTTCACCAGGGGTGACGAGAGGTGACAACAGTTTGTTTTTTTCCTGATCCTCGAAATGTCATTATGTCCTACAGCAGCAGTTCAATGGGAAGTTCGAGAGCTTGTTACTCACAAAACATTGCCTGGTCTTAACAAAGGCAAAGGTTTCTGGATTTTTCCTAATGGGTGCACCACATGTGTATCTTTTTGTTGCAATGTCTGGGATACAGGAGAATCTGCAAGGCACCCTTTCCTTGCTTCCAGCACGTATAAATCCAAGCCCCCTCTGCTTTTCTAACCAGAAACAAAACTTGTTTTTTAAGTTTCGGGTCTGCTGCTGCTGGAACATGCCGACAGCACAGAAGTATGACACCACAAAAATGTTTGTTCATGCCCTAATTGGGGACAGGGGGAGGGGTGGAGACAGGGGAGAGGGAGATCTGCCTGAACAGGCCTGTGCCAAGTTCAGTGGCGCTTCTAACACTTATGGCACTGTGTTGAGTTGGAAAAATGGCTGGGGGGGGGCTTCTTATGGATTGCCTTGACACAGGTCTATTCAAAGGACTATTCGCACATGCAACACCCATCACTGCCTTCTGATGGAGCCCACAGGAACCTACTTTACTCCTGCAAATTTCAAACATCCCCCAGTTATTTCATACCAAACACACAGCCCTGAGAAAGAAGACTAGCAAGGATTTTGGGTTTTTGCGGAATCCTCATCTAGTTTCTTGACTTTTCCATTCCGGATTGGTGACTTTTTCCTTACGACCTGTGGCAACTTCTAGGGGGTCGTGCAGGGCTCCCTTTTTCCCAGATCTGGGTGGTCCTCTCTCTCTCATCCCAAAGACTGCAATCCTAGCCACACTTACCCAGGAGTAAGCATGCACATAATATTCTCTTATAAGTACTGATCTGTAACATTCCCCCAAATGCAGTCACATCCTATGGCAGCATCAAATCTAATAATAAAATGCACATTAAAATGAACCCACCTGAAATGGGTTCGTGACTCACGTGGTGAGTGAACCCACAGTTTACAGAAACACTGGAATAGAATAACTGCCAGGTTTCAGTCTGAAAGGGTATGTGCAAGATGACAGACATTATTGTTTCCTCTTTCCAGAGGTCCTGGGCACAAACCAAGATCAAGAACCCAGCGAGGCTGATTCCCAGAGCACCCACTTCCTTCCTCCTGTGCCACCACTGCAGGCTTTGGGAGCACCCCATCATGCTCCACTCTGCATCTCCCAGCCTGATCAAGAGTGCTGGACACCCCAAGAGCCAGTTTGTGATTTTGCATTTCTCTGGTCGGTCCAAACTGCGGTATTGTCAGATTATGGCGGACGAGCAGGGAGAATCCACTGGCAACTCCAAGCCTTGTTCGAGCCCATCGCAGTCCACTGCAAGTCACCATCTCACAGCAGCTGGACTTCAAAAGGACATTTGAGCCACAGAAGCAGAATCTGTAGGGTGCTTCGATTCTGTTTGTTTTGGCTCCAACCACCACTGGGGTTTCTTATCTCACCACCTAAGTGAAGTAGCTTGGTTCGGCCAGAAGACCACATCACCGCTTGTCACTGCCAAAGTAAATCAGCATCGGACTAGTGGTGTCATCTAAATGATTTAAGAACAGGTACTCACTTTTGATTGGCACGTGTCGGGACCCGCCCACCGGAAGTGACGTCATAAGCCAGAAGTGATGTCGTGGCAGGAAGTGACATGAAAAAAAGCCCTTTTTGAGGCCTCAGATGATTTTAAACTGACCCAACAGTTGCAACAGTATTCCACAGCACCCCCAGAACATGTTAAGGAGGCCTGGCATCAGGTTAAAACCCCAGAGCAACTCATTTTTCAGTGGCAAGGAAAGGAAAGGCTCTGCTCGCTGCCTGCCTGCCTGCCTGGCTCTGAGAACATGCAGGCAACTCAAACATGCAGGAAATTCAAACGTTGCAGAGGGCGGAGTCGACGAGTGGATGGGCGAATGGGCGGGGCCAGCTGTAATCCTAGAAACCGGTACTCGCGTACCCCCGCGTACCCCCTGCATGACATCACTGGTCGGACTTATCTCACGCATTTAGCTTCGCTTAAGAAGGGTCACCCACTGTACTTCTCATACTGCAGAGCTATTTGGTTCCTTCGGGCACAGCTCCAGATTCTCCCCTTTCAGGCTCCAGCAGGAAGCCATTGTTCCCTTCTCAGTGCTTCAGCCAGGAAAGTTACGCCAGCTAGCAAGTCTATTTCCCCTGACTACAATGAATCGCCACTGAACCTTACATAATCAGGGTGACGGAATGGACCTCTTCCATTCCACAGACCTTCAACCCCCAGCTGCTGGCAGTCTCTCTCTGCCCTCTGCCAAAAAGAGGACAAAGACACCAGGCATCTGATAAAAGTGGATTCTCATGCGTAAAGGCACATGCTGAAAACAGGTTAGGCTTCAAAATGGGCAAAAACAAGACTCTGCTTTTGCTGCACCGGACGAAGGTTACTAGAAGGCTTGTTATGATCACACAATTTTTGCAACCAGAAAAGACTGTGCATAGTAGCTCAGAAAGGCTCAAATATCTCCATCCTTAAAACATACAAGTGCAAAACCATGTTCCGGGCGTCAAATTATCATCAGAAGAGTGGTTTTCAAACTTTTTAGACTGGGACCCACTTTTTAGAATGGCACTCCTGTGGGGACCCACCAGAAGTGATGCCTTTAACCTGGAAGTGATGTCATAGCCGGAAATGCCATCATCAAGCAGAAAGTGCTGTCAGGGGGATATAGTCAAAGGACACGCCTAGAATGCAAATTGGCGTTCCTGGACTGAAGCAAATGCACAACCATAAAACACCTCTGACATAAAGCAAAATTAGGACAAAATATTATGTAAAACACTGAACTAAAAACAAAATTTTTTAAAACTCATTTAAATTCACACACTCACAAAGGGAATATAGCAATGCTGGTATTTTAATGGAGTCTTAATTTTTTTTTCCCTGAATGGAAAGCTGCTTTGTTATTGCCCAATTAAAAGCAGGACAGAAGCATCTAAAACCGCCCACATACGTGGTGCAGAGAAGGGCATGTTTACATGTACCTGCAAGAGCTGAGCATGTGACACCGAATTCCTGGGAGAGTCCCAAAAAACCAAGTCTGCAGAGGGGATTCTAGTCTGGCTCCCTCTCCTTTCTCTTTCAGCAATGTGCCAACAATGCGTCTGCTCCACGAAACACTCCAATCTCAAGCATCACACACTGCGGGATTTATCTGCATGGAGAGTTCTAAGATTTTGAAGATGTGCAAAATTATGCAGGGGGTGGACAGAGTAAATAGAAGGAATCTCTTTTCCCTCTCACGCAACACCAGAACCAGGGGACATCGTCTAAAGCTGAGTGTTAGGAGAATTAGAACAAACAAAATGTTTCTTTACCTAACGTGCAATAGGTCTGTGGAACTCCTTGCCACAGGATGCGATAATGGTGCCTGGCACAAAACATTTTTAACATGCTAACATTTTAACATGTTTAACATTTTAACATGGGCCTTTTAACATGGGGAGTGTACAAAAATGTTTAAAATGTTTGTGCTCCCAAGTGCCAGTTGGTGGGGGGGGAGGGTGCCATATGGGCCTTCTGGAAGCCTCTGAAAGGCACTTCCATTTTTTTTTAAATGGAGACCTCTAAGAGACCTTCTTCTCCCTGAGCCTCAGAAGAGAGTCTTCAACAAGTACTTCTGGTTTTCCCCACACTTGATCTTAGCCAAAAGGCTGAGAAACATCTGGTTTTCTGAGGACTCTAGGAACCCCCTCAAAGCATGGAATGTCCCCGCTGCCCTCCCGTAGGTACTCCGCTGGGCTAACCTATCACAGCAACACATTAACATCTTGGTTCCTTTGCCTCACAGCTGTGTGTATGCTCTCCATGGCTTCCATTTGGTAAAATAAATGCTGCTATGGCAGGTGTTGCCATCTGCTATGGCCAACACAATGAAATACTCAGCCTGACTGTTAGGCATGCTGTCCCTCTGAGGTTGGCTGTGGGTGGTTTGCCTCGCTTCCCGCAATCATCTTCCTGCCTCCGGTTTCTATCAGTGGACCGTTGCTGTCTGAATTCAATTAGAGCCCAACTGTCAAAAGTACGGTTTGGAAAACACTGCCCTCCACACCATTACAACAGATCATGCATAATAGAGTTTGCCAGGCAGGCCTTGATAATTGCACCACAACTGCATGAAGACCGCCTTCGCGATGCGCAGCTGCCTCCCCCAGAGCCAAATGCCAAATCTGTGAGAATAAGCAGGTCTGCAACAAAACAGCAATTTCCCCATGATGAGACGACGGCTTCTGTGCCGCTCCACAGTCCCAGGCGAAGGCTGATTTTCGAATCTCACCGCACCACACGGACCGTCTCAAAAGGTGCCAGGGCCCAGAAGCTACAATAGTCATGGTTTAAAAAATAATGTTCCTGGTTTTTAAAAACAAACCAAAAAAAACCCCTCCAGCTTCCAACGTTAACCCACCGAACTTTACAGTCCGAACTTTGCAGATTAACTGGAGAAAAAAATAGAGGCCACGGGAATAAGAACAGAACCACTTATAGTTCTAAAGCAAGGGGCCAGATGTAGCTCTCAGAGAGCTTCTATCCAGCCTGTGGCAAACCTCTGGCACCTTATGAGCCTCTGGCCCTCCTGACCTTGCTGGCACAGGCTGCACCCTCCAAACTATGCCCTGGTTGTGTGCAAAGGGTGTTCTATTCTGAGGGCAGCCTCCTTGTCCTCAGCATGCCTCCAGAAAGCTGAAAATTGTCCTCAGAATGCCTCCTTGTCCTCAGAATGCCTCCAGAAAGCTGAAAATTGTGCCGCTTAAAAAAATGTTTGTAGACTACCATAGGTTACCAAAAGCAACCGTTGTTTTCAGGTATGTGGAAACACCATGACATTTTTTTTCCAGAATTTGAAAACCTCTCTGTTTGGTGGTTCCCTAAAAATGTTGTGAAAATGAAACTTCCTAATGTTGCACAAATGCAGCTGTGATAGTAAATGGTGTCTCCACACCTACTAAAAATCTGTTTGCGACCCCAGGTTGGGAAGCGCTGCCACAGACGGACACCAGAAAATAGAGACTGGTACCTGGTCGTCAGTCAGGGCATGTGAAATGGGAAGGGAAGAAGGGGAGAAGGGAAGTGTTCAACAGGGCCGGCTCTAGCAGCGGCGGGGCCCAATGTGGGGCATTCCTATGGGGCCCCCCAACCCTCCCTGCAGGCCCCCCACTAACCAAGGAGAGCTCTGTTCGTGCCACGTGCAAAGCACGGCATGTGGAAGTAGTTGGTGGTGATGTCATAACATCATCGCCAACTGCTTCCAGGTGGCCCATCTTGGGCTGTTCAGAGGCAGAGGCAGAGGCAGGTGGGAGAGACCAAGGTCAAGCTGCTCTGCTCACCCCACTGACTTACCACCCATAGAGATCCCAGCTGCAGCCACAGGCAATATGCTCACCCTGCTAGTGCGGGGCCCTCTGAAGTGTGGGGCCCGATGTGATGACATTGGTCACATTGGCTTAAAGCTGGCCCTGGTGTTCAACCCACCCCCAACAAATCCTGCTGGTTTTCTCAAAGCTTTAAAGTTCCCCCAACACATCTTCTTGGCCTGCCTAGCAGCCTTTGCTGCACCATGAGACACCTGCAGAGCTGCTGCAGTGCTTTGCAGTTAAATAAAGCCAACATTGTCCACAAACAGCTGGAGGCTGGTGGAGAAAGCTCTCTTCCTCCTTTCGCGGATTCTGCTTCTTGCGCACCAGGCATCCCTGCTCGCCGAAGAAGCCCATCGCCAGTGCTTGCACACATCTTTCCTTTTAAGCCACTCATGAAGTCTGCAGAGTGGCACTTCAGCCTCGCTTGTTGCTTTTAGGAAGAGGCAATTAAGACGAGGGGCAGGCAGGGAGGCGGCTTCGCCAGACAACTCCGTACACGGGAAAGGCTGTTAGCATTGGCGATGATGCCAGGGAAAGCGGATTCCCTGTGACTGCCTTGCGGGGCAACCTATCCTCCTCTTCGATGTCGCTACAGAATGGCCCAAATGGGGTTCTACCTGGGTGGTCCTCCCCAAGGAAGGGAGTGGGTGGTGGATGGTGGGTGTTCAATATCAGTAGGGCGTCCTCATGGCAGAAGGGAGCCAGGAAATCCTGCCCCGATTGCTGCCTTGCACACAGAGAGAGCTAAACGCTGTCAAGCCCATAGTAGTCACTCACCACCCATGGTCTCAACACCCAGAGATCTGACCATCCATGGATGGTAGAGGAAGATACTTCCAGGTGGTGACAAAAAGTGTTCCCTTAGAATTTTTTGTGATAAGGAAGTGTTGCATATCTTGGTGCAGCAAACCATCTTTGGGGCTCCCGGAAGTCACTTCCAAGTTTAGGCCTATGACACTCCCTCCCATGGCCCAGAATGCATTGCAGAAGTTGTTGTTGTTGTTCAGTCGCTAAGTCATGTCCGACTCTTCGCAACCCCATGGACCACAGCACGCCAGGCCTCCCTGTCCTCCACTAGCTTCTGGAGTTCGCCCAATTTAATATTCATCACTTCCGTGACACTATCTAACCATCTCATCCTCTGCCACCCCCTTCTCCTTTGGCCTTCCATCTTTCCTAGCATGAGGGTCTTTTCTAAAGAGTCCTCTCTTCTCAGGAGGGGGCCAAAGTATTTGAGCTTCAGCTTCAGGATTTGTCCTTCCAGGGAGCAATCAGGCTGGACTTCCTGGAGGACTGACCGATTGGCTCTCCTTGCAGTCCAGGGGACTCTCAAGAGTCTTCTCCAACACCATAATTCGAAAGCATCTATTCTTCGGCGCTCTGCCTTTCTTATGGTCCAGCTCTCACAGCCATACATTGCTACTGGGAAAATTGCGGAAGTACCAGGGCCAAGAGAGGGGGCAGCGGCTCAACCTGGAAGTGGGAGTGCCAGAGACTGCCCTGCAGCTGTTGCAGTTTGCAGCGCTAAGATAAGGAACATTTTTCAAACTTACGTTTTACTCTTTTCAACATTTTTAATGCAGACTCCAGCATCTGTGGGTTTTTGTGTCCACAGTGAGTCCAGGAATGGACGCCTTGCAGATACTACTTTACCTAAATGGGGCCAATTCTCTTCCTTCAATGGGAGGGGGGTAAGGTTTAAAAGCTGCTGTGCCATCTTTTTAATGCTGACTGCTAGCAGCCTCGTTCCATTTCAGGTCAAATGCAGCCCATCCCATTTGTACAAACCTGGCTTATCCCAGTGTTTCTCCATGCCTAGTAAATCCAAAGTCCTTCTCCCAAGATCATAACTGCATCCAGAAATAGAGATTCACCTGCTCCACCTGTCTAGCTGACCCTGCAGGTCCTGGCCTTCAGGGCGCAACCCTAACCTGGAGTTAGGCCGGCTTAGTTAGGCCAGCAAAGTTTGACCAGCACACTGTAAAGTATGTTTGGACTACTCTCGGAGTCAGGGATGCCAGCATACAGACGTGCGCCATCTTCCCCAACTCCGAGAGTGGTTTAGACACACTTTACAGTGGCCCTTGTGCCCCCAAACTTTGCTGGCCTAACTAAGCCGGGCTAACTCCAGGTTAGGATTGTGTTCCAAGTGTCCTACCTTTACAGCCTCAATGTGGCTTCCAGAACCAGCCAACTACATTTCCCAATGTCACTGGGGCTGAAATGCACCATGGCCATTACTACTTAACAGCTGTAAACTCCGCAGCCAAGCAGGCAGATCACCTTGCATTTGAGATGCCCATCACAAACCCCTCTAATGACTGGATTCCCCCACTGCTAGCAGTCCCTAGCTCGGGAGATCTACCAAGGACATGATAGGAGATGGGTTCATGAAGGCTAATTGTTGTTAAATGTCAATCCATACAAATCAAATCACCGGGGGGGGGGGGGGAAGCAAACAAGGCCATTTCTTTTTCTCCATGTTCTTCTCATAAGTGGATGAACGAATACTTAGTGATGCATCGTCTGGCGAATTAAGCACAGCTCCCAGAAGGAACAAGGCATAAGAAGCAAATTGACAATGCTGAACTGTTTTAAGCAAGCCAGCCCAAACTATTCCAGACATAACCCATGAATTGTGTTATGAACCAGGGGTCATCCACCGAAATTGAGTGTTGGGAGAGTTAAAACCGGTAAAAGGAACTACTTTTTTACCCAGTGGGTAATTAATCTGTGGAACTCCTTACCACAGGAGGTAGTGATGGCATCTGGCCTAGGTGCCTCTCAAAAGGGATTGGACCAATTTCTGGAGGAAAAATCCATCATGGACTATAGGCCATGATAGGTGGTGCAACCTCATTACATTGTCTACTTCAGAATGCCAGGTGCAAAGGAGTGGCAACAAGATGCAGGCATCTTGTCTTGTGTGCTCCCTGAGGCACCTGGTGGGCCACTGTGAGATGCAGAATGTTTGACTAGATGGAACTTTGGCCTGATCTGGCTGGGCTCTTCTTATGTTTTTAAGGCCCAGGTTGGGTTGCAGGTTATTGAAGAGGGGCTTCTCGGTGGTGGCCCCCCAACTTTGGAATACCCTCCCCTTAGAATTGAGAACTGCTCCCTCTTTGGCAACATTCCGGCCGGGGCTGAAGACCATTTTATTTCAAAAAGCTTTTAATTGTTGACAGGCTCTTGCTTATATTTTATGATCCACGGGGCTTGTTGTTGTTTTTAAATTCTGTTGTTTTAAATTTTACCTGTTTTAATATTGTTTTTAAATTACTGCTTTTAATATTGTAAATTTTATTGTTTTTTGTTGTAAGCCGCCTTGCATGCCTATGGGCAGAAAGGCGGGGTATACATTAAATAAATAATAATAATAATAAAATAATATTACAGCTCCTTCCCCATAGACAGGATAGCAAATTCTGTTTTATTTGCCTCATATTTCCCTCAGAGTTTTACCTCAGAATGCCAGGTACAAGGCAGTGGCAACAGAATGCAGACACCTTGTTGTCTCTTGTGCTCCCTGAGGCACCTGGTGGGCCACTGTGAGATACAGGAAGCTGGACTAGATGGCCTAATCCAGCAGGACTCCTTAAAGCCTAGTCTACGTTGCAAGTTATTATAGCTCCTTCCCCACAGACAGGATAGCAAATTCTCTGTAGTTTACCTTACATTTACCCAGAGGCGTTTCTACAGGGATGGCAAAGCTCTAAGTTTTGCAAGAAGCCTTACCCTGTCATGTAAATCCCTCCTCTCCCTTGCTGCTGTAGCCAGTAAGCAACGCCAAGATTGGCTAAAACGGTGCAGGAGAGGAGTGATTTCCACTGCAAGGTAAGGCTTCTTGCAAAACTTAGAGCTTTGCCATCCCTGTAGAAATGCCACTGCATTTACCTCAGAATTTTACCTCAGACTGCCAGATACAAGGGAGTGGCAACAGGATACAGGCAACAGGATAAAGGCAGGATGCTTGTGTAGTCCCTGAGGCATCTGATGGGCCACTGTGAGAGGCAGGAAGCTGGACTAGATGGGCCTTTGGCCTGATCCAGCAGGACTCTTCTTAGGTTCTTATGAATTGAAAGCAAGTTCACATGGATTGGCGACTATACTGCCCCACACACGCAGGCTTGCATTGATGGCCAACCAAAAGTGTACAGTCACTGGATATTACCCTAAAGAGATGGGGATCTTAACTGTGATCTTACCTGCACATTTTAGGAACATTCCTTGCTCCCCCTTGAAACCGTGCTGGGAGTGGGGAACAGTGATGGGGTGGGTGAATAGGGCCCTGGGAGGGGTCAAGATCATCAGAGGAATCCTCAGCTTCCTAGCTTATGTATTTATACTGTATATTGGAGTCATGGCATGTAAAGATGACTGCTTTAGACGGCACTGGGTCTTGTGTACCTTTATTCTAAAATAAAGGTCCTTTTTGTAGTCCCCATGGATATTTTTTATTAAAGACCCATTTATTTATTTGCTCAGCTGTGCAAGCAACTGCTTTGTAAGCTACTTTTGGTTGAAAAGTGCTACACAAACATTGTTCACAGGAATGAAACCAGCATTTGGCAAACATTCAACAGTCCGATCTGCACAAGAGCATGCAGGGAGCAATCCTAACCTGGAGTTAGGCCAGCACAGTTAAGCCAGCAAAGTTTGGCTGGCACAAGGACCACCGTAAAGCGCGTTTGGACCACTCTCAGAGTCAGGGAAGATGGTGCACGTCTGTGGGCTGGCCTCTCTGCCTCCGAGAGTGGCCCAAACATATTTTATGGTGTCCCTTGTGCTGACCAGACTTTGCTTTATTTACCTCAGAATTTTACCTCAGAATTTTACCTTGAATCCAGAATCTGGATACAAGGGAGTGGAGTTTGGACCCCTCTCTGACACCGAGGGTGGTCCAAGTGCGCTTTACGGTGGCTCTTGTGCCAGCTAAACGTAGCTGGTTTAACTGTGCCAGCCTAACTCCAGGTTAAGATTGCACCCTAAGAACACCTGGGAGACAGGACTGGGGTACCAACCACTCCATCACAAGCGACAGAGGAAAGGAGGGGGCAAGCAGGATTAAAGACAAAACAGAGGCTCAAAGGAGCAGCAGTTCCACTGGGTCTTAGCTGTCTGTTGAATCACGCAGGCCCTCCTTTCTGTACTCCAATGGAGAGACACAGAGCCACTCAACTCCAGACACTCCTATTTTCTAAAGACATATAATCTGTAAACTGCATCTATCTTCCCAACGCACTCCCTTTGAGGCAATGCAATCCATCTCCCGTGAGTCAGCAATCTGAAACACAGTCTGTGCTGGGTCTTGGTACATTAATCCAGCCTCTGCAAGTGCCTGAGAATAGCGCATGGCATCACCTACAAGGGCTGCTTTAGCCAATGCTTTGCTCTGCAACCTGCCCAGTGCAAATTACGTGGTCCAATATGCCTTCAGGGCCAGGCAATTAATTTGCTACGTAGACTTAAGAAATTCAACATCTGCTCGGCTGCTTTTAATCTATTAATTGGACAACGCTAGCTAGGAGAACAAGATGTAAATCTTTGGCTCAATCCAAACCACCCACTCCCAAGACTTCCACTGTTCTCTGCTGTGTTCCAGGAGTTAGGACAAATGAGTTTAAAGTACAATGCAGGCATTTTAATTAAACATAAGAACCTCCTGATCAGCATCTGATCCATTTGACAGTGGAACCAGTGGAATCCCCCAGGGGTACAGACCACCCTGAGCGACACCCTCAGGGGGAGGGATGGCACAACTATTGGCCCAAATTTTGGAAACCTTTTGGGAAATGTGTATTTATGAATAATACCATCATATCACACAGAATGGGGTAATTAAAAAAGGGGTTGAGAATAAAACAGCCAAAATTATTATACCATTGTACAAATCAATGGCAAGGCCACATCTAGAGTATTGCATATAGTTCTGGTCACCACATCTCAAAAAGGACATAGTGGAGCTGGAAAAGGTGCAGAAGAGAGCGACAAAAATGATGACGGGGCTGGGGCACCTCCCTTATGAAGAAAGACTGCAGCGTTTGGGGCTCTTCAGTCTGGAAAAAAGGCGCCTAAGGTGGGGACATGATTGAGACATAAAATTATCCACAAAAGGGATAGAATCAATACAGGGATGATTTTCCCTCTCTCACAACACCAGAACCAGGGGGCATCCATTGAAATTGAGTGTTGAGATTGTTAAAACAGATAAAAGGAAATACTTTTTTACCGAGCGGGCAATTAAGCTATGGAACTCTTTGCCACAGGAGGTGGTGATGGCATCTGGCCCGGATGCCTTTAAAAGGGGACTGGACAGATTTCTGGAGGAAAAGTCCATTGTGGGCTATAGGCCATGATGGGTTGGGCAACCTCCTTACGTTAATAGTAGGCTACTTCAGAATACCAGGTGCAAGGGAGTAGCTACAGGATGCAAGCATCTTCTTGTCTCATGCCTCCCTGGGGCACCTGGTGGGCCACTGTGAGATACAGGAAGCTGGACTAGATGGGCCTTTGGCCTGATCCAGTGGGGCTCTTCTTGTGTTCTTAGAATGTAATAAAAACTGCATTGAATTATCTGTGTCCTATCAACAGTTATGGCCAATTAAGCGGAAAAAGAAAACACAATGGCCTTCTGTAACAAAAAAGTGGATTTCCTTAACTCAAAACTGACCAATGAGACTGATTGTTCCAATGAGGTGTTGTTATGACTCAGCAAGAAACCAACAAGGTGTGAGGATGAGTCAGCTCTGATTTCCCTGTATTGGAGCTAATACTAGAACTCATATTCAGTTGTGGGAGTGTCATCAGGTTGGCCACTGGTTTTTTGTTGGTTACTGATTTGTTGGGTGACCTTGTACTGATATCTATTAAAATAAAGTTACTGGGGATGTCAACAACCCTAGTGATGCCACTGCACTTAGGTTGCGCATATAATATTGTAATTTATTCTGTAGAGTCTGGAGGTCCATCATGGGGGTGATGCAATGAGCTCTTGCAAACCCTAGTGACCCCTCTGAATGGAAGAGTCCACCTTGGAAAAAAGTAGACTCTCCATGGTTGAAACAGAGGCTGGGCAGCTGTCTGTATCAGAGATTTGTAGTTGGGGATTGTCTGCAGAAGCAAAGCGTTGGAAGAGATCTAAGAGATCATCAAGTCCACCTCTATGATTATACTAAGTCTGGTTCTGGGCACCACATTGATAAGCTGGAGCAGGTTTGGAGGGCAGAAACGGCGAGGAATCTGGAAACCAAGTCTTTGGAGAAACATGGAAATGGGTTGGTTTTGGCCTGGAGAAATGAAGGCTAAGGGGAGGTATAAGAACCACTTTCAAGTATCTGAAGAGCCTTGCAGAAGAAGAGGAGGGCTTACTCTCAGGGCACAATCCTAAACTGTTACGCCGGTATAAGCTACGTCAGCAAAGTCTGGTCAACACAAGGGACACCTGTTTGGACCATTCTCGGAGTCAGAGAGGCCAGCACACGGACATGTGCCATCCTCCCTGACTCCAAGAGTGGTCCAAACACGCTTTATTGGGCCCTTGTGCTGGCCAAAGTTTGCTGGCTTATCTTATGCCAGCCTAACTCCAGTTTAGGATTGCGCTCTCAGTGGCTCCTGGGGACAGAACTGGAACTACTGAGTTGAAAACTAAAGGGAAGCAGATTTTGGCTTGAGGTGAGAAAGAACTTCCCGATTGCAAGAGCTGCCTGGATTCAGAACAGTCTTGTTTTGTGCCATGGCAGGTTCTCCTTCCTCGGTGGTTTCCAAGCAGAGGATGCTGTATGACTGGCTTGCACAGAGCAGTGGGGTCGACTAGATTACCTCCAAGACCCTTCCAACGCTTTAGTACTCTCAGATGCCCAAATGCACTTTGCACTTGCGCAGGGGCACTGTTGCCTCAGACCTTCAAAGCACAGTACACAGATACTGGACTACAAGGGGAGCTCTGGCGCACGCTAAGCCCCGCGCAAGCTGGGAAGCCGCGTTCCCAGGTCATGGCTCCATCATCTCCCAGCCACGCCCCAAAGTCGGCTTTGCGCCGCTCCTGCCTCGGTCCCCGTGTGGATCGGACTCGCTCCGTTTCCAGGATGCGTCCTCAAGGCCCGGCTCGGGAAACATCGCGGGGGCAGCGAGGTCCATGACCGTCCAGCCCTCCTCGAGGGAGGAGCCACCGGCGACCAGCCCTCGCCGCGACGCTCATTCAAACGCCCGGCAGACTCAGGCGAGACACAAAGAGCCGCGGCAGAGACAAAAGATGGGCGGCGGCGGCGCCCCCCCCTTCCCCGATCCGGTTTCAGAGGAGACGGCCGAGCGGACCCGAGCGGCGACAGGGCGCGCCTGGGCAGCCGAGCTTCGAGCCCTCACCCGCGGGGCGGACGGGGACTACGCTGCAGAGTAACCTACCGAGAAGAGGCTGGCGTAGGCGGAGAGGGAGAACTTGAGGCAGTAGTAGCCCAGCAGCGAGTCCCTGCCCATGGCTGGCGGCGGCTCCGCGGGGTCCCGGGCACGGCGCGGGCACGGCCGCTCGCCGCAGCTCCTCTTGCCACTTCCGCCCCGCGGAAAGCGAAAGCAATTAAAGGGGCAGGAGCGGCGGCGGGCTGGAAGGCGGAGCCCCCGCAGTCTGTGCAGGCTCAGGAGCCCTGTCGCGCTTCCACCCCTCGGAAAGGCAGGGGCGCGCTCCTCGGGGATGGAGAGAGGCGCGCGGTTCCGAGCCCGGAGCGAGCCGCTCGAGAGATCCAGGCCAGCCGGGGCGAGCACACGCCCCACGGACACACCTGGAGAGGCCTGCGGTGGGGAAGCGGAGGCTGCCCCTTGACATCAGCTCCATCGTCGCCCCTGATCGGGGTTCCAACGCGACAAGCTCTCTGGGAACGCAAAAGAAAACGGACAAAGGGCTGGGAAGAGGATTCCCCCCCCCCCACACACACACACACAACAAACAACGTCTCTTAACAGCATAAAAGCAGGACAGGCTGGAGTTTAGGTCAGTTGGCAACCTTTGAAGCCCAGCTTGCCACATGGGACGGACCTGGAGCGCCTCCTCCCTCTATTTGACCAGGTGTGGTGATTGGGGGGAGAAGCCCTCCTGGAGCTGCTGTTGTCTGCCTTTGTCAGTGCCTAAGGCTAAGGTTGTCAAATACAAACTGGGACAGAGTGCCTCTACCTTTAACCATTGTAATTAAGACGGAGCTTGGGCAAGTGCAGCTCATTGTGGAAGGGTTTCAAAAGCTGCACCTGCCCGAATTCCCTCTTCTGTACAATGGTTAAAGGTAGAGGCACTCTGTCCCAGTTTGTACCCTACCTAGGGCCTGCATTGATGGACCCCAATGCCATCACACAGACAGCACCAGGGAGAGAGGCCATCAAAAGACTGCCAGTTACATGCCAATTCCCCTCAAAACTGGGCTACGCATTGGAGTCCAGGGCCGGAAGAGGACAAACAAGGCTCTGCTTCCCAACTAGCCACCAGCCGGGAAAGAGTTAAGAACAGAAAAAGGGAGAATTTATTGAAAATGTAGTGGATGTTGGATTGTTGCCAGGAATTGTTGCCTGCTCTCACCTGTGCATGCTGTGTCTAGCAATACAGTGAGCACCTGCACAAACACAATCTCCTGCCTGGAGTTGCTCCACCCAGAATGAAAGGCAGTTGGAGAATTGATCAGACAAGAGGTCAAAATGCAGCATATGGCTGTTCTGGGTGGTTCTTTGCCTCGATAACAGCGCAAACAACCTCAAAGTGCCTTTAAAGAGGGTAATGCTAACCAGGAGTTTTCCAAAAGAAGACAGATGTTATTAAAAAAAAATAGAAGGGGGCACGAACAAGGCATGGTTGCATAGAAGACCAGTTAGGCAGAAGCTGGAGTCTTTAGTTTACTTCCATTCCTAGCACATTCTGTCTGGTCTGGTTTGGAGAGCCACGCAGATTTGTTGGGCTTATAGTTGGAAGCTAGTGTTGGGACTCTGAGACCAGGGATGGTGCAGCAGCAGCAAAATCCAAGTTTTTTTGTTTTTTTTGGAGGGGGGGGGGTTTGGAGGAATATGTGACTCAATCCAAGAAACAAATTTATAGGCCCAGAGCTGATGTAATGCTTAACTGTGGGTTAGCACTTACCATAGGTTTTTTTTTTTTTTTTTTTTTGCACCTTGGTTAACACTTATTGCAAACTCAAGACTTTAGCTTGCCAAGCTAAGACCTGCCGATAGGGGTAGGACCAGATCTGCCGCCTACAATGCAAGCAGATAATTTATTGTTGCAAGAGGAATACAAAGTATGCTCAGCAAACACAAACCAGAGCTTAAATATACTTCAGACTATGATTTCAGTTTTCATCCTGACAAATTTAATACTGAATCATGGTTAAGGAAAACAAACCGTGGTTAAACATTATGCTTTCATAAAGCCAAATTCATATTGTCCCGTTTCGATAATGCTGTGCCTGCAGGAATCCATTGCACAATTCATGTCTCAGAGGAACATCCTTCCCAGCAGTTCCTGGTGAGGTTGCCAAGGATTGGGACCTTTTGTAGGCAAGCAGGGATGGCTCTGCCACCAAAGACAGTGCCTCTGGTAATACCTTCCTAATTTTGGGAAGGGGGTCTTAACACAGTGTTTCTCAAACTGTGGGTCAGGGCCTGATGTCTGGTGGGTCACAGAAAGCTGGGAGCAGCCATCTTGGAAGCTGCAGAGCTTACTCTCGCTATATTCCTTTTGTGAGTGTTAACAGTTTAAATTTTCAAGTGAAGGTTTTTAAACCATTGTTTTCAGTTCAGTGCTTTTACTTCATATTTTGTCCTCATCTTGCTTTCTGTCAGGGATGTTTCCTGGTTGTGCAGTTGCTGCAGTCCAAAAATGCCAGTTTGTATTCCAGGAGTGTCTTTTGATTATGTCACAATGATGGCACTTCCTGCCTGATGATGTCAAGTCAGGCCATGATATCACTTCCAGGTTAATGACCTCACTTCCAGTGGGTTCTGACACAAGTGCCATTCAAAAAAACAGGTCCTGGTTCTAAAAAGTTTGAGAACCACTGACTTAGCACATGCTTTGATTCCAGCAGGTTCCATGTTCAGTTTCTGCCAGGGCCTGCTTTCAGCCAATGTGACCAATGTCATCACATTGGGCCCTGCACTTCAGGGGGCCCTGCACTAGCAGGGTGAGCATATCACCTGTGGCTGCAGCTGGGATGTCTATGGGCTGTAAGTCAGTGGGGCGAGCAGGGCAGCTTCACCTTGGTCTCTCCCACTTGCCTCTGCACAGCCCAAGATGGGCCACCTGGAAGCAGTTGGCAGTGATGTTTAGGATATCACCACCAACTACTTCCATGTGGCATGAACAGAGCTCTTCTGGGTTAGTGGGGGCCTGTTCCGCCAAATCCCATCCTGCAACAGAGAACTTAAAGTTAGATTCTGCCAAATTCTCTTGGGCCTCCCCAAGGTCCTTAATGCCCACATTAGGCTAACTAGTTTCCCCACAGAGCAGCCTCAGAGATAGGCAAGAGGGAGGGGGTCAGTCACCCACTAGGCCTCTTCTCTTTCAGCAGCTTTTGTTTGGGATCACTGGCTGGTCAGCCTCCTCCAGACTGCCCTCATCACTGGCTTTGCTCAAAATACCCCACCACCAGACAATAGGCAGTCAGCTTGTCCCAGCTACAACTGCCTCCTCCCTTTGGTTGCTTCAGGGGTGTGGCAGCCAAACAACTGTTTCCCACAGTCAGCTTACTTTCTCCAGTCTGTCAGCCAGTTCCTCAGTCCTTCAGGCAGCACTCCATCAGTCCAGCAATCCATCACTGCATCCCAGGTACCATCCTCCAGTACCTACCAAGCTCCTTACCAAGGTACCATCCGCCAGTACCTACACAGCTTCCCTTTCCAGCTCCACAGCCAGCACCTACCTGGTGCTCTCCTCCAGGACCTTCCCAGGTCCTATCCCAGCTTCCTTTCTCCCTCTGCTGCCTCCAGCTTTATACTATGGGTCCTATATCCCAACCAATCAGTGGGCAGGCTTTAATTCATCAGCCACACCCATCTGCACCTGTGCAAGGCTTGCAAATACCTTCTGGGGTTAACCCTATAATCCCTGGTTTATCTGGGACAAGGGGCCTTTGCTGATACCACTCCCTATCCTCAGGGTGGCTCCTACCTTTTCCAATACAGGGCCCCACAGGGAGGGTTGGGGGCTCCACAGGAATTCCCCGCATTGGGCCCCACCACTGCTAGAGCCGGCCCTGGTTTCTGGGAGTATCTCCAGGTGATGGACCCAGCTCCGCCAGACTGGCAAGAGAGCAGAAGCCAGTCTGAAGTGGTGGATGAAGAATGATGCCGCTTCATCTATGCTCAGATGTGAAGGATGCGCCACCCAACTGTGAAGAGTGAGCTTGCTCTTCTTCACCTTCAGGGCTAGCCCTCCAGGTGCTTGAGATGATGCCCCAAACCCCTCTTGCTTCAGTTGCAGAACCGTACGATGGCTGCTCCATCCCACCTGATTTGGTCCTGCTAAGAAGCCTTCTCTTAACTCTCAAAGTGAGTCTTTCATTTGTGGACTGCAATTGCAGTTGGAGGTTGGCTGAGGACAAGGAGGATTGATTCGGCCTCTGTTTGTTTCCAGTCCTTGGAGAACCCCCCCTACTGATCCCGAAATGGACAGGCTGCTAGTTCTCAAGAGGCAGAAGGGTTGATCCCAGCATCATGATGTGATTTCTCCTCTTCACAAACCTCCAGAAACAGCACTAGGAAGGGCAGGCAATTTCCAGTCTAATATGGTTCAGGTGAACATTTATTGTAAGGCAATAATCTGTATAGAAGATCTCATTGGAAGTAACAAGTGCCTTCCATTGGATTCCCCGAGGAAGCCTGGATTGTCACATTACGGCAAGGGAATGTGGCTCTCGTTTTCTTCCACTGGCACCGGTCTCCGAAAGCCAGCAAGCCCAACTAGATTTGTTTTTAATCAGCATTTAATTATGACTCTCAGTGCTAATGTCAGCAAGTCTGACGCTGTCACTTGCATTCCCAGGCAAAATCTTAGACCTTTGGGTCGATAAAAGCCTTGAAGCTGGATGTTCTTGTCAGTCAGTTGCTAACTATGTCCGATTCTTAAGTATATGCAACACAACAAGAGGCTACAATGGTGGCCATTCTCTGAGCTAGCCCTAAACCAGTGGCATAGCTAAGACAGGGCAGGGGAGTACATTGTCCTTGGTACCACACCTTGAGAGGGTGTCAGAAGGCCTCCTTCAGGAGCTGAAAACTGGAAGTGCTTTTCTAAGGCCTCTAGGAGGCCTTCTTGCATTCAGGGAGATGTGTATGAGGGTGTAAAAATGTATTTGCCCTGGGTTTCAGATGCCCTGTCTATGCCACTGCCCTGAACTGCCCTGAAATGTGTGGTGACTCAGGACGTAGGTAGTGGCCAAAATGGGCAGTTGACAAACATGCCGTCCAATTTGCATTCAGTATTGGATGAAAATGCAGCATGATTTGGCCTTTCCTGCTGGAACAGAGGCCAGATGCAGTGATGTCATGCAGGGGGTAGGCGAGTACCGGTTTCTAGGATTATGGCTGGCCCCGCCCATTCGCCCGCCCACTCATTGACTCCGCCCCCTGCAACATTTGAATTTCCTGCATGTTTGAGTTGCCTGCACGTTCTCAGAGCCAGGCAGGCAGGCAGGCAGCGAGCGGAGCCTTGCCTTGCCTTGCCTTGCCACTGAAAAATGAGCTGCTCTGGGGTTTTGGAACTGTTGGGTCACTTTAACATGATGCCAGGCCTCCTTAACATGTTCTGGGGGTGCTGTGGAATACTGTTGCAACTGTTGGGTCAGTTTAAAATTGTCTGAGGCCTCAAAAAGGGCTTTTTTCATGTCACTTCCTGCCATGACCTCACTTCTGGCTTATGATGTCACTTCTGGTGGGCGGGTCCTGACATGTGCCAATCAAAAGTGAGTACCTGTTCTTAAATCATTTAGATGACGCCACTGGCCAGATGCATACAGCTATCAATGGCTAGCTACTAGTCCTGGTGCCTCAATGGAACCTGCATGTCCAGGGGCAGAATACCTGGCAGTACCAGGTGCTTAGGGCAAACAGAGGAGGGTTGGATGCCTACATTGCAGGGGGAGTGGTAATGAGATGCAGGATGTACATGAGGATGAAAAGATTTTTTTTTAAAGCATCAATGTGGCCTGAAAGTGTGTAGTTTTGGATGTAAGCACATCATCCAGAGTTCTGAAAGAATTCCATTCCACCAGAACCAGGGGATATCCACTAAAATTGAGTGTTTGGAGAATTAGAACAGAAATATTCAGAAAAATTAGTACAGAAATAAAAGAAAATATTCCTTTACCTAGCATGTAATTAGTATGTGGAACTCCTTGCCACAAGATGTGGTAATGGCGTCTAGCCTGGATGCCTTTAAAAGGGGACTGGACAGGTTTCTGGAGGTAGACTACCTCAGAATGCCAGATGCAAGGGAGTGGCAACAGGATGCAGGTATCTTGTGGTCTTGTGTGCTTCCTGAGGCATCTGGTGGACCACTGTGAGATACAGGAAGCTGGACTAGATGGACCTTTAGCCTGATCCAGTGGGGCTCTTCTTATGTTCTTATGCTTTGCTTTTGGGCTTCCTGGATGAGTTGGCCACTTTAAAAAGGAAGATATTGGACTAAGGAAGCCAGTTGGCTCAACCAAACAGGGCTTATAGGGGCATTAAAACAGGATGAGGACAAGAGAGGTCTGTGAATGACTCTGTAGAGGAAGCTTCCCATCATTTTTGACTGAGGTCTCTTCCCTGCTCCCCCGAGGTCAGCTGAACAGCCTGCTGCCTGCATAGAGGAACTGAGCGTTTGTCAAGAATGAAGTCCCTCCTACCTGTCACATTCAATTATCTACCAGTTGTTTGCATAAGAACATCAGAAGAGCCCTGCTGGATCAGGCCAAAGGCTCATCTCATCCAGCTTCCTGTATCTCACAGTGGCCCACCAGATGCCTCAGAGAACACACAAGACAACAAGACTCCTGTATCCTGTTGCAACTCCCCTGCAACTGGCATTCTGAGGTAGCCCGTTTCTAAAATAAAGAGGTTGCACCACCCATCGTAGCCTGCAAAATCTTGCAGCTTTCCTCCAGAAATCTGCCCAGTCCCCTTTTAAAGGTATCCAGGCCAGACACCATCACTGCATTCTGTGGCAAGGAGTTCCACAAACTAATTACACACCAGGTAAAGAAATATTTTTGTTTGTCTTGTCTAATTCTCCCAATGCTCAAGATGGTTATCCCCTGGTTTTAGTGGCTATCCCCTGGTTTTGGTGTTAATGCAGTGTGGAATTTTTGCAGAACTCCAGATGATGTGCTGACATCCAAAAATACATGCTTTCAGGGCACACTGATGCTTAAAAAAATATTCCTTTCATACAGATTTACATGGCAGGAAGTACAGAGGGAGCACTAAAAGTTATAGCTTCAAATTTATGTTTGAGCGGTTTCTATTATCTCATGTTTATTGCTTTTAAGCCTTGGATGGCAGAAAAAAGAAAAAAAAGAGCTGCTGTATAGTAACTTGAATTTTGGAAAGCAATCCACAATCCAATGTTCTTTATATGTTTTGTGTTTAATTTTTTTTTATAGAAAAAATAGGCATATTTAAATATTGCTGAAGTGTTTGCTATATTGGCCAGCACACTTTGGTTGGAAGTAATATGAAACTATGGTATAAAAATCTGGATCTAATGCTTCTGATCCATTTAAATGCAGTTTATTGTATTAAATTGTGAGTTGCAGTTACCATTGTCTGCACTAACTGGTGAATATTGAATTTTCGTAAGCTCTCTGGTGGAATACAAAGATGAACATTTAGCAAGATGTAATCCTAGATGAGCCTCCAATGGTGCTGTTGCAAATCAGCCTCTCTGGATATGCAAAAGACTCTTTCCCATGGCATGTTATGTACAATGTTTGCTAGTGGAAGTTGGCTGCTCATGGACTGGCATGTGATGGCAGGTGGCAATTGGCTTTTTTTGCACAGATCCTCAGCTATTTGGGTGCAAGTTGAAAGATACTGTTGGGAAGTGTGGATCGTCACATCCAGATTGTTTTCAGTGGCGTTTTGCAAATGCTCAGGAACACACAGTACGTCAGTGAAACACCACACAAAAGCAATCAGTGAAACACCACACAAGAGCGATTGAGATGATCATACATGCAATTGCATCAATGTTCCTTTTTCATTGTGTTTTATCACTGTGACAGAATAAAGAGGTCATAAATGTGCAAAGGAACAGAGAGCTGAATGGTTGCTCTAATTCTAGTGTTAACTTTAGACGTTTTCCAGGTGCAACCAGAATAGAGAAGTGGAACCAAGCAAAATTCCAAAAAAAATAAAAGAATGGGGTGGAGGAAAGAAAACCAGAGAAACTGCCCACTGGACTGTCTTACTTTTCTAGGAAGTATGAAGCATCTCATTCCTACTGGGGGAAATTCCCCTAAATTAAGCAGTGGCCATGAGATGTTTTGTCTCCTTAGCTGCTAGAGAATTAAAGTGAGATGAGCAAAAGGATATCTTGAATCTAGCAGGAATTGCCCAGTTTGACCAAGGGCACAATCCTAACCTGGAGTTAGGCCGGCTCAAGGGTCTTATGCTGGTCCAGGAGTGTCATAAACTGTCAGGACTGGTCAAGGTCTGACCCAGGCCTAGAGTCTCTGT
>JAJKFI010000160.1:498815-509757 GCA_029204185.1 Lerista edwardsae | reverse complement strand
GCAAAGCCCTCAAGTCTGGGAGTGCTACACTAACCAAAATCTCAACATAAACATGCTGCAAAGGACATTTGCACCACTCTTGGAGTTGGGAATGCTGGCACATGGACATACACCATCCTCCCTGACTCCAAGCGTGGTCCAAAAGCACTTTACAGTGCGTTAGTGACATTCCTGGGCCAGCATAAGACCCTTGAGCCAGCCTAACTCCAGGTTAGGATTGCGCCCCCAGTCCAATTAACATGAGTGCTGAGCTAAAAACATTAAATGGGTCTTGCACTTGTCAGGAAGTATTTACGGGTGGGACATTTTAGATGGCTGTTAGAAAATGTGCCTTACTGAAGCCTAATGTCTCCTGCGGCAAAGGAGAGAGAGTGAGCAACATTGGAGGAGCAGGCATGAATAGGAGAAGCCCCTCGATCAAACTCATTGTAAGATTGGGACAGATCCAAATTTACACATAAGGTTGCCGTATGCAGTGGCTCAGCTTGTTCACCTTCACCCACAGAATGAAGCAGCACAGAACATTAACAAGTAGCAGTGGCATACCAAGGTCATTTGGCACCTGGAGCTCATACATTTTTGGTACTCCATGACAACATTATTTTCAGCAATAGCCATGACAGCCAGCCATGTGACATCAGCAGCAGCTGCAAACAAGGCCTGCTGTTCCTGCTGGCTGCAGAGTGCTCCACAGCAGACACAGACGCCCTCACTCCTCCACCTAGCAGCTGGCTTGGACTGGCTTGGACACCAGAACCAGGGGGCATCCGCTAAAACTGAGGGTTGGGAGAGTTAAAACAGAGAAAAGGAAGTACTTTTTTACCCAGTGGGGAGTTAATCTGTGGAACTCTTTGCCACAGGAGGTGGTGATGGCATCTGGTCTGGATGCCTTTAAGAGGGGATTGGACGGATTTCTGGAAGAAAGGTCCATCGTGGGCTATAGGCCATGATGGATTGTGCAACCTCCTTACATTAGTAGTAGGCTACTTCAGAGTACTGGGTGCAAGGGAGTGGCAACAGGATGCAAGCATCTTGTTGTCTCATGCCTCCCTGGGGCACCTGGTGGGCCGCTGTGAGATCCAGGAAGCTGGACTAGATGGGACTTTGGCCTGATCCAGCAGGGCTCTTCTTATGTTCTTATGGTGAATCAGCTCTTCTCTAGCAGCTGCAGCCAGCGCTAGCCAAATGGCGGCTGTAGCCAGGGTCACCCCCAACACTGCCATCTCGGTGTGGACATCCACCTGTGGCCTGGCACCTGGCCCTGCTCTTTGCACACCACTGCCGAGCAGAGCCCTTACCACCATTGTATGGCCATCGCTGTATATCCAGCCCAACAAATGCTTCAGCTGTTGAGCTTCTGCCCCTTCAGCTGCTAAAAACATGAGAAGGGCCCAGCATCTGCATGAGATCAAAGAGTCATCAAGTCAGCACCCCGTTTCTCATCCTGGCAGGCCCACAAGCAGCGCACAAAGGCAGCAGCCCCCACTGTTGCTCCCCCCTGCCTGCAACAACTATCCAGAGGCAGCCTCCACTGTAGGGCTTTTGAGGACTCCTGCGCAAAAGCCCCAGTTGGGCAGTTGCCCCCTCCCTCTTTACCCTGTTCTTGTAACATTCCTGGCCCCTGATTGACCATTATTAGGAAGGAAGACGCAAGCTCATCTTGTTTGCTTGTCAGAGGCACAGGACAGTATTTCAGCCAAAATGAGCTTCACAAACATTTCTTTCGAGCAGTGGCATAGCTGGGGCATCTTGCACTTGGAGCCCATAAATTTTTGCTCTCAGAAGGTGAAAACCAGAAGTGCTTTTTGAAGGACTCCAGGCGGCCTTCTGACACCCCTTCAAGGCATGTACCCGGGGCAATGTATCCCTTGGCCCTGCTTAGTTATACCACTGCTTTTGAGCCCGAGGCAATCTTTTTTTCTTTCTAGGTGCCCACAATTTGCCAGGCACCTGCCAGACTACCGGGAAGAGGGGCAGACTAAACTGCATCTTTGGACCCAGCATATGTTCAGAAGGTAACAGATGGTGCAGCTACACTTTTGGGCAGATGAGGCAGGACACGGGAGGAGGGGAGCGTGCCCAAGAGAAGTCAACTCTGCAAAGAGAATCCAAGCCCTCTGGGGTTGATTCTAAACACTGTTTAAACATGTCTGCAATGTAGGTTTTGCTAAAAAACAACAACAGCAGGCCAAACAAACTCTCCCAACCAATGCTCAAGCCCTTGTTGCTTTTTCCAATCGATCTGGCCCAGCATGACCCTCACCTTTGCACCAACAGCAGCTGAGTTAAGTGGAGGGATTATTAGGAAGGCAGAAAAGGCAAGAACAGCCCAAAGGCTAAGCGACGCCCAGCTCAACTGTTCAAATCTCCCCATTGGATTCCTTTCAGAGGCTGCTCTCCTCTTATCTAGAGCCGTGGTTCCCAGACGGTGGGTTGTGACCCACCAGCAGGTCGCAAGCCAATTTCAGTTGGGTTTCAAAACACCTAGAGCTGCCATATTGAAAATCTGGGGAGATGGGATGCTGGAAAAGGGGAGGCCTTTGTGGTAGTTTTGTTTGTGTCAAGGTTGTGACTCGGCTTTTTTCCTTTCTGATTCACTTTGCTGATGGGAAACGGCTGAGAAATTGCCCAACTTATTGCTACAATCACAGCAAAGCAGCAGGCTCTGGCGTCATAAGACTGGCACTTTCGGCAGGTCCCAGACAGACTGGCATTCTAAAAAGTGGGTCCCGGTGCTAAAAAGTTTGAGAACCACTAAGAACATAAGAAGAGCCCCAGTGGATCAGGCCAAGGGCCCATCTAGTCCAGCTTCCTGCATCACCTCAGGGAGCACATGAGACAACAGGACACCTGCATCCTTGTATCTGGCATTCTGAGGTAAATTTCTGAGGTAACATTCTGAGGTAAATATGAGGTAAATAAAACAGAATTTAAGAACATAAGAAGAGTCCCACTGGGTCAGGCCACGGGTCCATCTAGTCCATCTTCCTGTATCACACAGTGGCCCACCAGATACCTCAGGGAGCACACGAGACAACTAGATACATGCATCATGTTGCTACTCTCGTTGCCACTTGATCTAGAGCAAGTGAATGCATGTTTGGGGGAGTCAGATTGTGCTAGCAGACTCTGCCCCCTGCCTCATATGCTTTGTTGAATGTTCGCATGATGTGTTGGCAGAGGCAGATCTAAGGGAGGGCAGAGCTCTAAGTCTTGCAAGAAGCCTCACCTTGCAGTGGAAATAACTCCTTTCCTGCACCGTTTTAGCCAATCCTCACAGGGAAAAGCAATATCTTGGCATTGTTTACTGGCTACAGCAGCAAGGGAGAGGAGGGATTTACATGACAGGGTAAGGCTACTTGCAACACTTAGCGCTTTGCCCTTCCTGTAGATCTGCCTCTGTGTGTTGGTGTCTACATTTGCACAAACAATTGTATGTGCATAGGAGTCTCTCCATGCAGTCTAGAATTCTGGAAAATTCTGTCCCATTTACCAGGAGAGAGCCTTTGTGCATCGGGTGGCTCATCTTTTCATGTGCCATTTTGGAAGAGATTGATGCTGTGGTGTGGCCGGTTGTTTTCGTGTGGGCTGGCTGTGTGTGCTTTGAGCTATTATTTCTGGTCAGGGGGAGAGAACAGAAGCCTGACGAGGGAAAGTGAGGGGTGGGCGCATAAGGGGTCTGGATCCCACCATGAACTCCAGCCCTAGTCCCTGGGATCCTGAGTCTTCTCACTTAGTTGCAATGTTCATGACTTAGGGAATTTTAATAGAGCTTGTAGGCAGTACTCAGAGTGCTAACTGTGGCCATAAGATACAGGAATGTTGGAGAAGCCACACACACACACCCCAGTTTTCATTCTGGAGCCCCAGCAAGGCAAGCCTCTCTAGCCATCATGCCTCCGGCAGCAGCAACCCACCCAGATTGGCACCACCAATTCCTGCTGCCGCCTCCTGAATGCCAGCTTAATTTTGTACATTCTGATGGAAGAAATGAAGGCTCGCCCGGAAGCCACGAGAAGCTTCCAGGAACTGAGACAGAGCTGGGACCAGTCAGCTGAAAAAATAGGCAGTCAAAAAAATATCCGACAAATCTGCGTGTAGACCAGGCCTGAGGAAACTGGATGCAAATTGTGTGTGTGTGTGTGTGTGTGTATGTGCGTGCTTGCTTGCTTGCTTGCTTGCGCGCTTGATTGATTGCCAATGTCTGGAATGCGTCTGGCTCAGGCTAGGCACCCCCTCCCCAGAACAGGCATATGGCAGTCTGCTGCAGGCAATCCATTGTGCTGAAATCCCCTTTTCAGTGCCGAGCAGCAGATTTGTGCAAGGAAAATCCCGCAGCTGATTCCAACGTTGGCAGAACTGACTTGGGCATTACTCACAACCACGCTTTAAGCCAAATCTCTAGCCAAATATTTTCACACTGGTGTGTTAGCCTTGCCACTTGGTTAAATCATACATCCTGTCACTTTTGAGGATGCCTAAAGGGTGGGAAACTTGCTAGTGGGAGCCCGTTGTTGTTGTTCAGTCGCTAAGTCGTGTTCGACTCTTTGTGACCCCCTGGACCACAGCACGCCAGGCCTCCCTGTCCTCCACTAGCTTCCGGAGTTTGCCCAATTTCATGTTCATTGCTTCGGTGACACTATCTAACCATCTCATCCTCTGCCGCCCCCTTCTCCTTTGGCCTTCAATCTTTCCCAGCAGGAGTGTCTTTTCTAAAGAGTCCTCTCTTCTCATGAGGTGGCCAAAGTCTTTGAGCTTCAGCTTCAGGATTTGTCCTTCCAGGGAGCAATCAGGCTTGACTTCCTGGAGGACTGACCAATTGGCTCTCCTTGCAGTCCAGGGGACTCTCAAGAATCTTCTCCAACACCATAATTCAAAAGCATCTATTCTTCGGCGCTCTGCCTTTCTTATGGTCCAGCTCTCACATCCATACATTGCTACTGGGGAAACCATAGCTTTGACTATGGGAACCTTTGTTGGCAGTGTGATGTCTCGGCTTTTTATTAAGTTGTCTAGGTTCACCATAGCTTTCCTCCCAAAGCCCAGGAGGAGCCCAGGTCCTCTGCAAAGGAATGGGATGACCTGGCAGGGTCCACAAGTAGAGGCAGGTTTGCCGAGAACAAAAGGGATCCGGTTTGGGATCTGAGAGGTTTGTGACACGTGTCGACCTCAAGCGAGCTGCTCCACATGATCTAGGACAGCTATTTTCAACAGGCGGGGTGCAGTGCATTGCTGTGCCACAAAAGGTTCGCAAGTGTGCTGCGGTTAGTTTGGAGCATAGTGGTTGAAAATTGCTGAAAACAATTCCGGATTCTGTGGCTCGGTTTCTAGGGCAATTGTTTGTGTTAACAAACCGTTTGTCCCTCTTCTACTGCCAACTCACCAGGACAAACAATTCATGACTACAGATGGTTGACCTACAAACAGAGTCGCAGAACCCAGAATAGTCTCCTGGAAGCCGGAAGTGACATCACAAGAGGCGAAGGCCATAGAGAAGACCATAGAGGACAGTGTGCCATGAGAAGAAAAACGTTGAAAATTGCTGATCTAGGAGGAGGAGCCAGACTTTCTAAAAACTTTGTTGCATGCCTCCTCCACTATTTGGAAAGTCCAGTGATGATTCTGTCTCGAGACAACAGAGAATTTCTCATACTATATTTTGCTATAACCTTATGTGTTGCTTAGGGTAGTAGTGAGGAGTGCCCGAAAGCATTTGCACATTTTTGGCATGCAGCACCTGTGAACCACAACCAAAATGGAGCACTGAAGCGACCTTTTCTGTCAGTGTCACAGTAACCAGTGTGGTTCTTCCAAGGCGAGACTGGACATAAGGGGGCCATCCATCACAAGTCCATTTTTATTGTCGTCTTTTGGACCGGACACCCCATTTGGTTCATCACATGAAATATGGCCATGGGACTTTGCAATCAGCATATCGGATGAAGCAGTTCATTTTATTAAGAGGGTTTTTGCAAGACTTAAAATGGCTTGCGGTTGTATTCATCAGGCATTAAGCTGCCCTTCCAGGACTGACTGACTGGCCTGCCAATCCTCAGTGCTGAATCAGGGGATGGTGGTCAGGGAAGTGGCAAATGCACCAGTCATTTGGTAAATCAGAATTCTCCCCAGTGTGCTGACCATATGTCACTGTCAAGATCCGGAGGCTGAGTTCAGCTCAGTTTCAAGTGGGCTGTGAGACCTTGAATGCTCAGTGCTTCAGTGCTCCATTTTAGCTGTGGTTCACAGGTGCTGCATGCCAAAAACATGCAAATGCTTTGGGGCACTCCTAGCGCATCTCCAGCAGGTGCCTGTCGAGCCTCTGCTTGAAGGTCTCCAGTGAAGGAGAATCTGCCACCTCCCTCCAGTGGCAATCTGTTCCACTGTCAAGCCCCCCTTCCTGTCAGAAATTTCTTCCTGATGTCCAACCGGAAGCTCCTCTCTTGTAGTTTTTACCCATTGAACCTAGTTCTCCATTCCAAAGCAGTTTGCGGAATGAGGTCCCGATCAGCTCTACAAGTAAAATCAGTCCCAAGTCCCACTAGGTCCTGACAAAGAAAGAATTCTTGGTTTTTGCTGCTCGCTGGTGGGCAGTGGCATTCCCAGAGGGGGGCAAAATGCTAGTTTTTTCAGGTGCCTGAAGTGCCATGTAAAGCAGCCCCCCCTCACCTCCAGAGCCATTCGCGTCTGCAAACACAAAGTGGAGGCATCTTCTCCACTTTGCTCAAATGGCCACGAATGGCTCTGCAGGTGAGGGGGAGGAGCTTCTTTCCATGGGAGGCAGAACAGGGTGGGGGAGGGTGGGCACATGGGCAGACCAGCTCAGGGAGGAGACAGGATCCAGCACTTAAACCGGATCCTAACCCCTGTCTCTGGCCTGGTCGGACCCGATCTGGGCCACTTAGATTTGCGCCAGCCTTTTCACTGGTGCAGATCTGAGTCTCCCTTAAGGCTGGGGCTTACCCTGATGTAAGGGGAAACTATCCTTTCATCTCAGCCTCAGCTGAGCCTCACAGCTCAGCAGCTGAGAGCCACTAATGGTGATGCTGGAAGAGCCCAAGGAATAATGAGCTTCCATGGGCTGCATCTGGCCCCTCGGGCCTTACGTTTCACACCCCTGATCTAGTCTCTTCAAGCATGCAGGCTGTCTGCTGCCTGCCTGCACATTGCTATAACCTTGTATACTTAAGGTAAAGGTAAAGGTTTCCCCACGACCGAATGTTCTAGTCGTGACCGACTGTAGGGGGCGGTGCTCATCTCCGTTTCTAAGTCTGTACAGCCGGCGTTTTGTCCGAGGACAAGCTTCCGTGGTCATGTGGCTGGCATGACTATACACTGTAGTGCACGGAATGCCGTTCCCTTCCCACCGAAGTGGTCCCTAATAATCTACTTGCATTTTTAGGTGCTTTCGAACTGCTAGGTTGGCAGGAGCTGGGACAAGCGACGGGAGCTCATTCCATTGTGTGGTCTTGGACTCCCAACCTTCCGGTCAGAAAGCCCAGCAGCAGCAGATTAACCCACTGCGCCACCACGTCCCTTGCATGCTTATGGCCCTGTAAAATGAAGAAATATTTTCACAGCGGTAAGCATCTAAATGTTAAAGAGCATGGAGGCTGTGGAGACAGAGTTCCCACGTATCCACAATTTCCCCTGGAACAGATTCCCTGGGAATATAGAGGGACACCTATAAATACATTCACAAATATGTAAATATGTAATATACGTACACATGTGTGCTTGTTCTCCCGCCAGTCAATTTCAGTGGCTGTCCTCTGGTTCTGGTGGTGTATGAAAGAGCTAGGAATGGATGCGTGGACGATGAAAGGAAAGTGGGAAAGAGCATCGATGATTCTCCTCCACTTATTCCTCACCCTACAATCTGCCCCCAACCCCAACTTTGTCCAGAGATGGACAAGATTTGTGAGGGTTCTTTTACTGGCTGAATCATTGACGAAAACATTCCAGTCTCGTCAGCTACGTTCTTTGCTTTATTTTCACTTCCTCGGCCTAGTCGTTAAGCGCCTTGATTGCTTCCTTCTAAATAGATTTAATGCACTGGGAGCCTTGCATGCTGAACCCATCTCCAGGCTAAAGTGATTAAGCAAGGTTAGCCAGCAATCTAATTACATTGGGTAGAGTTGATGATCTACATGTAATTAATAAGGGCATATCAATGGCAAGAGGAAAGAAAGGAGGACAGGGCGGGAGATGCATACAAATTGCAATTTGGATCAGGGATGTGGGTCATTGGCAGGCCAATAGCCAAGTCCTGAAATGCCAATAACTTTGGAAGCCCCAGTTGAGGCTTCCACAGCAGCGGTGTCATCCGGCAATGAGCTGCCGGAACGCTAGGCGGGACTTACCGCCTGATTGGCTGCCCGTCCATGACATGTCGCCGCCTGCCCGCCCGCCGCGCGGGCACCCCTGGCTTCGGAGGGGGTGCCTGCTTGCCTGGGGCACGCGCCGGGTGCCTGGGCAAGCAGCGGAGGGGCACGCCAACCGGAGGGAGCCCGCACGGTGAGCGGGCAGGTGGCGACATGTCATGGACAGCCTGTCAATCAAGCGGTAAGTCCCGCCTAGCGTTCCGGCAGCTCGTTGCCGGATGACACTACTGTTCCACAGCACTGGGGGCACAATCCTCTAAGTGACGTTGACCACTAGGTGCTATGTGCTAGCAGCTAGTGGTTATGAGATAAACATAGAAGAATGGG
Organism: Lerista edwardsae; assembly: GCA_029204185.1. NCBI lineage: Eukaryota > Metazoa > Chordata > Lepidosauria > Squamata > Scincidae > Lerista > Lerista edwardsae. The sequence goes on along the minus strand of JAJKFI010000160.1, from coordinate 501,049 downwards.
AACAGATTTGGAGCACGAACATAAAATTCACCAAAGCAAAAACATTCAAAGAAAACATTTACAAAATGTTTCATAGATGGCATCTGTCTCCGGAGATTATAGCTAAAATGTATAAAGGAACTTCTAATAAATGCTGGAAATGTAATAACTTAACAGGCACATATTATCATATGTGGTGGACTTGAAAAAAACACACAAAAGAATTTTGAAAAAAAATACATAACTGGTAACTACATAATTTGTAGAATAGCTGGTAAATACATAACTTGCCCCTGCTAACTGGGCAAGAGGCACTTTTTCCAAGTGGTATTCCTCTTATGTTTAGCAGGGGGAGAGTAATTGTCCCTCTTCACCCCAGCACAGTGTCTTTTCTAGTGGCTGTTGCTGGTGGTGTTCTGCATTTTTTTGATTGTGAGCCCTTTTAGGACAGGGAGCCATTTAACTTTATTATTATTTCCCTGTAAACCGCTTTGGGAACTTCATGTTGAAAAGCGGTATATAAATACTTTTTGATTGATTGATTTGATTGATTGATTGATTGATTGATTGATTGATAACTGGACCCAACAAATATTGAAATGTGATATCCCATTTAGACCGGAATTTTTTCTTCTCTATATTGTGTCGTCAATACAAGATAGACAAAGTAGATATTTAGCAGTACATATTATTACTGCGGCGAGATTAGTATATGCACAGATATGGAAAAGTAATGTAACTCCAGAATTAGAGAATTTGATTGAAAAGCTATATGATGTGGCTGAAATGGACATTTTGACTGAGAGACTTAAAGATGGAAATCTGTGCAGGATAGAAAACTATTGGAAGCCTTTTTATGACTGGATAGATATACATACAATCAAGAATTTAGCAAATGTGTTAAGATGTGGTGTAAAGATTTTTTTTAAAAGGTAAAGGTTTCCCCACGACCGAATGGTCTAGTCGTGACTGACTGTAAGGGGTGGTCTCCCTCCGTTTCAAAGCCTGTAGAGCCGGCGTTTTGTCCAAGGACAAGCTTCCATGGTCATGTGGCCGGCATGACTATACGCTGTAGTGCACGGAACGCCGTTCCCTTCCCACCAAAGTGGTCCCTATTTATCTTCTTGCATTTAGGTGCTTTTCAACTTTTCAACTGGTTGGCAGGAGCTGGGACAAGCGACGGGAGCTCACTCTATCACGCAGTCTTGAACTGCCAACTGTCTGGTTGGAAAGCCCAGCAGCAGCGGTTTAACCCGCTGCGCCACCATATCCGTGGTATAAAGATTACTTTAAGGTAAATTAGATTAGAAATACTGCTATCCCAGGGCAGTAACCCTTTTGTGTGATCCTTAGTGTTCCCTTTTCCCTATGTTTACTATTATCCTATATTGTACATTTACATTAAAATTAATAAAAATTCTTTCAAAAAAAAAAAAAAGCATCACTAAGCACCAACATGGGCCCCCCGATCAGGACCCCTACGTCAGTGCTAGAGCTCTGGGGCGGACGCTAGCAGTGATTCTTCTGAAAATTTTCTCAGCATCTCTTGAAATCCCACAGATGTTATGTTCGAAGAATCCCCACCCTGCGTTTTGTTTTCTGCAAAATTCTTGTGCCACCACGAGATCACAACCTTCTCTGTGGTTGTATAACACCTTTGGAATGCACTGCTTGGAGGCATGGATTGGTGCCCTTCCCTGCTGGGTTCCTGGAGACAACCCCAACACCCTGTGTGCTTTCAGAGGCTAATGCACAATCTACTCCAACTGACATTTTACAACTGGCTCTTCTATGGCCGATTTTTATTATTGAGTTTTATTCTGTGCTGCATTGTAACTGGATCAAATTGCATTTCAACTCATGCGTGGCACTCTGATTGTTTTACATGCTTTATGATGCTCCATTAGTTGCCCTGAGTGCGAAGAGTGGGACGTAAATGATTATATAAGTAAACAAGCAAACATACATTACCATCTTCTTTGTGCCCACTGTTTGCGCAGCCACGGAGAATGGTTTCTCAGCATCAGGTTTCTCAAGAGGCAACAGGCTTAGATAATTTCCAAGGAGAGGCCTTTTTGCAGCTAACCATCAAAACCTCCTCTGGACTGGGGCATGGACAAAGGAAATGATGGTTAGTACAGCCTTCTTACTTTAGAGTCAGGCTATCTCGGAGTGCCAGATGCAGGGGAGTGGCAATGAGATGCACATATAATAATAATAATAATAATAATAATAATAATAATAATAATAATAAT